>JAMPIV010012288.1:0-75112 GCA_024509875.1 Oreohelix idahoensis | reverse complement strand
GGGCTCCATGTCCCTATAACATAAGTCACTTTAAATTCAATGTAAAGTTGTCAAGCTTTAAACCAGTGTAAATGTCTATGTGAAAATTTTTCATTTTTAAAAGAATAATGGAAAAGTTACAAACTTTTCACTCTGTGTAAAACATAAATGCAAACATATTCAATTATATACTGTGAACACTTTTCAATACAGTGGAGATGTATATGTAAACAGACCTCTATCTATACTTTCATTTGAATATATAAGTAACCATGATAATAATATAATAATAATAATAGCCCCTTCAGTCATAACTGACTATGGGAATGCGCCCCTGAGGTGACAGCCCTCAGCTGCTTATTTTCCTGGTGCTCCTTTCGACGTTTTCTCCTCACCTCTGCTTCTGGTGTGAGCCTCTCTTCGCCCAATCTGAGGTGGCGCCGTAAATAGCATCGCCACTTAGTGCGATCGGCAGCTTCATCCTCCCATGTTGCTGGATCCATGTCCAGTGCCCTCATATCTCTCTTGCACACATCTTTGAACCTCAGCTGTGGTCGCCCAACTGTTCTCTTGCCATCTGCTAATGTCCGTAGAAGATATCTTTTGGGATGCGACCATCTTCCATGCGGCGAACATGGCCAAGCCAGCGAAGTCTGCGCTGTCTAAGAAGCGTATACATACTTTGAAGGCCAGCACGTGACAACACCTCGACATTTGTCACTTTATCTTTCCACGAGATGCCGAGGATGCGGCGTAGTCACCGCAAATGGAAGGTATTGAGCCTTCTTTCTTGCTTAGCATAGGTCGTCCAGGTCTCGCTGCCATATAGGAGTGTGCTGGTGACGCAGGCATTATATACCGCAGCTTTGGTCTTCATTGTGAGTTTAGAGTTTCCCCCCAAACACGCGATGTGAGGCGGGCAAAGGTAGCTGCAGCTTTGCCAATGCGGCTGTCGATTTCTGTATCCAGTGAGAGTTTTGTCATTGATGGTAGACCCTAGGTATGTGAAGTGGTGCACCACTGCCAATTCATAGTTATCGATAGTGATAACTGGTGCAGCACCCACATCCTGACTCAGCACATTCGTTTTCTTTAGAATGACTTATTGTGAGGCCAAAGTCCTTGCATGCTTTAGTGAAGCGATTCATCAAGCTCTGAAGCTCCTGTTGGGCTTTGAGTGACGACTGCAGCATCATCAGCGAACAACAAGTCTCTTATAGTGACCCTTCTGATTTTTGTTTTTGCCTTCCAACCTTGAAAGATTAAACAGACGGCCATCTGACCTAGTGTGAAGGCATATTCCTTCAGTTGCATCTCTGAATGCATGTTTCAAGAGTAAGGCAAAGAAGATTCCGAAAGAGGGTCGGAGCCAGAACACAGCCTTGTTAAACGCCACTTCGTATATCAAAGGGCTGCTCCGTGCTTCCAGCATATTGGACTGTTCCCTTCATGTCGTCATGGAATGACTTTATCATTTCCAGCATTTTAGAAGGGCAGCCTATTTTCAGGAGGATTTTAAAGAGTCCATCCCTACTAACCAGGTCGAATGCTTTTGTGAGGTCTATAAAGGCGATATATAATGGTCTTTTCTGCTCTCTTGATTTTTCCTGAAGCTGGCGGAGAGAGAAGATCATGTCTGTTGTTGATCTGCCAGCTCGGAAAAAGTAACCATGAAAGCAATTCTATTTAAATGTAAAGAAGTTTTTATCCCGAGGGATTGAAATTTAATTCTCATCCTGGGGTAAAGTCTGAGTAAGTAATTGGGATGGTGCTATGGGAAGAAAGGAATCCATAACTTTTGGGGTGGAAAAAACGCCATACCCAGAAGAGCTTTTCGTTCTATTATTTTTACCATAGTTATAGGTGTCGGTACCAGCAGAAATGTACTATCACTCTGGAACAAGAACGGAACCGTGGCCTAAGCTTTAAGACGAAAGACCCACGTTGAAGACTCTCCTTGACATTTCTGAGAAACAAGCTACCCCCGACAACCTGGATCAGAGAAGAGCGTGATCAGAGTGAAAAGAACCAACTCATAAGAAGGAGCAGAACCATCGTTGGCAGCTAAGTTCAAATCTATGCTGCCATTTGAACCTCTTGTAATATCTCACATTCCATAAAGACGGTGATTTAAACAGTCTCACCGTTCTTGATCCATAACTGTTCAAATTTTTTTTCCGACTGTTAAAATCTAACGTTATTATTAAATTTTGTTATTTGTAATGTTACAAATTTAACTTTGATTTAATCCTTTTAAAGTTACTGCATGTTTGTCTCAGTCAAAATTACTACAACACACTCTAAACAGAGCTATACTAAAAATAATAGAATTCCACTGAGTAAATCAGGGCTAGGGGCTGAAACGAGCTGAAAGTAATAAGTGCTTCAATCCCTCACAAAAGCGTCGGCAGAATTACAGAGTTAACATACTCAGCCAAAGCAGTTTTGTTTGTCGCTTATTCTGAATATCTTGTGAAGACTCCCTTTGTAATAGAAGTGTCATCACCCTTCTGTCGCAAAAGTTGTTTACAATTCATCGTAAAGCGACCTCGCGCAGTCTTATTGACCAATCACCTATCACGAATCACGGGGCACGCAGCTGCAAACGACAAGCATTAGGCAAAAGGGAGATGTTGACATATATTGGTTTGTCGAAGACTAGTCATCGATCGGAAGGGATAAAAGGAATCAGAATGGAATTATTGTGAAATGAATTTCACCTTTGATTCCAGGAGAGGATTGTGAATAAATTTATTTAAGGAACAAAGGTAGGAGTTCATCATGTACATAGATAAATGCTGATTACTGGTGTCTACAATTGAGTTGAAAGCATGAAAACACACATCTGCCGAAAATAGAAAATTAAAGAAGTGATAGATCATGCACATACATGGATAGGAAGATAGATCTAAATCGGCTGAATAAAACAAGATAGGTTGGAACAGGATCGATAATATACAAGCTGAGAATGATGAAGGGAAAGTTTCAAGAAACGCACACCTCTTCTAAAATCACCGGTTCGATAAGAAAATTTCAGGTCTAGTCTTAGACTATGACGTCAGTACCTCTCGGCCGTACGATGGGAGCCAATAAAAAGCGGAGCGCTAAATTGAAAGGTCATACTGAAAGAAAGTTTGAGACAGACTGGATGCAGATTTTGCCACTACGTCTTTGCCATCTGAATTGTGAGCAATCTGCCAAATAATTTAAGTCCAGTGTCTGTTTTCTGAAGATTGAGGGTTTCATGTAACAGCTTAAACCAGACTGTCAAGTATCAGAAGCCTGTGTTGTTCATCAGAGGCAATCCCACAAAAGTGCAGGACCCCAAATAGTGAACTACAACAGGTCATTGGTACCCCTATTTCTGGGTCTGCCAATGCTGATAAATACAGTGACCGTTCAGTGTCAGCACTATCAAGATTCAAAGATAAGTGTCAATTAAGGCACTGACAGAATCCATATAGGAACCAACAGCAAATGTTTGTAATATGAAACAAACTTCTACAACAGTATTTCAATTACTGTAGAATTCAGTCAACTGATGACAGTAATCTGTAAAGTCACAGGACTAAGAGAACAGTGATATAGTAATATTGATTCCAGTATTCATTAACCTTACTATACAAGAGGATATTGTTTAAGATCCAAAAGTGTAAAGGACAATAATACTTATTAAAATTGCTAAAAGACTTTGTTTCAAGTAAATAAATTTTCCAGAAGGAAAGACATTCCTACCAACAAATATATAAATTAAAAAATAATATGGTATGAAATCAGTTGTACAAGTAAACGGTACACATGAGACAAGAGACGTTTCAGGTGTTTACCCTTCGTCAGCCACACTTACGAACAGGTGACAAGGACAAGAACTACATATAGGTACTACAAAGGTCTATGATGATGAGGAAAACGTCAAATGAGCGATACAAGCAGATGAAACCACGGTGATGAGCAAAACAATAACAGTAATAATGCCAGAAAATCGTGAAACCAGAAAGACATGTCGAAACAAGAAAGTAAATAATCAACCAAACGAAGACAGAAATGAACAACAATATTAAAATGCGTAAAAAATCACTTAGCTGGATCGAAGAAAGGAACATTCTTCTTCTTCTTCTTCTTCTTCTTCTTCTTCTTTGTTCGTCCCGAAAAGGACGTTTGTTGCGTTGTGTTCGTTTACAGCAAAGCTGCGATATTTGCGCCTTTCGGCCGACACATCCGACTTTAGCACGGCATTTTTGGGACCGGGTTAGCCTTCCCTCTTTGATCCCTACTTACTCAGCCAGACTGCAGTGATGCAGCCTGTTTCCAGGACCACCACTTGGAGGTGGAGTAGGGTCTTGGTCAGCTCTAGTTCACTGACCCTGACGCAAGCAGTCTAGCTATGGGTCGCTAACTGCATTCCTCACTGTTGACGCATCTTAGGTCCCGAAAGGAACATTCAAAAAAATCCTACCAACACATTAGTTAAGAAATAACATTAATGGTGGGAATATTTTGTGTATATTTTAATGCTCATTTCCAAATAGTAGAAAAAGAAGATTAATGTAAATATTAAAGGATTATAATTGTACCTGAGGATTTATTCACTTTTTACAATTGTGTTTAAAGTAAATGTTCATTTTATTTATACCCTAGAAATTAATGAATCATAAGAAAGTCACAGGAAGGAGACAACCTTAAATCCTTGTACACTAATAATTCTTATCATCTGGTCCAGGATTTTCACAGTTGTACTGACTATTTTTCATGATAATCCCATACACCAGTGCTTATTTCTAAGACTGGGGTATTACTTTTAAGACCATAAGTCTTGACTCTCTTACTATCCTGGTATCATCTGATACACCTAGATATCCAGCCACTATCAACTATAAAATACTTACATATAAACTTAAAAAAAAACCTCTCGTTACACCTTCTATCTACATCTCTGCCAAGAGTAGTGCAAAGGTAGATACCTTTGAAGTCCATATTAGATACTCATGAGTTTTGGCCACTGTTGGACCACTACAGCAAAGCAGGGGAGGCAATACCGTCACACTGTGTTCGTTCTGGAATAGTTTGTTTCAGACACTTTCCCTTTCTCTTTTTCGTCACTCTCAGACGTTATATACACTCATCTCAGACGTCATACACTCTCAGTACGTCATCTACAAGTACTTTGAATGTTTTCAAAAGAAAGCAGTAGTCAGTTTTGAGGCTATTTGAATCTCCGTAGAGCTTTTCCACGAATATATTAACTGGTGTCGGCCATATGCACTTTCTTTGTTCCGCATATGTTGGGCAACTTTGCAGCTGATGTTCAACAGTCATGTGCCACAACTACACTCATCGGTAGTTCCTATCTTTAGCTTGTTGAATAGGTGGTATATGTCAAAGTATAGAATAGAGATCCTAAATAACCACACTACTTCCATACCTTACCACTGCTCGTGCTGGATTTAAACTCACACTAGACTCAGGCTCGTTTGTGCCAGGATACCAAACGAACAATGGCTGACACAAGAAACTAATGCTTCCAAACAGCTAATATCCCTTTATTAAGGTCACAACAAGTTGGCCACGAATTGCAATAATGAAGTACACAAAAACAAGTGCTACCACTGCAAACCGGTATACAAACTAGGCACTGTAAAAAAACCTATCAGTTACATTGACCACTACTCTCTCTAGTGGCCATAGGATAACTACGGCAAAGTGACAATGACCATAGTGTAAATCGTACTTACAAAACGTGAATCACCTTGCAAAACGAATTCGGTAACTGAGAGAATATTCTACCTCTCTATCACATAAGATACCAGGACTCAAACTAATGGCAAACGTTGTCTCGCTGATAAAGCCAACGATGGAGGATATATATGCAAGTATTTTCTACTGTTTACTGTGAACACAAGATCTCTGTTTTTTTCAACATTAACTATTCGAGGTCAGATTTGTCTATATAGGAATGAGCCACCAAATTAGGCGTCCACCTGATAAAATTTAATTATTAGAAGAGGGACTGGGGTAAATTTGGAAGATAAAAACACTGGAAATTATATATTCAGGAATTGTATGTCTAAGAGATTTTTTTACCAAGAGTAGGTAAGAAGTGAGTGAGTGGCCACGTATGACAGAGAGAGAGAGAGAGAGTGAATATTTTCTTTGTTACAGGAAAAATTGTATCATCTGGATTCTGCTTAAATATTGTTTACTTTACTGGATAGCTTTAGTAGGAACTTTGTTCTTTTATTTCCTGTCTATGCCATAACATAGTGCAAATCTTTGACCTTTGGGGTTATTAATTTGTTGGGCTCTTTTTTTTTTCTCAATAAGGGGAGGGCACACGTATTTCTGTTATTTTTCTGTGTATGAAATTCTGATTTTGTTTGATCTTTCTTTAGATATTTGATGTTGTCAAGTTTAATGATAATAAACAACAAAGAACTTAGCTTTGCGTGATGGTCAGACCCATACCCAATTAACTATAGTTTTTTCAATGTTTGTGTATCTTGTTGTCACATAATTGTGCGTGTGTATAGTTAAACGTATATTTACACATATCTGGAGGGAAAGATTGTCTTGTACTAAATTATAGTCGTATAGATAGGCTGGACTAGAGAAACTACTCATTCCAGAGACATATCTTCTCCTTAAACTAATTACTCGGGGAAATATATTTCTCACACCTTTATTTCTCACGTACTTATCACCATCCACTCTACTCAGGCGGGACCATAAATAACTTTCACACCTATCTAATCCCGACAATCCCATTTGTTTCTGTATCTGATTCTGATAAAACGCTTTGCCTCCTCGAAAGTGATGCTTGCATCAGGCCTAGGTAGATATCCACCTTCCTTTGCCAATTTGTCAGCCTCTTTATTGCCAGTGATGTTACAATGAGATGGGATCCATTGGATATGATGTATGCTGACATGTTTGTGACTGTATATGTGTGTGGATAGGTGTATGGTGTATATGTGTTTATTTGGTTTGTGTGTTTTTGTTTTTTTTTTTTTTTTTTGTATTGTTTTTTTTTATTTGTTTTATATTTTTTTTTATTTTTTTTGTGTTTATTTTTTATTTTGTTATGTGTGTTTATTTTTTGTTTTTTTTTTTTTTTTGTTTTGTTTGTTTATGTTTTATTTGTGTTATGTTTTTTTTGTGTGTATGTTTTTGTATTGTTTTTTGTGTGTTGTTTTTTTTGTTTTTTTTGTTGTTGTGTTTGTTGTGGGTATGTTTGTTTTTTTGTTTGTTTTATGTGTTGGCATGTGTGTTGTTTTTGTTTTGTGTGTATATGTGTGTTGTGTGTGTGTTTTTTGTTTGTGTCATTGAGGCCTGGGCAACCTCATAATGTAAAACTAATAGCCACAGAAACCAATGCTACAAGATCACGTGACTGCTGTGTTACAGGCTTCCTGCTAGTGGGTCAGCTGTAGTGATGCTCCAATACTCCATGGGGAGAAACAATACAAATCATGACGATGATGTGATACGGAAGAGACATTTGTGGGAGAACGTCCGGAGTTTGGGCATGATTTTCTTGCTAATATGACACGACAGAGTAGGACAGATGTTACATTTGTCTATACACAAAATTTACCGAAACAAATAATAATAAAAATCGTGTTTAATTGTTAAACAAATCCAATTAACTTTATTCCAGCACTTTATTTGTAATACATATTTTATTTTTCAGAACCAATTCTATATGAGTTACTCTTGAAAAAGCTAATTATATCAGTGTATAATTAAGCAAACTTGTACACATTCAATTGCTGACTTTAATAGATCATTAATCAAAGAATGTACAGTATCTAATATGTTCATATTTGTCATGTAATTATAAATACACCGAGTGCTTTTATCTCGTAGGATTATTGTATTAGGTGATTATATTTTAAAAAAAACAAATGAGGTGATACGCTGTCATTATGTGAAGTTAAATCATCACGTTAATGACGTATAACGTAATAACTCGTCATCCTTTAGACATACTGCTAATCCCAGACATATTAACAATCTTGGTTGGTGGTTGCGGTACTGCCTCGTGTTTCCCAGGCATGCTCTTGTCAACGTAGATACTAGATCGTTCATTTATGTTGGGATATATGTCTAAATTTAGATGGTCCGACACTAAGCCTATTCAAAGCATAGACCCGTAATGTCACTAAATAAGCTAAGTAGAAGTTACATTAAAAACAACCTTGTTGGACAAAACTTTTAAATTGCTTACATAGTGACGCGAAAGTTGCAGTCGTTATAAGGAGGTCAACTACTGCATTAAACAGTTTCTCTGTTAGGAGCATAACGTGACGTGGAAGTCCAAACAAAATGGGTTGTGGCGTATGCCTTTTGCACGCCCACATGTGAGTGGTAATGAAAAACAAAAATTGTAGTGCTCACAAGTGTGGCACCCTTTTTATAGTCGCTATGCGTATAGTCCCATATGACGTCGATTTGTTTTAATTTTTTTTGCAATAATGATGATGATCATTTCTGAAATCTCAATAATCTCAGTTTTTTTTTGTTTTTTTTACTAGTAGAAACACAAACTAAATAGAAACGCGTTTCGGTTGAATCATACTTTACTGATCTCTATCATCTTGTTGCTCATCTCAACGATCGATAAATCGCCCACGTTCCTTGGAATGGTTAAAACAGCCAGGAAAGCCAATCTTAACCTAAAGCCAATGAACCAGTTTCGAGATTTTCCACAAATATCTAGGCACGAAACCCATGGAGATCGTAGATTTCAAACAGATTTTAACAAAACAAAAAATAACAAAGTACTGCTTATTACTTTATATATAGATACCCGTGTAGTACCTATTTTATTTGTAAATGCCTTGTAAGAAAGCTCGAAATACAGTGTCAATTAGCTATCAGACACTATCGTTGATAGGGCATAATATATGGCGTTTGTGTTTTGTTTTACTACTTCAAGTGGTACACGACGAACGACAAGCTGGCGAACCGAACAGTGATGCGTGATTCTCATCCTTGTGTCATGTTTGTACTGTGGTGAAAGTGTTCAGATTTTTCTGGCGTGTTGAATGATTGACAATCTGCGCGAATCATCGCTCTCAGACTCAAGCGTTGCCGTACAAGGCGACAAAAAAACAAAATTGTCACAGGAAACCCCCTGCATACTAGAGGTTGTGAATGTTTGGTGCAGACGTCTAGCAAGGCAACTATCAGCAGTGGTACGTCCATGCTCCGTAGGGAAGGCACAAGAAAGAATAAGACTCAAGGCTCTACTGTGTTGACTTCTGCTATCTAGTGTTAATATTGTTTTGTTATGATCTAAAAATAATTTTAATCTAATGGTTGTTTGAGGTACGATAGATAATAAAAAATAATTCACAAAAAAATTATCTCATATTAAAACCAAAAATGTTCTTTAAATTGTTATTCCTGCTGTTGTTCTGTCTAACCTTTGGTGCAGGAGATCTTTATCATCATTATCACCATCACCACCATCATCACTATCATCATCATCATTTTGTCAACCTATGGAGCACGGAGACACCATTCCAGCTAGCCTTCTTCCTGCGCCAAAGTATCCATGTACTCGTGCAGTAGTGGTTCTCTGTAGCAATCTGCTGTCTATGATGAGATGGCCAATCCCGTACACAAGATTATATTAGTTACCACATATAACACGCCGGACACATCTGTAGGCTTGTTCTTTGTTTTCTCGTAGACCCCCAGGGTCAACACTAGGCTGTACAGGAGATGGTGTTTGAGCTAATAATTAATGTAGCACAGCATCAACAAACACAAAACATGTTGAGAATCAAGAATTTAGTTGATTAGTTTCATTAGTAAGTTGATTAGTTTAATCAGCATTTTGATTAGAGTAATTAAAATGTGGATTAAATTCATTACTACACAATTAAAAGCATTTTTGTTAAGTGCCAAAACATCCATGTGTTAATAATGATATGGTACACATCTAGCGCTGGAAGAAAGCCTAGACAACACACCGCGGCTTGAGAGTTCCCATGAGTCCAAATCACCGACCTTAAGAAGGGAAAGAAAAATAGTTACTGTCTGTTAGATCAAGTTGATGTAGGAAGACAAGTTCCAGACAATGTAAGTCATCAAAAACTCACTTACAGATTAATTGGGTCAAGTGGAAAGTGGGGGAGGTGGGGGGGGGGGGGGGGGGGAATTAAAAGGGGAACTTGAGAATGTGCAGATAAGGTGATAATAAATAATTGAGTGGTCCTGTGGGGAGGGAGAGCGCAGAGGAAAAAACAGAAACCATTAAAGGGAATAAGGGAAAAGCAATGGGATTTATTCATTCTTTCCTTACCTTCTGTCTCCACAAGGAACATAGACCTTCGACAGACACATGCCAAGTCCTTCCATCCTGTACCATCCATTCTAGATTTGTCCATGTCTTCTTTACCCCTGTCATTATTGTCTCCAGTTGTCTTTTTCCTGTGTTTTTTTATTTGTCCTCCTCTACGTCTCCTACTCTGGTGATTCTAGAACAAATACTACCTTGTAATGCTATCAACAGGGTTTCCTCAATGTGTGTCCTCTCAATCACCACCGACTTCTTCTCATCTCTTGTTTCTGTGCTAGTTGATTGTTTCTTGTCACCAATTCCACATTTGTCATCTTGTCATACCATTTCAATCCTTCTCTTCTACGCAAGCAACCTTTTATGAGAATCTCTAACTTCATGTTGTCCTTTTTGTTGTTGTCCGTGTTAAAGACCCACACAATAGGACTGACGTGATATTTTTGTTGTTGTCCGTGTTAAAGACCCACACAATAGGACTGACATGATATTTTTGTTGTTGTCCGTGTTAAAGACCCACACAATAGGACTGACATGATATTTTTGTTGTTGTCCGTGTTAAAGACCCACACAATAGGACTGACGTGATATTTTTGTTGTTGTCCGTGTTAAAGACCCACACAATAGGACTGACGTGATACTTTTGATTGTTGTTGTCCGTGTTAAAGACCCACACAATAGGGACTGACGTGATATTTTTGTTGTTGTCCGTGTTAAAGACCCCACACAATAGGACTGACATGATATTTTTGTGTGTTGTCCGTGTTAAAGACCACACAATTGGACTGACGTGATATTTTTGTTGTTGTCCGTGTTAAAGATCTACACAATAGGACTGACATGAAATTTTTGTTCTTGTCCGTGTTAAAGACCCACACAATAGGAACCTCTGACGTGATATTTTTGTTGTTTGTCCGTGTTAAAGACCCACACAATAGGACTGCACGTGATATTTTTGTTTGTTGTCCGTGTTAAAGACCCACACAATAGGACTGACATGATATTTTTGTTGTTGTCCGTGTTAAAGACCCACACAATAGGACTGACGTGATATTTTTGTTGTTGTCCGTGTTAAAGACCCACACAATAGGACTGACGTGATATACATATATATAGGAAGATATTTATTTGTTTGTATACTTGTTATGTTTGGAAATATTTGGTAATAATATTTTGGGTCTAGATTAGAACTCTAGTCAAAGGGCGAATACTCATTTTTTGCTTGAGTGAAAGTAAATATTGTAGTCGCCAATTGAATTAGTCAAAAGGATTTTTTCTGCGCATGCGTCGATTTAGGGTGTCGACGAAGAAGGCTGTCATGTCATGGCTGTTTTTTGGGGCCGGTCGTTTAGAAACGTTGTAGAATGATCTCTGTGAATGATTCTAGGAAGGAGATGGTGTCTCTGCATGATTGTATGATCAGATATTCTCCTAATGTTCTTTGTTAACGCCAAGGAATGGCGTGCGTTATTAGCTATTGTGTTTATTCCTAACTCAAGGTAAAACCAGACCCTTTTGCTGAACTTTGTGGCTAGGCCTAGATGGCAGATGTATTATCGCACATTAGAATTGTTTGAATGCAGATGAAGATGACGTGTAATCCAGCAGCACTGGATTACTTGATGAAGCAGCCTTGTTATCGATAACAGAATGTATGGAAGCCCTATGAGAATATTTTAATGCCTCGAAACTCGATGAATTAATTCTGATTATCATTTATCATCCTGGTGTCAGCGAAGGCTCAAGGAGGAAAGCCATTTTGTGAATTCCCCGTCATTGTAAACGGGATCATTGTCGTAGAACAGAAAAAAGGTCTTATTATCGGACAAAAGGTACAGAGATCTACATATTATGAAAAACCCACTCTTGTGGTCTCACATTGGGTATATAAAGTTTTGATAAACTTTATAACGGGCTTGTGTGAAACTTAGCCAAAAGAAGGTTCTGACAGTGAATCCATTGTAGATGATGTATTTACCTTTAACTGAACGCGATTAAGTTCAGGCATTGTGATGATGTATTTTACCTTTACTGACGCGATTAGTCAGTGGAAGCATGTGGCGATAGACCACCAGTTACATTGAAGTGCTTGCCTACTATCACCCCCATTGTATAATTATGGCTAACATGAATATACAGCTGGATGTAGCCACCCCATTTGTCAAATCTACCGTCATGATGATATTTTGCCAACCTGTACTGTGACTGTAATCGTGATGTCGAGTGTGCGTCCTTATTAACCATAGAAACGTCCCACAGTCGTCTATGTCATTGTCTTCCTGCTGAGTGAGTGTGTGTCAAGTCCATTTGTCAAAACTCTACAGAACAGAAATTCATATTCGCGTACCTTGCAACTTACTCACTCCATGTTTACACAACCCTGCGTTCCGGTCGAGTTGACCTTTATTTTCCATCCACGCCCAGTCTTCACCTACTTACAACCACCCATCACTTAACACCACTGATTGTTTTCGGTTTTGCGGTTACACTAACGAAATTTGGGTTTCGTTACATCCTTATACTCGTATTCCCGGACGCAAAGAAAGCCCTCCCTGCCAGGCACTTTATATTTTTTAAGATATTTTAATTGATGTGACCTCTCAAGTATTTGTTTAAATTTTGTCTTAACACCTAGAAAGAAATGGAGCTCGGAATAGCGGATTCACGTATCGGTATACATCTAGATCGTCAAAGCCGATTTGTCAGTAGTCTCGCACTGTGAATTCCATTTGCTATAGGTTGAATCTCTTTTTATTGTCATGACCTAATCTATAAACCTACAGTATATAGTATAAAAAAGAAGAGATGGTGACAATAAGAGGTACTCCTCTCGCTTTGACTTACTTAGTCGTCCTCTTGTATCCGTGAGATGTAGAGACTTGGTTTGGAAAGAGCAGAGCGCCAGGACTATGGTCATTCAAAGATTGTCTAATGTTGTCCTCCCAGCGGACTCTGGGTCGTCCTGGAGGTCTGGATCCCTGGCTCTTTGTTTCCCATGCTTGTCGTGGTAGCCGATCTTCTCCCATTCTGCAGACATGGCCAAACCATCTTAGTTGGGACTGTTCTATTTGGGTCTGCAGCGGGTGGGATTTTAGGCCTTGACGTATCGTCTGGTTGCGGACCATGTCTCTTCTTGTTACTTCAACCACCTTCCTCAGATACCTCATTTCTGAGGTTTGGATCTGGCTTTTGTGGGTTGTAGTCATTGCCCATGACTCGCATCCATATGTCAAGACTGGGACATAGGTGGAGCGGTATACAGCCATCTTCGTTTTCTTACCAACCTCTTTCTTGCTGAGGAATCCTCGATTTATGGCCTGATAAAGTCTCCCAGCCGCTGCTTTTCGAGTGGCCAACTCTTCTTTGATGCCCCCCTTTCGGTCTATAATAGCTCCGAGATATTTAAAGTGGTCGACCTGCTCCAGGACCTGTTCTCCCAACTTAATCTGATGTTTTCTTTCTTCTCGTGATATCACCATGGATTTTGTTTTAGAGCTGCTTATGACCATCCCTCTCTTCTCCAGCTCTTCCTTCCAGACTTGCAGGTTGGATTGGAGATGTGTCTCTGATTTAGCAATCAGGACAACATCATCAGCAAATGCTAGCTCTGAAATACAGACCTGTCTCATCTTCCAGTACCCCACTGAATACTTTCTTGTTCTCTCCTTACATGCCTTGATGACATCGTCCATGAGAAGTATGAAAAGATAAGGTGACAGGATATCGCCTTGTCTTACACCAGTGGTGGTCTTGAACTCTTCTGACTTATAGTTTGCTGTCCTCACATAATTTCTGCAAGACTTGTAGAAGCTCTGTATAGCATGTATCAGAGGTGCTGGAATGTTCTTCCTTGCCAAACAGTCCCAAAGTTTGCTCCAGGGGACCCTGTCAAACGCCTTTTCCAGATCTATGAAACAAAGATGGATCTCACTCTTGTACTCAAGGGCCTTTTCACTCAGCTGCCTGAGTGTGAAGATTAGGTCTTGAGTACTTCGGTTTGCTCGGAATCCGCACTGGGCTTCATCCAATTGTGGCTCAGCTAGGCATCGGAGTCTCTGCTCTAGGATTCTAGAGTAGATTTTACCAGGGACACTGAGAAGGGATATGCCTCTGTGGTTTCCACATTGTCGATTGTCACCCTTTTTGAAAATCGGTGTTATGATGGCAATCTCCCAATCCTTTGGTATGGCCTTGTTGCACCATGCTGCTTGTAGGACCCTTAGGAGTAATAGGTCGCCTGATGCTCCCATGTACTTAACCATTTCTGGTGTTATACCATCATGCCCTGCTGCTTTGCCCATCTTGATTTTCTCCAGTGCTGCCTTCAGTTCTTCCATCTTTATGTCATCTTCATCACCATTTGTATCCTCTTCTGTGCTAGTGGTTATCATTTCTGATGCTCTACCTTGCTCACCATCAAGGAGTTCTGAGAAATATTCTTTCCATCTTTCCATTACTTCCTTCGGGGCAGTAAGCAATTTGCCTTGCTTGTCCTTTATAAATTTAAGAGGGCATTGTTTTTCCTTCCTCATGTTCTTTAGGGTCTTATAGAACAATTTCTGGTTTTCTTGCGCATCCTTTTCTAGCTTTTCTCCAAATTCTTCCCAGGACTTCTGTTTTGCTGCTAGCACCTTGTTCTTTGCTTCTGTTCTGAGTATCACATATTCTCTATATTTCTCTATTTGTCCTGCTGTGTTTTTAGCTCCCAAGTATTGTTTCCATGCCATTTTTTTCTCTCTTATTTTCTCTTTGACTTCTTCTGTCCACCAAGGTGTCCTCTTTCTCTTGTTCCCAAGTCGGACTTCACCACATGCTTCTGCAGCAGCTGTCTTTATGATGTCCTTGAATTTAAGCCACAGGGTTTCCAAGTCATCAGGTTGTTCTTCTGTGTTTCTCACCGCTGTAGCAATAAGCCCCTGATATCTGGTCTTAATTTCTGGATCTTTCAGCTTGTAGGTCTTAATGCTCATTTCTTCCGTTCGTTTACTTGGTTTCTTGCATGGTGCTGGGCAGTTCCTAGGCTGAGCAACTCTTTCAGTTGTTCTTTTAATTGTAAGCAGGTAGTGATCACTTCCAATCTCTGGCCCCCTCCAGACTCTAGCATCCCGGACATATTTGAATGAGCTCCTCCTAACAATGGCATAGTCGATCACTGACTTCTCATTCTTTGTTGGTTCACACCTAGTATATGCATGTATGCGCTTATGGGGGAACTTTGTGTTGGTAATGATCAGATTCTGCTCACTGCAGAATCTGAGGAGTCGCTTTCCATTGTCATTGAGAGTATCTTCTCCATATCTTCCGATAACTCCACCCCATCTAGCATGGTCATTTCCAACTCTGGCATTGAAATCTCCGAGCATGATAATTTCATCTAGGCAGTCATCCACTGTCCTTTGAAGCAGCTCGAAGAATTCTTCCTTGACCTCTGCTCTCTCATCCTCATTTGGCCCATACACTATGACCAGGTTGACTATGGTTTCTCCTTCTTTTAGTTTTACAACCATAATGCGCTCCGAGACAAAGTTCCATCCCTTGATACTATCTTTCTGGTTTTTGGCCACAATGCAACCCACGCCCCCTTTAGCTCTTTCAGATGTGGGTACACCGCTGTATAGCAGAGTGTTGCCATCGAGATCCATGACTCCTTGTCCCTTTTTCTTTGTTTCGGTAATAGCCAGGATTTCTAGTTTTGCTTTCCTCATCTCTTCCATCAGCTCCTCTTCTTTCCCATTTATACTTCTTGTGTTCCATGTTCCATAAGTCGTAGTCCGTAGTCCGTTCCAGTTCGTCGCCTTTAAAATCAGTCCGGTTTTCTCTCTTATATTGCTTGTAATCATAGTTTTAGACAAACAGGTGATTGGCCTGTTGTGCCTTTGCATGGTGGAGGGGCTGCCTCCTTACGGCCTCCATGCAGGCCGCCCTCCTCCTTTTTCATCCGGGCTTGGGACCGGCATAGGCGGAGTTGGTATCCCTCTCGCAATCAGTTATTCTACCAAACGGTTGTGTAAGCAAAAGCAATGGGATGGCGTGGTAAAAATAATAGTTGGGAGAAAAATAAACTTAGGAAATGTTTCAAACACAGGAAAGGGGAGGGGGGAAGAGAAATAAAGCATTCCATACACATGAACTTGGAGAACGAACGAAACAATGTGAAAACTTTTGCAAGAATTGTGTCAAAAGATGGAATTTGTGGGCACATGCCTCAATGTACTTTAAATGTGATGTTTCTGATCCACATAGCAACGGAAATATGAATGAAAATAACTAGTTTGTGAGTCGTCACTTGAATACAGCACAAACAAGTGGCCAGCATTATGGCCACCACGTCCTCGCCAGGACAAGACGTTTGAAAACAGTCGAGAACAGCAAATATTTTATTCCGACGCCGAGACTACCGAGATGCAGAACCAGCCAGTAATCACTTATGCCTATTATGCTGCGGACACTTTTGTTTTTCCAAATTGATGATGATTCGCAACCGAAACAACAATTTCAGTGTTGATCACGTCACGCGCACTTGATAATGTCCTGCCAAAAGATGTGGGAACATAGACATAAATAAAGAGACACTCGCGAGAAGTTAATAATACAGGAATATCTAGCGCATCTACTAGCCACGAGTAGTGCAGTGCGGCCAGTGTGTGTTATTTGGCATATATGTATTTGCTAATAGGAAAGTGTTATAGGTGATTGCGTCTACAAATGTTAGGCCGTTTCAGGGTTTTAAATTTACGAGCAGTGTATAGTTCTTGGGAATGCCGGCTGCCAATTAGGTACTTTCTGTGTGCTTAGATGGCTGTACGTCCTTTCAAGATTCACTCTCGCAGCGAGATGATGGCGCCGTTCGTGAGAATATCATTTCTGTTAGTAGTTAGTTGTTTGTTGTATAGAGTTCTAGTTTCAGTTGTATAGAGTTCTAGTTTTTATAGTGTAGTGTTTTTTGTTCTTGTGTGGCATTCTAGTTTATTTTGTATGGCATTCTGTTTTTTGTTGTATAACATTCTATCTTTTGTTGTATAGAGTTCTAGTATTTGTTGTTTAGCGTTCTAGTTTTTGTTGTATAGCGTTCTAGTATTTGTTGTATAGATTCTAGTTTTTGTTGTATAGCATTTAGTTTTTGTTTTATAGCGTTCTAGTGTTTGTTGTATAGCGCTTTAGCTTTTGTTGTATGGCGTTTTAGCTTTTGTTGTATAGCGTTCTAGTTGTTGTTGTATAGCGTTCTCGTTTTTTTTTTAAATCTTACGAGCGCCTGTCTAAAGTTGCAAGTTTCAATTCTTGTTAAATGAAACAATAACTTTACAACCATAATTTTACTACCTTATCGCACGGGAATCTGTTCACGTGTAAATAAATATTAGACAAACATAAAGGTATATTTTCAGGCACTCGTAAGAAATTAAAGAAGTAGAACACTAGACAACAGAAAAACAACAGACATGAGTGGCTTACCCAGGACGCGAACCCAGGACTTTCCGTGCGACAACCCCGCCTAGCTATGCAAGCGAATCACACTATCCTCTCTGCCTATGTGTTATAAATCTGTTCACGTGACATGACGCCTCCATTTATCTTTTCATACACTGACAAATACCACATAATGGTAACACAGGAAAAAGTGTGAACATCTTAGACTGGTTTGAGCTCTGATCACATAGATTAAAAGTGTTGTGATAACTGATTTAGACACTTCTACTTTGTCAATCAAAACGAAAAGTGTTGTGATTCCCGACGTTCAAAATCAAAGTCACCAACATCACTTTACAAAACTGTTATCAGATGTTGTAGTGCGACATTCTAGATCTAAGTAGAACTTAGTTCACAACCATCCTCGTAGGGTCCATTCTAAACGGTCTTCAGGTTAGCGTTCATAGAGCCCGCTGAAAGGGATTTACAATGACTTGAGGATCGAATTAGCACCAGAACTGTGAAACCGTGTGTTATTTATGGTCATTAAAAGTCTAACACTGAAGGAGAACATAGTATGATAATATGCGATCATTCTGTGAAAAAACAAGGCAAGATACAAGTTGACATTTAGCCATTGTTGTATGGAGAAGAGAAATGGAGACAGAGATGAACGTGATGAGGAAAACATGGACAGATCTTTTAGTTGATGGCACGTGACAGGAGGACCTGGCATGTGTTTGTTGAAGGCCCATAATCCTTGTGGAACTAAAAGGTATTGATTGTATGTACGTAACATTAGTGTTCAGTGTTTTACTTTGTTTATTACATTTAAGAATGCATTTATACATAGACTCGTCTGAACATCCGAGCTGGTACTGCCTCAGCAAATTTTTGGACTGGCCCTGGTTATGTTTGATTATTCCTGTCACGTTCATAGTTTCCGTGCACGGCCCTGAGCAGATATTCCGTTCTACTTAATACAATAGAACGTGTAGATGGGTAAACTAAAATTCCAATGACAGAGACGTTTGTCTGGACACAGCCTCCAGATCAGGGGTAACCATCCTGAGCTAGCTACTTACCCCCCTCGCCCCCCCCCCCCCCCCCCCCCCCCCCCCCCCCCAGCCCCAGCCCCCCCCCCCCCCCCCCCCCCCCCCCCCCCCCCCACCCCTCCCCCCCCCCCCCCCCCCCCCCCCACCCCCCCCCCCCCCCCCCCCCCCCCCCCCCCCCCCCCCCCCCCCCCCCCCCCCGCCCCCCCCTCCCCCCCCCCCCCCCCCCCCCCCCCCCCAATCCCCCTGAGGCTCGAAAAGCTTGTCAACGTGGTATGGGGAATATTAGTTACATAACTGTATTAAGCTACTGACATATTCCAAAAGTATTAGTGTTCGTGACAAGTCATTTATACAGTAAACGTACTTACCTTAACTGGAAGTAGGCACATCTTTGTCTGGTTCTGACAAGAAACGTGGGATTCGAAACAAGCTCTAGAACCCGTTTAGGTAAACATAAATTTATTGAAACAATTAATACAAAATCTTCATCCAAACATACCAGATGTAGGAGGGCTTGGCCTTGACTTAGTTCTTGGACTTGAGACAATGAGACTCTGGATATTCCCAGAGCAGGCAAAGACAGTCAGTAAACTGGTAGGTGCATGCGAATTTTACTAAAATCCAGTGCTGGCAACCACTCAGTTTGACAAAATAGTGCAGAATGAAGGGTGAAGTTAGGAAACGGTGAAAGACCAACATGAGGCCGAAATTGGAGCTATCAGATTTAGAAAGTCACCCACTCAGTCAGTCAGTCACTCACTCATTCAGTCAGTCAGAAGTCCGGCTTAAGAGTAAAACAGAGATGCGATCTAGGCAGAAGGTCATCAGTTTTGAAGTCAGATGGGGAGAATTGGACTGCGGAAGTTCTTAAGGAACGTGTAGACTTAGACAAATATAAAGTAGCTTAGTTCATAATTCTTGACATATGGATGCGAGTCATGGGCAATGGCTACAACCCACACAAGCCAGCTCCAAATCTCAGAAATGAGGTATCTGAGGAAGGTGGTTGAAGTAACAAGAAGAGACATGGTCCGCAAACAGACGATAAGACAAGGCCTCAAAACCCAGTCAGTGCAGACTCAAGTAGAACAGTCCCAACTACGATGGTTTGGCCATGTGTGCAGAATGGAACAAGATAGGCTACCACGACAAATATGGGAAACTAAGAACCAGGGATCCAGACCTCCAGGACGACCCACAGTCCGCTGGGAGGACAACATTAGGCAATCTCTGAATTATCGAGGACTAGATTGGAACTAGGCCAGGAGGAAGACAGCCGATAGGATAGTATGGCGCTCCCTCCTCCAAACATCTACACCTTACTGTAGAAGAAGGATGACTATAAGTAAGTAAGTAGGTTAGTTCATAACATGAAGGTAATAGACGCTAAAGATTTGCCTATACAATGAAAAGTGTGACTAGTAGATACAGTCATACACTCATTTAAATTAACTAAGTAGACATAACACAGGAATATAGACCAACAAACAAACCTTAGCAAACTTCATTAATATTTGCACATAATAAGATAAATGTAAGCAAGCTCTGGCGAATTTCAGAGCAGATTAACGTTAAAAAAAAAAAAAACTAAAGTAGAGATGAATTCAAGATCTAGCTATGTAAACGTTTTAAACCGTTAATGTATTCTGAGCCACGGTTAAGTAGCTTGGGAAGCCATGAAGAAGTTTCAAATCAACAAAAGCCATAGTAGCATGAGTTCTGTCAAGTTGTTTAGTTCTAGTACCACACCTCTCCCCCCGCCCCACCCACACAGGCAAGCAAACAAACAGTTAGCGGGGTAGTAAACCGTTAAAAGTTTGTTAAATGGGTAATATCAACACACAGAATATTAACTGCAGGATAAACCCTGGCAAAATGATTAATATTAGCATACATGAGATTAAGTGCAGGGTATAAATGAGATTAAGTGCAGGGTATAAAGGAGATTAGCTGCAGGGTATAAATGAGATTAAGTGCAGGGTATGAATGAGATTAGCTGCAGGGTATGAAAGAGATAAACTGTAAGGTATATCTTAGTGGAGCATATAATATTAACATAAATAAACGTAAGTACTACTTTCAAACCACTAGTAATACGAGTGGCCAAAGCTACATTCAATAACTGGAGATAAAAACTAACACCAAAACATTTCATTGACAAATTAAAATTGAGATTCATCCAATGTTATATAAACAAATATACACATCTATATGCTTCATTATTCATCGTGTAGAAACACGGACAATGAATAAGGGAATTAGAAGAAATAATCGAGGAGATGTGGATATATAAAAGAATGGGGCATATTTCATGGAAAGATAAGAAAACAAATAAAGAGGTTCTAGAAAACCAAGGAATGAAAAGATAATTAATGAAGGAGATTAAAATTATACAAATATTTTGGCCATGTTAAAAGACATAACACCTTACTAAAGACCATAACAGAAGGCTGAGTTGAGGACAAACGTACAAGAGGAAGACAGCGCAGTAAATAGGAAGATAACATCAAGAGATGGACAGGAAAAAGGTATATCAGAATACACCACCATGTCAAGAGACAGAATACACCACCATGTCTAGAGACAGAATACACCACCATGTCTAGAGACAGAAAACGATGGAGACCACTGGCAGCCACACTTCTACGTGGAGGTGACAGCTGATGATGATGATTTCAAACCATGACAACGTTGTTAAATAGTTAATATCAGAACACATTTCATATGCGCACTTCATAGACACAGAGACAAATACCAATAACGATATCCTTGAAATGGCTAGAAACTAACAGTTATATAACTGGACTACATATAACTGTACATATAACTGGACAAATTCAAAATTAGTCTAATAAATTATTCTGAATTCCAAGGACATGTGCTACTTTGTTGAAAAATCATAAGCGCAATAAAAGGCAAAAGCGACGATACATGAGGACGATAATGCTAGCAATCAAAATAAAGCAAAAAGAGGTGGACAGATAATAATCTATCAGAGTGCATTATCAAGGAAAGAGGTATATAGTGTTAAAGATCGACAAATTACAGTTAACTTCAAATGTGGAGACGACACTTGATCAGATGCGATCTGGTCCAAACAGATAAGGTTAACAATTGGACACATTCTGGTAGAGTATATATACTGAAGCACATTAAAAACGCACCACTATTATATATACTGATGCCGAGAAGCTGGAAAAAAAAAGTGTGGGAATGGATTTTCCCCGTGTTTGCCATGAGGTAGAGAGCGAATGGCTGCTAGAATGGAAAGTGCAAGATTCAACCCACGGGTTTGTGTACAGACTACATGAAAACGATGAAAGTTACACGTGCAACACGATTCCCAACAGCTATGACCCTGAAAATGTGTACGCGTTGTGGCAGTATACTCGGTATAAAAAGGCCGTTGAGATAAAACACCCAGTACATGTGCTTGAAATGCCACGACTATCTGAAAACGACCGCCAACGAGCCATTGGTATGTTGGAGACCGGAATGAGCTCGCGGGCCATTGCCAGAAGGATGAATTGCAACCACAGCACTATTTTACGTCTCAATGAACGTTACGGAACCACTGGCAGTGCCCGGGATAGACTTCGGAGTGGCCAACCACGAGTTACTACCCCTGCGCAAGATCGTCATATTATGCTGAGTTATCTAAGGAATCGTACTCTCCCGGCAAGTCAAACAGCAAGAGCAATAGTGGGTAGACATGGGCAAGTCTCTTGAATGACAGTCATACGACGACTCAGAGATACAGGCCTTACTGCAAGACGACCTTATGTTGGGCCAAACGTGACTCACAGACATCGTCAACAGCGCCTGCAATGGGCAGAGCAACATGTCAGATGGACTAGACTGCAGTGGAATGCTGTCCTATTCACAGACGAGAGCAGATTCAACATATCCTTTGCTGATGGACGTATGCGGATTTGGCGACGATGTGGAGAGCGCTTTGCAGATTGCTGTGTCAACCGATTTGGAGGTGGCAGTATTCACATTTGGGAATGATTCAGTTTTCACCATCGCCTGCCTCTTCACGTCTTCCGTGGAAATGTTAATGCTGTGACATATCGAGATGAGGTTCTGGATGCACTGGCTGCTCCTGCGTTCACAATTTATCCAGACTTGCAGCTTCTGCAGCAGGATAACGCACGTGCATTTTTTTGAATTTTTGGTTTTCTCCCTTGCCTGCACAGAATGCAATGAATTTCATAACAATCAAATGTACAAATTAATGACCAGCATGGATTCATAGGAAAATGAATAAAGATTCCAAATATGTAAACTTGTAAACACTTATATTTACATTTCACACTCTGTTCCTGGATTATACAGGTGGTGCGTTTTTAATGTGCTTCAGTATAATATTAACACAAAGAGGATTCATTTAACACAAAAAGAGTTAACAACAGGACAAGTTTTAACAATGTGAGGTGTTCAGCTTCCAAGATTGAGTCGCCAAATAGGCACTTCTCATCCGAATGCTCCACCAGGAAACAATTCCTGAATACACCACTGGTAGACACAATACAAAACAAAAAAGAACAGAAAGGTGTATGACTATATTTGTAGATGCCATATTATTACATAAAAATTGCTATAATCAATGTTACCACTCCCACGGTTGTACTAAAATAGTTACTATATCCCGTGTTGCCATCTCCGTTGTTATTCCCACCACTGCTACTATTACCAATGTTACAAATTACTTCACAACGACAAGTATTATCGCTACCACTTTGACCACCTGTGGGTGCGTTATCTTCATAGCCAGCAAAGTCCCAGCTTCCACAGACAGGGAAGTTCTTGGGTCGACGAGGAAGCTGACTTGAGTTGCCAACTTGGAACATCATCAGCATTCCAGTCTCCGCGTGGAACTCAAGATGGCAGTGGAAAAGCCAGATTCCTGGACAAATAAATGACTATTATGAATACCTTCTGGGCATGGTGAAGACACAAAGGCAGATAGATAGACAACGTAATTCTAGAACAACACGTGAGTTTCTATAGCATTAACAACCTGGTCATTGGAGGAACACTTTTCGCACACAAAGAAATTCACAATAAAACACACTTGGAGCAAAAACGCACATTTCAGCACCTGTCATGGAATATTCTAATCCACATATATAAATTATTAGGTAAATATGAAGCCTAACAAATAAAATAAATAAAGGAAGAAGAATGGTAAATAACAGTGCTGTCACAAGGAATGTACTCGAAATCCCCCTTGTTTTCTGCTTCGTCTGCAAATTGTAACGCTTTCACGTTGATAGTAAAGCTTACTGTATTATTACCCGCCTTCTTCAATGAAACGTGTGCTGTATTTCTTGGAAAAAACATTGAGAGACTGCGTAATGACCTAAATTAATCCTAACATTAATTATATTACGTTACCAAAACGAACGAACAGATGGACAAAAGGATAAAGAGAGAGGGGAGGGCTGAAAATCAGGAACGCATGCAACACGCTTCGCGCGATACACAAATGCTGCCATCACGCGTGTAAGACTACAAGCACTAATTTTTTTTCAGACGGACAGTGATAAAATACACTACCCTTTCCCAGAGTTAGGTTTATAAATCATAAAAAAACTCTTATTAGAAAAGATAACATTAGATGGGTTTACGGTTGAAAACATAACAGTACCCAGACAGCACATCTTCGAAACAGGAGGTAGAAGAAATTGCATATTTTGAATGCAGCCACGTAGCTCCTTTAAATTTGTATTTTTGGGTTCCTTAGGGCTTGCTGACAAATAATATGTAAAACGTTACGCAAATAGTCCAGGAATTAATAAATTATACCCAAAATAAAATATTGGGGGTGCCTGACAGCATAAAATCATTTCTGCTCATAAGATTTTTTTTTAACGTGTTTGAAAAAATTTACGTTACAGAAATAGCCTACCATGTAAACTCCAAATTGATTGGAGCGCAACAAATGAAAGCCTAACCACGATTGGTCGGGCTATAAATACTATCTTGGTTGTTAGGGGAAACGGGGAAAGGTAACATTTTTTCAAACACTTGTCGAAACGGGCCTCATTGGTCAGACTCGCTGATATACACACTTGGGAGCGTTAGTTCGAAACCACTTGTTTAAATAAGCTTGATAAAGCATCAGTGCGTTGAAGCCAGCTTATATTTTGCTCAATAAAAGCCTGGAAGATAAGCAGATGGGAATTTGTGCCAGTTTGTGCCAGAATTCATTGCTAATCAACGTATCTGTGTTTATTCGTATGAATTGTGGGACAGTGGTCTTGATGGTACTGAGCAGCACCTGGTCAGAGCTTTGCTGAATCCAGTGTCGGACAGCATACTCCTTGGTCCTTTTAGCTATCAGTGAGGTGTCTCCAGAGCCCAGAGGAGAATTCGAGCAGAGGAGTCCTTTCCTGCCGCCATCACGCCAGATAAGCTAACTTGGCCAGCTGAGCTCAACATTATGTCCCCTCATCTTGAAATGACTTTATAAAATTAACATTAAGAGGGGAATTTACTTGTCTTAAAATCAGGAACTGTGAACATCTCCAATACTAGTCCCTAAAGACAAACTATTGAAGTCATGATGACAAATACCAACAGAGCTTGAACAAAACAAAACCAGTATTACCTCATTTTACTACTACACAACTGACACACATAGAATATTTGTAATAATATATGTCACTACAATATTCATATTAAATACATTCTGTACATAACTTGTAATTTAAATTGATTGTGATTCCTGGTTCCCTTGTAGTTGAATCAGGACACATATTCATTCATGCCAGTAATGAATACATATTGTTATTTGAAAAGTTACGAGTGACTTCTTTAAGATATTCTCATAGAGTGTTATATGTATGTGAGTGTCACAGTGTTGTTAAGAGTAGTGGATTAAATTAAATTGTTTATCTGTCTGTTGTTGTGACTTACACTTCATCATACACATACCCTAGACACATAACGTAGCATCACACTATTCCAGAATAATTCTGACTGAGATATATAGATATGTGGTAGCAAGTAAGGTTATATATATATTACACTACTCTTATTAGATATATATACCTTCACAGCTGATCTCAGTCAGTACACTAAGTCCCCTATAAATATTTATAACATCCCACTTCACCACATATATTGGGGGCTCGTCCGGGATTTTGAATCTTTCACTATTAAAAATATTGGGGGTAATTCACTTCAGGGAAGATAAGAATTAAAAAGTATCCTTGGGTGGAATTGAATAAGGTTGAGCTCACGGTGCCTGTGTTGTCCATTAGATATTTAGAGATTAAATTGTTGGTTAGACATTTTATAAACTTACCTGATAGACAATGGCGGACCTGGCCAAATTTCGATCTGCTGCGGTTCAGACTGCAAAAGAGTTAGGATTAGATGGGCAAGTTATGGTTGCCTATGTCACGACGGAATGTGACAAATTTATTGAACGCGAAGAAAGAAGATTAGAAAAAGAGGCCGAAAGAAAGTTAGAGGCTGAGACTAAGAGGTTGCAAGCTGAGGCTGAGACTAAGAGGTTGCAGATTGAGGCTGACAAAGAGGCTAAGAAATTGGAAGCAGAAAGAGAAGACAAAAGATTAGCTGCAGAAAGGGAAGAGAAGAAATTAGCTGCAGAAGAGAGGAAATTAGCTGCAGAGAGGGAAGCAGAAAAGGAGGAGAAAAGATTACAAAGGGAACATGAATTACGACTAAGGGAGTTTGAGTTTCAAGGCCATGCTCCTGAAAATGGTGCCAGTCCCTTTGCCTCTGATGCTACGGTTACTCAAGGAGCCTCAACCTCAGCTATGAATTTTCATTTAGATCATTTTGTTGAGAAAGACGATGATATTGAGAGCTACCTAAATAGGTATGAACTATTAGCTACCACGTATGGGTTAGAGAGAGAAAGGTGGAGCTTAAAGTTATCTCAGGGACTTCGTGGGGCAGCTTATGAAGTTTTTGCAAAAATGAGCAGAGGTGATCAGGAAAATTATGACATGCTAAAGCAGGCTCTTTTGTTAAGGTATGAAAAGAATGCAGAATTTTATAGAAAAAAATTTAGGAATGCTAAACTACTGTCAGGTGAAACCTATCACCAGTTCTCTGCACGAATAGAGACATACTTGGAGAAATGGACTTCTCTGGGGAAAACCCAAGATCTTAAGGAAATGGTCCTTATAGAGCAATTAAGAGAGTCCATGGCTCCAGACCTGAGAAAGTTTCTCATGGAACAAGGTGCAGAGAGGCTGGGTGAGTTGCTAAATGTTGCTGAAAGGTATCAAGCAGCTCAAGCAGAGGTAACAGGTAATAAAAAGAAACAGGTGGACAACTTTAGGGCACCACAGAACTTTAATAAATTTGATCCTAGGGATCAAAATAAAGGTAAGCACCAATTTGATAGGCCACGGTATGACAATAAAAATAATTTCCCACAATTCGATGAAAGGAAATATGATGAAAGAAAATCTTTCAACCAAGGAAAAAGGTGGTGTAAGAATTGTCAGATGGACAATCATGACACTGACCGTTGCAGAAGGAAACCTGTGTATATGGCAACCCTTCAGGTCAGGTCGACCTCAAGACAGGAGGAGGATATTATGTTAGATACCACTCCAGAAGAGATGAGGAAGGCACAGGCTGGGGATAAAACACTCAAGCCTTGTTTCAGAAAATTGTCAACTTGTCATACAACTCCAGGCAAGGGAGATTTTTACATGAAAAACAAGTTGATGTATAGGAAGACTGGAGCTAGATCCAAAGGTCGACAGCTGGTTCTTCCAAAAAGATATAGGGCAGACTTAATAAGGAGCCTACATGTGAAACCAGATGGGGACCATGAGAAGATAGGTACCATCATTCAAAAGGTGGCTCACAATTATTATTGGCCCAAAGCAAGATGGGACATTGAGAATTTTGTAGAAAGGTGTAGCATAGCACATGAGGGAACACCCACAAGTGGGAACATGGATCAGGACCTGGACACGCCACGGGGCAAAATTAGGCCTGATAATAAAAAGAGATATAAATTTGATAAAGTGGACCAAATGGAATGGGAAGCCCCTTTTCACGGACAAGCTTCACTTAACTGTTTTACAATGGCCACTATGCGGAGAGTGCAAAAAGATGTCTTACCCCAGGATAAGCCGAAAATCCCTCAATCGGACTTAAACAAACTGGAGGAAGAGGATGTAGGGAGGAAATCTCTCATCAAGAATTTTAAGTGGGGAGACAGCCCCAAGAGAAAAATTGGTAGCGGTCGTTTTGTGAATGATAATTCTGGGAGGAAAAAAATCATCACTATAAAGCTTCGAGTGGAAGAGACCATACCGGTGCATGGACAAATAGGTCCACACAATTAAAGGTCCATATGTAGCTTTGTTAAGAACGTGGACTGATGAAAAGGCAGAGGAAAACATTACATCTTCATACCAATATGTGAATGAGCTGACCACTCGGTTAAAAACTGGCTGGAAACTTGCCAATGAAAATTTGAAACAAGCCAGGAAGAAACATGCTGCCTATTATAACAGGAAGGCGAAAGACAGAAATTTGGCTGTGGGAGAGAAAGTACTGCTTCTTTTGCCTGGGAGTCAGAATAAGTTACAAATTGGATGGCAGGGTCCATATACAGTTTTAGAGAAGGTGTCTAGAACAAATTATAAGATAGATAAGAAGGGGAAAGAAAAAATCTATCATGTGAATCTCCTGAAGAAATATTTGGAAAGAGAACATCAGGAAGAGACACACTTGTTGACCTTGTCCATCGCCATGGAGATGAAAAAGGAACCACTTTCATCATTTGAATATCCATTACACCCCTGTGAGACAGCAGCACAGGTGAAAATCAGTACACATTTAACGAAAACTCAGAAAGAGAGAGTGCAACAGGTTCTAAATAATCATGCAGAGGTGTTAACAGACCGACCAGGGCATACAAACCTATTGGAATATGATATGAAACTAATAGACTCCACACCTGTCTGTATGAAACCATATTCGATTCCGTTTGCTAAGGAGAAAGCTTTGAAGGAAGAGATAGATTATCTATTGAAGGAAGGAATTATTTCGCACAGTGAGTCTTCGTATAGTTCCGGTGTTGTACTCTTAAGGAAGCCCTCTGGAGAACATAGACTCTGTATAGATTACAGGAGACTGAATTCTATTACAGAAGGACAGGTGGATCCATTGCCGGATACAAATCAGCTGTTTGCCAGACTAAATAAAGCTAAATATTTCTCAAAAGTGGATCTGAGTAAAGGATACTATCAGATTCCAGTAAAGCCTGAGGTTAGACCATACCTAGCTTTTAGTACCTCAGAAGGACACTATGAGTTTAATAGATTGCCATTTGGATTGAAGAATGCGCCTAGTGTCTTCTCTAGAATGATGAGAAAATTATTGGATCCTCTGAATAATCCCTGTATAACAAATTTTATGGATGATATCCTTATAGCAACAGAAACATTTGAGGAACACATTGACTCTCTGAACATGCTGTTTGATCGACTTAGGGAGGCAAATTTAACAGCCCGTCCAACCAAATGTTGCGTTGGATGTAAAGAATTGGAATTTTTGGGACACACAGTTTATCAGGGAAACATGACCCCTGACCCAAAGAATTTAGAGAAACTACAGAAAGCCCCGAGACCACAAACCAAGAAGGACGTGAGATCCTTTGTCTCCTTATGTGGTTTCTACCAGAAGTATATCAAAAACTTTAATTCCATATGTGCACCGTTAACTGAATTGACACGTAAAGGACTTCCAGATCGCATTACATGGACACCACAATGTGAAATGACTTACCAAGAATTGAAGGAAAAGCTCACAAGTAAACCCATTTTGAAATTACCTGACTTAAGTCAAGAATTCATAGTAAGGACGGATGCAAGTAATATTGGGTTGGGTGCAACTCTACTACAGAAATCAGATGCATTGGATGGGGAATTAAGCCCAGTGGCATATGCTAGCAGAAAGTTGAATAAAGCTGAAATCAACTACTCAACTAGCGAAAAAGAATGTCTTGCAGTAATATGGGCAATAAAGAAATTCAATATTTATCTATATGGGAAGGCATTTAAGTTGCAAACAGATCACAAACCTTTATCGTTTTTAGCACAGGCTAAGCATGAGAACTCTAGGTTACTCCGATGGTCTTTGCTTCTGGCTCCATATAATTTTAGCATTGAGTATATATCTGGAAAAACCAATTTGGGAGCGGATTTTTTAAGCCGCCATCCGTGTGATGAGAATCACCGTAAACCCCAGAAATAATAATAAATTTCTCTATGTGTATATAGAATAAAGGACTGACATATAATGTCTGTTTTAAGAGGGGAGGTGTCATGGAATATTCTAATCCACATATATAAATTATTAGGTAAATATGAAGCCTAACAAATAAAATTAATAAAGAAGAGAGCAATGGTAAATAACAGTGCTGTCACAAGGAATGTACTCGAAATCCCCCTTGTTTTCTGCTTCGTCTGCAAATTGTAACGCTTTCACGTTGATAGTAAAGCTTACTGTATTATTACCCGCCTTCTTCAATGAAACGTGTGCTGTATTTCTTGGAAAAAACATTGAGAGACTGCGTAATGACCTAAATTAATCCTAACATTAATTATATTACGTTACCAAAACGAACGAACAGATGGACAAAAGGATAAAGAGAGAGGGGGGGGGCTGAAAATCAGGAACGCATGCAACACGCTTCGCGCGATACACAAATGCTGCCATCACGCGTGTAAGTCTACATGCACTAATTTTTTTTCAGACGGACAGTGATAAAATACACTACCCTTTCCCAGAGTTAGGTTTATAAATCATAAAAAAACTCTTATTAGAAAAGATAACATTAGATGGGTTTACGGTTGAAAACATAACAGTACCCAGACAGCACATCTTCGAAACAGGAGGTAGAAGAAATTGCATATTTTGAATGCAGCCACGTAGCTCCTTTAAATTTGTATTTTTGGGTTCCTTAGGGCTTGCTGACAAATAATATGTAAAACGTTACGCAAATAGTCCAGGAATTAATAAATTATACCCAAAATAAAATATTGGGGGTGCCTGACAGCATAAAATCATTTCTGCTCATAAGATTTTTTTTTAACGTGTTTGAAAAAAATTTACGTTACAGAAATAGCCTACCATGTAAACTCCAAATTGATTGGAGCGCAACAAATGAAAGCCTAACCACGATTGGTCGGGCTATAAATACTATCTTGGTTGTTAGGGGAAACGGGGAAAGGTAACATTTTTTCAAACACTTGTCGAAACGGGACCTCATTGGTCAGACTCGCTGATATACACACTTGGGAGCGTTAGTTCGAAACCACTTGTTTAAATAAGCTTGATAAAGCATCAGTGCGTTGAAGCCAGCTTATATTTTGCTCAATAAAAGCCTGGAAGATAAGCAGATGGGAATTTGTGCCAGTTTGTGCCAGAATTCATTGCTAATCAACGTATCTGTGTTTATTCGTATGAATTGTGGGACAGTGGTCTTGATGGTACTGAGCAGCACCTGGTCAGAGCTTTGCTGAATCCAGTGTCGGACAGCATACTCCTTGGTCCTTTTAGCTATCAGTGAGGTGTCTCCAGAGCCCAGAGGAGAATTCGAGCAGAGGAGTCCTTTCCTGCCGCCATCACGCCAGATAAGCTAACTTGGCCAGCTGAGCTCAACATTATGTCCCCTCATCTTGAAATGACTTTATAAAATTAACATTAAGAGGGGAATTTACTTGTCTTAAAATCAGGAACTGTGAACATCTCCAATACTAGTCCCTAAAGACAAACTATTGAAGTCATGATGACAAATACCAACAGAGCTTGAACAAAACAAAACCAGTATTACCTCATTTTACTACTACACAACTGACACACATAGAACATTTGTAATAATATATGTCACTACAATATTCATATTAAATACATTCTGTACATAACTTGTAATTTAAATTGATTGTGATTCCTGGTTCCCTTGTAGTTGAATCAGGACACATATTCATTCATGCCAGTAATGAATACATATTGTTATTTGAAAAGTTACGAGTGACTTCTTTAAGATATTCTCATAGAGTGTTATATGTATGTGAGTGTCACAGTGTTGTTAAGAGTAGTGGATTAAATTAAATTGTTTATCTGTCTGTTGTTGTGACTTACACTTCATCATACACATACCCTAGACACATAACGTAGCATCACACTATTCCAGAATAATTCTGACTGAGATATATAGATATGTGGTAGCAAGTAAGGTTATATATATAATATACTACTTTTAATAGATATAGATACCTTCACAGCTGATCTCAGTCAGTACACTAAGTCCCCTATAACTGGCATAGGTGATTATGTCTCTTCACACCTTCCTGTTGTCAGTGCTCTTGTCAATTCTCCTCGTGACGTCTGCCATGTAAAGTTAAACTCTTCAGAAGCTTTTCTCTTCTTGTCGTCCTTTATCTGTATTCCCGTCAACATTTCATTTTTAGGTCACGATATATTCTATCTTTCACTTTATCATAACATGCTCACAGACAGTGGAATACTTCTTTGTAAATAGAATAGTTTCCTTAACTCACTGAACTCTTCTTACAGGCCATCATCACTACTCCTTCTTTAGTTGTTTATGGTATTCTTAACTTTCTTCTGTAAAACCACAAGTCTCTATAAGCTTCATTGTTTTTCTTGCTTCTTTATTTATTATCAGTGACTCACTTCTGAATGACAGGTTTATCATAGAAAGAGAAGATGAATAGAAAAACTAGGACTGATAACAGAATGAATGATATTAACATTAAACAGATAAACTATTTTGGACAATTAAAAGACACGTAACTAAACAGAAAATTGTAACAGAAGGAAGAATTGATGGCAATGGAGCAAGTGGAAGACCGTGCTATCAGTAAAAGAATTACATCAAGAGATGAATAGGAACATATGCCAGAGTTGTCATCAAGTCTTTCTTAACAAGTCTGGAGTCGAGTCTTAAATCTCGTAGTATAAGTCTTGAGTCTCAAGTTTCTAACAGTATCTTGGTGAGTCTCATATTTTATCTAAAACTGTTGAAAGTCACGATCGTGTTTATTCGAACAATCACTAGAAATAATCATGAATGATAATAATCTCTATTTTTAGGATTGTATTTACTGACTGATTTTATTTTATCAGTGTAAACAAAACCAATTTAGATTCTCCGTTGTGGTGAAGTGGGATGTTATAAATATTTATAGGGGACTTAGTGTACTGACTGAGATCAGCTGTGAAGGTATCTATATCTATTAAGAGTAGTGTATTATAGATAACCTTACTTGCTACCACATATCTATATATATCTCAGTCAGAATTATTCTGCAATAGTGTGATGACTACGTTATGTGTCTAGGGTATGTGTAGGATGAAGTGTAAGTCAAAACAACAACAGACAGATAAACAATTTAATTTATTCCACTATACTTGACAACACTGGGACACTCACATACATATAACACTCTAAAGGATATCTTAAGGAGTCACTGATAACTTTTCAAATAACAATATGTATTCATTGCTGATATGAATGAATATGTGTCCTGATTCAATTACAAAGGAACCAGGAATCACAATCAATTTTCATTACAAGTTATGTACAGAATGGATTAATATGAATATTGTAGTGACATATATTATTAAAAATATCCTATGTGTGTCAGTTGTGTAGTAGTAAAATGAGGTAATACTGGTTTTGTTTTGTTCAAGCTCTGTTGGTATTTGTCATCATGACTTCAATAGTTTGTCTTAAGGAAACTAGTATTGGAGATGTTCTCAGTTCCTGATATTAAGACAATTAAATCCCCCTCTGAATGTTATTTTTATAAAGTCATTTCAAGATGAGGGGACATAATGTTGAGCTCAGCTGGCCAAATCAGCTTATCTTGAGTGATGGCGGCAGGAAAGGACTCCTCTGCTCGAATTCTCCTCTGGGCTCTGGAGACACCTCACTGATAGCTAAATGGACCAAGGAGTATGCTGTCCGACTCTGGATTCAGCAAAGCTCTGACCAGGTGCAGCTCAATACCATCAAGACCACGGTCCCACAATTTCATGGAAATAAACACAGATACGTTGATTAGCAATGAATTCTGGCACAATTACTGGCACAAATTCCCATCTGCTTATGTTCCAGGCTTTTATTTTAGCAAAAATGTGAGCTGGCTTCAACGCACTGTCGCTTTATCAAGATTATTTGCACTAGTGGTCTCGAACTAACGCTCCTAAGTGAGTATATCAGCAAGTCTAGCCAATGAGGCCACGTTTCGACAAGTGTTTGAAAAAATGTTACCTTTCTACGTCTCCCTAACAACCAAGATAGTATTTATAGTCCGACCAATCGTGGTTCGTCTTTCATTTGTTGCGCTCCAATCAATTTGGAGTTTACATGGTAGGCTATTTCTGTAACGCAAGGTTTTTTCAAACATGTTATAAAAAAATTTTATGAGCAGAAATGATTTCATGCTGTCAGGCATCCCCAATATTTTATTTTGGTTATAACTTGTTAATTCCTAGACTATTTGCGTACCGTTTTACATATTCTTTGTCAGCAAACCCTAAGGAACCCAAATATCCAAATTTAAAAGAGCTACGTGGCTGCGTTCAAAATATGCAATTTCTACCTCCTGTTTCGAAGATGTGCTGTCTGGGAAGGGTAGTGTATTTTATCACTGTCCGTCTGAAAAAAAAATTTAGTGCATGTAGTCTTACACGCGTGATGGTAGCATTTGTGTATCGCGCGACGCGTGTTGCATGCGTTCCTGATTTTCAGCCCTCCCTCTCTCTTTATCCTTTTGTCCATCTGTTCTTTCGTTTTGGTAACGCAGTGTAGAAAAAGACATGAATGGAATTTAAAATTTAGGTCAACTTGCATATTTCAAGGTTTTTCTTAGAAAGGCAGCACATTTTATTGTGTGTTTGGGAAACGCGTGTATGTTGCAGAAGGCCTATGTTTAACGTGGAAACGTTACAATTTGCAGACGAAGCATAAAACAAAGGGGATTTCGAGTACTGTCATTGTGACAGCACTGTTCTTTACCATTCTTCTTCCTTTATTTATTATATGGATTTATTAGGCTTTATATTTACTAGATAATTTATATATGTGGATTAGAATATTCCACGACACCTCCCCTCTTAAAACAGACATTATATGTCAGTCCTTTATTCTATATTCACATAGAGAAATTTATTATTATTTCTGGGGTTTACGGTGATTCTCATCACACGGATGGCGGCTTAAAAAATCCGCTCCCAAATTGGTTTTTTCCAGATATATACTCAATGCTAAAATTATATGGAGCCAAAAGTAAAGACCATCGGAGTAACCTGGAGTTCTCATGCCTAGCCTGTGCTAGAAACGATAAAGGTTTGTGGTCTGTTTGCAACTTAAATGCCTTCCCATATAGATAAATATTGAATTTCTTTATCGCCCATATTACTGCAAGACATTCTTTTTCGCTAGTTGAGTAGTTGATTTCAGCTTTATTCAACTTTCTGCTAGCATATGCCACTGGGCTTAATTCCCCATCCAATGCATCTGATTTCTGTAGTAGAGTTGCACCTAACCCAATATTACTTGCATCCGTCCTTACTATGAATTCTTGACTTAAGTCAGGTAATTTCAAAATGGGTTTACTTGTGAGCTTTTCCTTCAATTCTTGGTAAGTCATTTCACATTGTGGTGTCCATGTAATGCGATCTGGATGTCCTTTACGTGTCAATTCAGTTAACGGTGCACACATGGAATTAAAGTTTTTGATATACTTCTGGTAGAAACCACATAATGAGACAAAGGATCTCACGTCCTTCTTGGTTTGTGGTCTCGGGGCTTTCTGTAGTTTCTCTAAATTCTTTGGGTCAGGGGTCATGTTTCCCTGATAAACTGTGTGTCCCAAAAATTCCAATTCTTTACATCCAACGCAACATTTGGTTGGTCGGGCTGTTAAATTTGCCTCCCTAAGTCGATTAAACAGCATGTTCAGAGAGTCAATGTGTTCCTCAAATGTTTCTGTTGCTATAAGGATATCATCCATAAAATTTGTTATACAGGGATTATTCAGAGGATCCAATAATTTTCTCATCATTCTAGAGAAGACACTAGGCGCATTCTTCAATCCAAATGGCAATCTATTAAACTCATAGTGTCCTTCTGAGGTACTAAAAGCTAGGTATGGTCTAACCTCAGGCTTTACTGGAATCTGATAGTATCCTTTACTCAGATCCACTTTTGAGAAATATTTAGCTTTATTTAGTCTGGCAAACAGCTGATTTGTATCCGGCAATGGATCCACCTGTCCTTCTGTAATAGCATTCAGTCTCCTGTAATCTATACAGAGTCTATGTTCTCCAGAGGGCTTCCTTAAGAGTACAACACCGGAACTATACGAAGACTCACTGTGCGAAATAATTCCTTCCTTCAACAGATAGTCTATCTCTTCCTTCAAAGCTTTCTCCTTAGCAAACGGAATCGAATATGGTTTCATACAGACAGGTGTGGAGTCTATGAGTTTCATATCATATTCCAATAGGTTTGTATGCCCTGGTCGGTCTGTTAACACCTCTGCATGATTATTTAGAACCTGTTGCACTCTTTCTTTCTGAGTTTTCGTTAAATGTGTACTGATTTTCACCTGTGCTGCTGTCTCACAGGGGTGTAATGGATATTCAAATGATGAAAGTGGTTCCTTTTTCATCTCCATGGCGATGGACAAGGTCAACAAGTGTGTCTCTTCCTGATGTTCTCTTTCCAAATATTTCTTCAGGAGATTCACATGATAGATTTTTTCTTTCCCCTTCTTATCTATCTTATAATTTGTTCTAGATACCTTCTCTAAAACTGTATATGGACCCTGCCATCCAATTTGTAACTTATTCTGACTCCCGGGCAAAAGAAGCAGTACCTTCTCTCTCCCACAGCCAAATCTCTGTCTTTCGCCTTCCTGTTATAATAGGCAGCATGTTTCTTCCTGGCTTGTTTCAAATTTTCATTGGCAAGTTTCCAGCCAGTTTTTAACCGAGTGGTCAGCTCATTCACATATTGGTATGAAGATGTAATGTTTTCCTCTGCCTTTTCATCAGTCCACGTTCTTAACATAGCTACATATGGACCTTTAATTGTGTGGACCTATTTGTCCATGCACCGGTATGGTCTCTTCCACTCGAAGCTTTATAGTGATGATTTTTCCTCCCAGAATTATCATTCACAAAACGACCGCTACCAATTTTTCTTTTGGGGCTTTCTCCCCACTTAAAATTCTTGATGAGAGATTTCCTCTCTACATCCTCTTCCTCCAGTTGGTTTAAGTCCGATTGAGGGATTGTCGGCTTATCCTGGGGTAAGACATCTTTTTGCACTCTCCGCATAGTGGCCATTGTAAACAGTTAAGTGAAGCTTGTCCGTGAAAAGGGGCTTCCCATTCCATTTGGTCCACTTTATCAAATCTATTTTTCTTTTTATTGTCAGGCCTTATTTTGCCCCGTGGCGTGTCCAGGTCCTGATCCATGTTCCCACTTGTGGGTGTTCCCTCATGTGCTATGCTACACCTTTCTACAAAATTCTCAATGTCCCATCTTGCTTTGGGCCAATAATAATTGTGAGCCACCTTTTGAATGATGGTACCTATCTTCTCATGGTCCCCATCTGGTTTCACATGTAGGCTCCTTATTAATTCTGTCCTGTATCTTTTTGGAAGAACCAGCTGTCCGTGACCATGGGATCTAGTTCCAGTCTTCCTATACATCAACTTGTTTTTCATGTAAAAATCTCCCTTGCCTGGAGTTGTATGACAAGTTGACAATTTCTGAAACAAGGCTTGAGTGTTTTATCCCCAGCCTGTGCCTTCCTCATCTCTTCTGGAGTGGTATCCAACATAATATCCTCCTCCTGTCTTGAGGTCGACCTGACCTGAAGGGTTGCCATATACACAGGTTTCCTTCTGCAACGGTCAGTGTCATGATTGTCCATCTGACAATTCTTACACCACCTTTTTCCTTGGTTGAAAGATTTTCTTTCATCATATTTCCTTTCATCGAATTGTGGGAATTTATTTTTATTTTCATACCGTGGCCTATCAAATTGGTGCTTACCTTTGTTTTGATCCCTAGGATCAAATTTATTAAAGTTCTGTGGTGCCCTAAAGTTGTCCACCTGTTTCTTTTTATTACCTGTTACCTCTGCTTGAGCTGCTTGATACCTTTCAGCAACATTTAGCAACTCACCCAGCCTCTCTGCACCTTGTTCCATGAGAAACTTTCTCAGGTCTGGAGCCATGGACTCTCTTAATTGCTCTATAAGGACCATTTCCTTAAGATCTTGGGTTTTCCCCAGAGAAGTCCATTTCTCCAAGTATGTCTCTATTCGTGCAGAGAACTGGTGATAGGTTTCACCTGATAGTAGTTTAGCATTCCTAAATTTTTTCCTATAAAATTCTGCATTCTTTTCATACCTTAACAAAAGAGCCTGCTTTAGCATGTCATAATTTTCCTGATCACCTCTGCTCATTTTTGCAAAAACTTCATAAGCTGCCCCACGAAGTCCCTGAGATAACTTTAAGCTCCACCTTTCTCTCTCTAACCCATACGTGGTAGCTAATAGTTCGTACCTATTTAGGTAGCTCTCTATATCATCGTCTTTCTCAACAAAATGATCTAAATGAAAATTCATAGCTGAGGTTGAGGCTCCCTGAGTAACCGTAGCATCAGAGGCAAAGGGACTGGCACCATTTTCAGGAGCATGGCCTTGAAACTCAAACTCCCTTAGTCGTAACTCATGTTCCCTTTGTAATCTCTTCTCCTCCTTTTCTGCTTCCCTTTCTGCAGCTAATTTCTTCTCTTCCCTTTCTGCAGCTTGTCTTCTTTCTTCTGCAGCCTGTCTTCTTTCTTCGGCTTCCAATGCTTTAGCCTCTTTGTCAGCCTCAATCTGCAACCTCTTAGTCTCAGCCTCAGCTTGCAACCTCTTAGTCTCAGCCTCAGCTTGCAACCTCTTAGTCTCAGCCTCAGCTTGCAACCTCTTAGTCTCAGCCTCAGCTTCAAATTGTAACTTCTTAATTTCCCTGTCAGCCTCTAACTTTCTTTCGGCTTCAAACCTTCTTTCTTCGCGTTCAATAAATTTGTCACATTCCGTAGTAACATAGGCAACCATAACTTGCCCATCTAATCCTAACTCTTTTGCAGTCTGTACAGCAGCAGATCGAAACTTGGCCAGGTCCGCCATTGTCTATCAGGTAAATTTCTACAATGTCTAACCAACAATTTAATCTCTAAGTATATCTAATGGACAACACAGGCACCGTGAGCTCAACCTTATTTAATTCCACCCAAGGATACCTTTTAATTCTTATTTTCCCTGAAGTGAATTACCCCCAATATTTTTAATAGGGAAAGATTCAAAATCCCAAGAGCGAGACCCCAATATATGTGGTGAAGTGGGATGTTATAAATATTTATAGGGGACTTAGTGTACTGACTGAGATCAGCTGTGAAGGTATCTATATCTATTAAGAGTAGTGTATTATAGATAACCTTACTTGCTACCACATATCTATATATCTCAGTCAGAATTATTCTGCAATAGTGTGATGACTACGTTATGTGTCTAGGGTATGTGTAGGATGAAGTGTAAGTCAAAACAACAACAGACAGATAAACAATTTAATTTATTCCACTATACTTGACAACACTGGGACACTCACATACATATAACACTCTAAAGGATATCTTAAGGAGTCACTGATAACTTTTCAAATAACAATATGTATTCATTGCTGATATGAATGAATATGTGTCCTGATTCAATTACAAAGGAACCAGGAATCACAATCAATTTTCATTACAAGTTATGTACAGAATGGATTAATATGAATATTGTAGTGACATATATTATTAAAAAATATCCTATGTGTGTCAGTTGTGTAGTAGTAAAATGAGGTAATACTGGTTTTGTTTTGTTCAAGCTCTGTTGGTATTTGTCATCATGACTTCAATAGTTTGTCTTAAGGAAACTAGTATTGGAGATGTTCTCAGTTCCTGATATTAAGACAATTAAATCCCCCTCTGAATGTTATTTTTATAAAGTCATTTCAAGATGAGGGGACATAATGTTGAGCTCAGCTGGCCAAATCAGCTTATCTTGAGTGATGGCGGCAGGAAAGGACTCCTCTGCTCGAATTCTCCTCTGGGCTCTGGAGACACCTCACTGATAGCTAAATGGACCAAGGAGTATGCTGTCCGACTCTGGATTCAGCAAAGCTCTGACCAGGTGCAGCTCAATACCATCAAGACCACGGTCCCACAATTTCATGGAAATAAACACAGATACGTTGATTAGCAATGAATTCTGGCACAATTACTGGCACAAATTCCCATCTGCTTATGTTCCAGGCTTTTATTTTAGCAAAAATGTGAGCTGGCTTCAACGCACTGTCGCTTTATCAAGATTATTTGCACTAGTGGTCTCGAACTAACGCTCCTAAGTGAGTATATCAGCAAGTCTAGCCAATGAGGCCACGTTTCGACAAGTGTTTGAAAAAATGTTACCTTTCTACGTCTCCCTAACAACCAAGATAGTATTTATAGTCCGACCAATCGTGGTTCGTCTTTCATTTGTTGCGCTCCAATCAATTTGGAGTTTACATGGTAGGCTATTTCTGTAACGCAAGGTTTTTTCAAACATGTTATAAAAAAATTTTATGAGCAGAAATGATTTCATGCTGTCAGGCATCCCCAATATTTTATTTTGGTTATAACTTGTTAATTCCTAGACTATTTGCGTAACGTTTTACATATTCTTTGTCAGCAAACCCTAAGGAACCCAAATATCTAAATTTAAAAGAGCTACGTGGCTGCGTTCAAAATATGCAATTTCTACCTCCTGTTTCGAAGATGTGCTGTCTGGGAAGGGTAGTGTATTTTATCACTGTCCGTCTGAAAAAAAATTTAGTGCATGTAGTCTTACACGCGTGATGGTAGCATTTGTGTATCGCGCGACGCGTGTTGCATGCGTTCCTGATTTTCAGCCCTCCCTCTCTCTTTATCCTTTTGTCCATCTGTTCGTTCGTTTTGGTAACGCAGTGTAGAAAAAGACATGAATGGAATTTAAAATTTAGGTCAACTTGCATATTTCAAGGTTTTTCTTAGAAAGGCAGCACATTTTATTGTGTGTTTGGGAAACGCGTGTATGTTGCAGAAGGCCTATATTTCACGTGGAAACGTTACAATTTGCAGACGAAGCATAAAACAAAGGGGATTTCGAGTACTGTCATTGTGACAGCACTGTTCTTTACCATTCTTCTTCCTTTATTTATTATATGGATTTATTAGGCTTTATATTTACTAGATAATTTATATATGTGGATTAGAATATTCCACGACATCCGTATGAAGTAGAGGTGGGCAAATCGACACACTCAGCTGTTTCGAGACATTGGAAACAGTGATTTAAACTGTGTCGACACACTGTTTCGACACAACGGCACAGCGGCACTTTTGCCCGTATCGGGGAGAAAGAAGTCTCTTATAGACAGTATACATCAACTGTGTGAGACAATCTCTGTTTTTTCTTGCGTGCTACTGGCGTGTGTGAAAATCTATTTCGTTTCGTGTGACCACAATTCAATATTTTTACATAAGTCTTCATTATGATGAAATAAAACGGAGATATGATGATAGCTGCAGTATAAGTGAAAATAATTAAAAAAACAACAATAATAATAACAGTAATAAAAACACATGATATCAAACTATAGTAAGCTAGTTTTGGTAGATAATGATTCAAATCCACAGTGAGTACACAGATATCAGCAGAGCTAATAAAGTGTCCATTACATTTATACGAACACACGGACATTTTCAACTTTAACATAGTGCCTAAAACATTGACAACTGCAGCACTGACACAATTTCCAGTGTCTATAACTTCTCAGCAAAAATAATATCACTAGTAAAATCAAGTCATCATAACACATCCCTGAAAAATATGACATGTTTGATATTCCATACTAATGTCCCGGACGGTTGACTCAAATTTTACATAGGCCTACGGAAGATGAGACAGTGAGACAGTGTGCCTCTTTGCAAAACAGCGAGGTAGACAGGAACTGAAACTGCTTCGAAACAAGAAGCAGGCTATGTGTAGAATCTGTCGGACTCAGCGCTGTTTCGAAGCATTGTTTCGACACACGCACACAGTAGACATCTCTAGTGTGAAGGCCATGTGAAAGAGGACGGTAAAATTGTTTCGCCAAAAGTGACAAGTCCCGTATCGAGTCACCGTCGCTAATAAAGAACTCTCGAGTGGGGTCTCACTTCGAGTCGTTGTGGTGAGTTAGGTCCGAGTTGGACTTGAGTTCGGGTCCTTCGACTAGAATCGACACCACGTGAAAAATCCGGTCAATATGTGCCATTAAGACAAAAAACAGAAGACGTTGCCAATTGTAGGTAGTAGGTAAAGAAAATACAAAGGGAAGTAATATAAAATGTGCTAAAATCAGGAGTAACATACCTGGATTGTCTGCCCTAAATCTGATAATATTATATCCACCGACAGGTGCAGCTACTGTGTCCTTGAGCGGAGCTCTGCCAGTTGTTCTGTTTAGTTCTCCTCTGGCGTCCATCTCCTTAAGCTTCTCTAGCGGTGTTCCGTCTTCTAGCTGCACACGAAAATAACATGAGAAATCACAATTTTAACTCCTTCACATCTTTCACTGTCAAACAAGAAATTAAACTGAAGGCTTATTTAGGGGTTCGAAAACCCCTACCACACACCGTAAATAACCTATAACAAAATAACATAGATCATTTACTATCGGCCTGTTGAGTCATCGTACGCAGTATATACTGGAGTCTTTGTAATTTTTTTTATAAGGATCTTCCATTCCTTATTGATTGGTCCTAGGTTCGATTCCCGGTAAGCCTATCACTTATATTTTCTTTTCTGTTGTCTAGTGCCACCTTTTATGTCCAACGAGTACCTGTTAATTACCTTGATTTATTTATTGACTTATTTATTTACTATCCACAGGACTCAGGTTTCCTTCATTATTTAATCATCTGATTTGAAGCTTGCTCACTTTAAGGAATAACTTTTGTAACAGAATGTCGTACTCATAGCACTTTTAGCATACAGATTAGATGTAATGTGAAGGTAATGTGAAGGTGATGTAAAGGTGGACATCAGGTGACATCTTCACATCTAAGGTCGGCTGCTATGGATCTCCAGTATCCTCTGTCTCTTGTATTCATGGTGCAATCTCATACCCTTTCCTGTCCATCTCTTGATGTTATCTTCCCACATGTAGCGCTGTCTTCCTCATGTACGTTTGCCTTCAACTCTCCCTTCTATTATGGTCTTCTGTGTCACGTGTTATGTCATTTTACAAGTCAAAATATTTAGCTCTCAAATTTTGATCTCTTTCATTCCTGGGTTTTCTAGGGCCTCTTTTTTTTTTCTTCTCTTTTTATGGGACGTGCCTCATTATTTTACATATCCACATTTCAAGGGCCTCAATTCTTTTGTAGAACTGCTTGTTCATTGCCCAAGTTTCTACACCATGCAATAATGAAAAATGTATGTATCGGTGGACTTCGTGAATCAACAAGATCAGTAATAATAGATCAAATATTTTGTGGCAATTGTTTGATATAACAAAACATGTATAGTTTGCATTTTCTGCCTATTTGTTCTTTCATTATTAAAAGCACAGGAAAGAAAAATCTCATGTTGTGAGACAAGATGTCAAAGGAACAAAGCACAAGTCAAATTAGAAAAAGAATGAGAAATGTAGACACCGTGACGTTGTAGGGAGCATCACCACGCATTAGCTACATAGAGAGACAAAATACATAGAGGTAAATATACCCTAGCGAACCATATAACTCCGAGGACATATAAATTTGAGTACAATCCGGACCATGGCAAAGTTGAAACAAAGTTAGTATCATGTCATAGTAACCTCGTCAGAGAGCCGACTAATGAGCCATGGGATTACAAGCTACCATCCCCAGGAGAAGGTCATGCGATTGAACACGAGGACGCCATAGAGGACGGACGATAGACAGAATGAAAGAGTTCCTAGACAAGTATAGTCGCATGTAGTTCCCGGGAATTCTCTTGTGAGACACAGAATGAAAGAGGTCCTAGACAAGTATGGTCGAGTGTAGTTACCTGAGGTTCTAATGTGAGACACAGAATGAAAGAGGTCCTAGACAAGTATGGTCGAGTGTAGATACCTGAGGTTCTAATGTGAGGCACATAATGAAAGAGGTCCTAGACAAGTATGGTCGAGTGTAGTTACCTGAGGTTCTAATGTGAGACACAGAATGAAAGAGGTCCTAGACAAGTATGGTCGAGTAAAGTTACCTGAGGTTCTAATGTGAGGCACAGAATGAAAGAGGTCCTAGAGAAGTATGGTCGAGTGTAGTTACCTGAGGTTCTCATGTGAGGCACAGAATGAAAGAGGTCCTAGAGAAGTATGGTCGAGTGTAGTTACCTGAGGTTCTAATGTGAGGCACAGAATGAAAGAGGTCCTAGACAAGTATGGTCGAGTATAGTTACCTGAGGTTCTAATGTGAGGCACAGAATGAAAGAGGTCCTAGAGAAGTATGGTCGAGTGTAGTTACCTGAGGTTCTCATGTGAGGCACAGAATGAAAGAGGTCTTAGAGAAGTATGGTCGAGTGTAGTTACCTGAGGTTCTAATGTGAGGCACAGAATGAAAGAGGTCCTAGAGAAGTATGGTCGAGTGTAGTTACCTGAGGTTCTAATGTGAGGCACAGAATGAAAGAGGTCCTAGAGAAGTATGGTCGAGTGTAGTTACCTGAGATTCTCATGTGAGGCACAGAATGAAAGAGGTCCTAGAGAAGTATGGTCGAGTGTAGTTATCTGAGGTTCTAATGTGAGACACAGAATGTAAGAGGTCCTAGACAAGTATGGTCGAGTATAGTTACCTGAGGTTCTAATGTGAGGCACAGAATGAAAGAGGTCCTAGACAAGTATGGTCGAGTACAGTTACCTGAGGTTCTAATGTGAGGCACATAATGAAAGAGGTCCTAGAGAAGTATGGTCGAGTGTAGTTGCTTGAGGTTCTAATGTAAGGCACAGAATGAAAGAGGTCCTAGAGAAGTATGGTCGAGTGTAGTTACCTGAGGTTCTCATGTGAGGCACAGAATGAAATAGGTCCTAGAGAAGTATGGTCGAGTGTAGTTACCTGAGGTTCTAATGTGAGGCACAGAATGAAAGAGGTCCTAGACAAGTATGGTCGAGTAAAGTTACCTGAGGTTCTAATGTGAGGCACAGAATGAAAGAGGTCCTAGAGAAGTATGGTCGAGTGTAGTTACCTGAGGTTCTCATGTGAGGCACAGAATGAAAGAGGTCCTAGAGAAGTATGGTCGAGTGTAGTTACCTGAGGTTCTAATGTGAGGCACAGAATGAAAGAGGTCCTAGACAAGTATGGTCGAGTATAGTTACCTGAGGTTCTAATGTGAGGCACAGAATGAAAGAGGTCCTAGAGAAGTATGGTCGAGTGTAGTTACCTGAGGTTCTCATGTGAGGCACAGAATGAAAGAGGTCCTAGAGAAGTATGGTCGAGTGTAGTTACCTGAGGTTCTAATGTGAGGCACAGAATGAAAGAGGTCCTAGACAAGTATGGTCGAGTGTAGTTACCTGAGGTTCTAATGTGAGGCACAGAATGAAAGAGGTCCTAGAGAAGTATGGTCGAGTGTAGTTACCTGAGATTCTCATGTGAGGCACAGAATGAAAGAGGTCCTAGAGAAGTATGGTCGAGTGTAGTTATCTGAGGTTCTAATGTGAGACACAGAATGTAAGAGGTCCTAGACAAGTATGGTCGAGTATAGTTACCTGAGGTTCTAATGTGAGGCACAGAATGAAAGAGGTCCTAGACAAGTATGGTCGAGTACAGTTACCTGAGGTTCTAATGTGAGGCACATAATGAAAGAGGTCCTAGAGAAGTATGGTCGAGTGTAGTTGCTTGAGGTTCTAATGTAAGGCACAGAATGAAAGGGGTCCTAGACAAGTATGGTCGAGTGTAGTTACCTAAGGTTCTCATGTGAGGCACAGAATGAAAGAGGTCCTAGAGAAGTATGGTCGAGTGTAGTTACCTGAGATTCTCATGTGAGGCACATAATGAAAGAGGTCCTAGAGAAGTATGGTCGAGTGTAGTTATCTGAGGTTCTAATGTGAGACACAGAATGTAAGAGGTCCTAGAGAAGTATGGTCGAGTGTAGTTACCTGAGATTCTAATGTGAGGCACAGAATGAAAGAGGTCCTAGAGAAGTATGATCGAGTGTAGTTACCTGAGGTTCTAATGTGAGGCACAGAATGAAAGAGGTCCTAGAGAAGTATGGTCGAGTGTAGTTATCTGAGGTTCTAATGTAAGACACAGAATGTAAGAGGTCCTAGACAAGTATGGTCGAGTATAGTTACCTGAGGTTCTAATGTGAGGCACAGAATGAAAGAGGTCCTAGACAAGTATGGTCGAGTATAGTTACCTGAGGTTCTAATGTGAGGCACAGAATGAAAGAGGTCCTAGACAAGTATGGTCGAGTACAGTTACCTGAGGTTCTAATGTGAGGCCCATAATGAAAGAGGTCCTAGAGAAGTATGGTCGAGTGTAGTTACCTGAGGTTCTCATGTGAGGCACAGAATAATTAGGACTACCTCTCCTTCAGGCATGTCGTACAGTACGACTAATATGAGGTTGTGCATTGAGGTAGCGCATGTAAAACAAATTGTTACAGAAACTACCACCTCAAGAGCATATGAAGGCCAGCCACAGGGCTTCTGTTAAGTGGCCAGCCACAGCGATGGCTCCAAGCTCCATTGGGACCAAAACATAAAATGATGATAACTTTGGTGATTGACAGATACGGTATGAAGCTATTCACGGCCACTCATCTTGCACAAACAAGAAAAATGCATCTCAGCGCGGCATAGGTAAACAGGCATGACTCTAAGAAAGTTTGTTGGGAGGCCGGCAGGAATATCTTACCTTCCCATTGCCCACAACTCTGAACTTATAGCCGTGAAGGTGCATTGGGTGGTAGGAATCATCATCCAAGAGGACCAACTCCACGAGGTCTCCAAGGTTGATCTGGTAGCGATGTACACAAACACACCACTCTTTCTGGCAGTCTTGTTGCACTGTTTCAGCGTTACAGAAAATGTCCTGGCAGAACGAACGAGAGAGATTAATTCAGGTACAAGAGAGAAACAGAGAGAGAGAGAGAGAGAGAGAGAGAGAGGAGAGAGAGAGAGATAGAGAAAGAGAGAGGACGGGAGAGAGAGGGATAAATCGGGCTTCAAAAGAGAGATATATGGGAATTTATTGATCTGCAAGAGAGAGAAACTGAGAATTTAATTAGGCTACAAAAGAGACAGACACATGTAAGCTGGCTATGATAAGGACTGAGTGATGATTAAACTTACTGGGCTACACGAGAGACGTAGAAATTTATTAATGTCACTACAGAGGGATTGATAAATTAACTGGGTCACAAGAAAGTGTTTGAGATAAATTATTTGGGCTACAAGAAAGAGATAAATTAATTGGGCTATAAGACAGGGATACATTAATTGGGCTATACGAATAGCTTTCCGGTTTAGTGGCAGCCATCTTGCTTCACATGTGACTGGACACAAGGGAGTTTTTTTTTCTCTTATTTTTATAGTTTCATGTTCTCTACTTAATTCTCATTTTCTTTCCCTCCTGTCTCTTGTTTGTCTGTCCCTGACGAAGGCCTTGTGGCCGCAACGTAGGTTTTTCTTGTCCTTTCTCCTTGTAAGACGTATTACTATTTGTGTGTGTGTGTTTTTTTTTCCCCTTTTTTTCCCCATTCAACTATACGAATGAGATAAACTAACTGGGCTGTAAGACAGAGATAAATTAATTGGGCTATAAAAAGGAGATAATTAACTGAGCTAGAAGAAGGAGATAAATTATGTGGGCTACGAGAAGGAGATAAATTATCTGGGCTACGAGAAGGAGAAATGTTAACTAGTCAGTCTGTCACTGTGGTGAGGTGAACCAGTCAGTCTGTCAATGTAGTGAGGTGAACTAGTCAATCTGTCACTGTGGTGAGGTGAACTAGTGAGTGTTAATGTGGTGAAGAGAACAAGTCAGTCTGTCCGTGTGGTGAGGTGAACTAGTCAGTCTGTCAATGTGGTGAGGGGAACTAGTCAGTCTGTCAATGCTGTGAGGTGAAATAGTCAGTCTGTCAATGTAGCGAGGTGAACTAGTCAGACTGTCATTGTGGTGAAGTATTTATTGCCCAAACCGATCACCGTACTCTTTCTTGACTGAAAACGTGACATTTCACATTGTGAGCTCTCCCCCATTTGTAGTGTAGAATTTTTTTTTTTTAAATTCAATTTTTTTTTTCCCTTAAATTATGTGTTTTGGCGCGGCTTTGGAGCCCGTATTTTTTTTAAAAAGTTTATAAACCAATAGAACGGAATTGAATCAGTTCTACAAGTTAACGGTACACCGGAAACAAGGGAAATCGCTGCCGTTGCCTTCTCTACCTCAAGATCAGAGTGAGGTACCCATTTACAGCTGGTTTGACTGATGCGTGACACCTGTTCCCTTCCTCGCTGCCGTTGCCTTCTCTAACTCAGGATCAGAGTCAGGTACCCATTTACAGCTGGTTATGGAATGTTAGAGACTTCACCATACTAGGTCCAGCATCGAGAGGTGGGGAGACCAGTTTCCTTCCTCACTGTCTTTTCCTTCCCTAACTCAAAGTTAAGTACCCATTTATAGCTAGGTAGGCCCCATCTCTCGAAAATGACTGCTTCTGTACGCAAACAGTTAAGATCAAAGTAATAAAGAGTCACACTAAGTCACCATGTTATGCTATTTCTCTCACAATTTCGTGACATCAAATGAAAAGGCGCTAAAGATGGCATACATCACAAGATCATTGGTTCAACGCTCGTATTAGAAGATGACCAAAAAATGATGTACATATTTATTGGCGCGGGGCCCTAAAAGAAAGGGGCTCGTAGCATATGCTACTTTTGCTACTACGTTAATCCGGCTCTGATTAGGTAAATATTTGACAAGGATCAGTGTATAGTGAGGGAGGGGACCAACTCCCCACCCAGCCCTCCACACCCAGCGGTGAAAACAAATAAAGGCTTTCTTGCCAGGGTACAGTTTTGTTGGTTTTGGGGGCCCTAAACAGGACCGTGGTCCAGTTTTGTGGGCCCTGTAAAAAAACCGTGGTGGGTAAATTTTTGTGGGCCCTGAATAGGACCGTGGTAGGTGCAGTTTTGTGGGCCCTGAAAAGGACCGTGAGGGGAACAGATTACCAAAGATCGCTGAAGCTTGGCACATATCAGGACATACACATGTTCGTTCGTAGCTGCATAATTTACAGAGGAGGCCAAAATTCTGCAATGTCAAGCAGTATACTGTGGGTACCTGACTCTGATCCTGAGTTAGAGAAGGCAACGGCAGCGAGGAAGGGAACAGGTGTCACGCATCAGTCAAACCAGCTGTAAATGGGTACCTCACTCTGATCTTGAGGTAGAGAAGGCAATGGCAGCGATTTTTGTACCGTTAACTTGTAGAACGGATTCAATTCCGTTCTATTGGTTTATAAACTTTAAAAAAAAAATACGGGGGGGGTGTGTTGAGGGGGGGGGGGGGGGGGGGGGGGGTTGGGGGCGGGTCTGTTGTAAGCGTCTCAACTATGAATGCAAGAGACACGCTTTTTTTTTTAACTTGCCTCCCAAATCACAATGTGAAATCAACATTTTTCGGTCAAGAAAAAGTACGGTTCTCAGTTTTGGTAATACATTTCCAGAATTTGATTTAACCGGTGAATAAACGCACAAGTACCAAATATTGTCCCTGTGTGGTGATGTGGATTAGTGGGCAGCCAATATGTTGAGGCGAACTTATGTTTCTCTCAATGTAGTGAGGTAAACGAGAGTGCCAGTTAATATAATGAGGTGACTTTGTTTATCTATCAATGTGGTGAGATGAACTATTATGTCAGTCAATGCGGTGTGATGAACTATTGCGTCTATCAATGTAGTGAGGTGAATGGTGTGGGTGTCGTGAAGTGAACAAACGTATCTGTCAATGTTGTGAGGTGAATTATTTTGGCTGTGAATATGGTAAGGTGAACCAGTATGTCTGTTAATGTGGTGAGGTGAATTAGTGTGTCAGTGTGTTGTGGTGGATTATTGTATCTGTCAATGTGTTGAGGTGAACTAGTGTGTCTGTGTGTTGTGGTGGATTAGTGCATCTATCAATGTGGTGACGTGAACCAGTGTGTCTGTTAAAGTGATGAGGTGAACGAATATGTCTGTCGGTTTTTTGAGGTGATGTAGTGTGTCTGTATGGTGAATAAAACTAGTGTGATGTGAGGTGAACTAGTGTCTATGTGATGAGGTAAACTAGTGTGTCTGTTCGGTGAGATAAATTAGTGTGTCTCTCATTGTAGTGAAGGGAACTAGTGTGTCTATGTAGTGAATAACCTAATGTGTCTATATGGTAAGAAAATTAGTGTGTCTGTCATTATGGTGAGGTGAATTAGTGTATCTATCATTGTGGTGATTTGAATTAGTGTGTCTATGTGATAAGGTCATCTATTCTGTCTGGCAATTTGGATACGTGAACCAGTGTCTGTCAATGTGGTGAGGTAAACTAGTGTGTCTGTATTTATGTTGTGGTGAACTAGTGTATCTATGTGCTGAGATGAAATAGCGTCAATGTGATGAAGAGATCTAATTTGTCTGTCAATGGGATGAAGTGATCTAATGTGTCTGTCAATGTGCTTAAGTGAACATGTGTGTCTGTCAATGTGGTGAGGTGAACTAGAGTGTCTGTGTGGTGAGGTGAACTATTGTTTCTGTGAATGGGGTGAGATGAACAAGTGTGTCTGTGTGGTGAGGTAACTATTTCATCTGTCAATGTGGTGAAATTAACTAGTGGGTCAGTTAATGTGTTGATGAAGTATTTTGGTCTGTCAACATGGTGAGGGTAATAAGTTTATATGTCAATGTGGTGAGGTGAACTATTTTGTATGTCATTGTGGTGAGGTGACCCAGTGTTTCTGTCAATTTGGTTATGTGAACTAGTGTGTTGCGATGAACTAGTATGTCGATGTGGTGAGGTAAATTAACGTGTCGGTCAATGTGGTTAGGTGAACTAGTTTGCCTGTCAGTGTGGTGTACTAATACATAAACTATTAACATTATTACCGCTAGCAGCATTTAACAACCACATTACCATAAGCTACCTTAAACATTCCCTTGATACAGTCATGGGTTACGTCACTCACCTCAGGTAAGTCCGCCAGCTGTGTGAGAGGGGGCGCTGGTGGTAGCACCGAGGTAATATAATTGATCTGTGGCGACTCGAACAGGGCGCTGGACGAAACAGTGTAATACGGTGGCATGTAGGCCATGAGGTTTTCTATCTTGACCATGTCCACATCCAGGTAAATTCTCTTGTCAGGTTTACCCAGTACAACGTCGTCAACATCAGCAAGAGAACGCAGTTGTTGCACTACGGGGACTTCGGTTGTATAGTCAGAATCTTCTTCCGTCTGTAGGAAAGTGTGTTTTGTGTTTAAAGTAAGGTAATACGATATCGTTTTTAACGTAAGGTAAAATAACGTGTTTAAAGTAAGGTAATATAACGTGTTTAAAGTAATGTAATATAACTTGTTTAAAGTAAGGTAATACGATATCGTTTTTAACGTAAGGTAATATAACGTGTTTAAAGTAAGGTGATATAACGTGTTTAAAGTAAGGTAATATAACGTGTTGGAAGTAATGTAATATCATGTGTTTAAAGTAAGGTAATATAATGTGTTTAAAGTAATATAACGTGCTTAAAGTAAGGTAATATACTACTCGTCAGAAGTCAAGGGCCACTTAGAAAAACCTTGGTTGAAACCATAAAACAAATCTGATATAAACGTAATTGGTATCAGTCAAAACGGCATTTATTGAATACCAAATTGACATGTCACGTAAAGAAATGGAAACACACATTCAAACGCAATGAAGCTCTGAAGTGTGACGCCCACCTTTTCAAAAGTCACACAATAGATATTGGACAAATAGACATTTCAAAATCGGGTATGACCACTGTCACAGTGTGATTAACACAGCTGTGGACTGGCGGTGCTCCGCTGGGGGCGGGTACATAATGTCAGTCGGGTGTGAGAGGTGTTCTTATACACTTAACTTAACAACACGAAACTGCGAGGTCAGCAGGTCAGGGGTGAACGCAAGGTGCGTTCTGATTGGGCAGTGAAGAAGAGACAGTAGGGAGAGCGAGGAGGTTTTTGGGTGATGATGGCTGACTCGGGTTGTCGAATGCAAGTGGACATTTAGTTGCGAGAAGATAAGGCATTTGGTTATCTGAGATTTTCATCAATGTGTTACACTTCGCCAACTATATATATTGTTGTGATTTTGTGGTGATAATTATTTGAATACATTAGACAGAGTTGGGAACATTGCTAGTGTTCGTTATTACTTGAATGTGTTCCACTCCACCCCTCTCTCTCTCTCGTGTATAGTATTTCGAGGACTAAGGCATATGTGTATTTAATACAAAATACCCTGTGTCAGGTGGGGAGCTCGTATTTGGGTCCTCGTGTTTGATTATCTTTGCACGCCAATGCAGCGCCAGGTCAGAAATCTATTTTAGGTCACATACACTGTAGGCCTGTTTTTTTCAGTCACGTAGTTGTCAGGTACTTTTTTTTGAATAGTGAGTCACGGGTCACGGATTAACGATACACAGTGAAGTGGGGTATTTATAATGAACAGTACGCTGTGTCAGAGCTAACAAAATGTCAGGGCGACATTGAGCACCCCTCTGGTTAAGAAAACGACGCCGTTGTCGGCCAACGTCTGCGGTATGAACCAGGTTGTGGCAGGTTCGTTGACATTCATTTTGTTGTCTGCGGGGCTGAGAGGACGAAGATGTTGCTGCTAGTACAGGATGGGCGAATAAGTTGATGGCAGCCTTGGTAGCATTCATTTCAGCGTCTGACTAGTCAAGACTAGAGGCCGCTGCAGCGCCGTTTGAAAGCCAACAGTGGGACAGTGTTGCCACTACACAGTGTTTACTGTCTCAGGAGACGACGTACCTGTGGAAATCAAGTGGTTGAGTCTTCTTGGGGAACTGGGTGCATGCCGAACACTGGAACTGGTGCATTACAGGATCAACATTTTACACACGGTCGTTACGGAGGTTGCTAGAAGCTGAACAGTACTAGATTTACGTTACGATCGTTGCCTTATACAAAACACTGCAGTCCATCATCATAAACTGTACTGAACTTTTTCTCACGTAGAAGGCTGCACTACACCGTTGCAAACGGTGGTAACTTTCATGAACTCGTGAGATGTTATTGGAGTGGAGCTGGCAAATCCTCGCCTTGTGCTGACGACGAGCTAGTATACAGTGGTGGTATAACTTTGATGCGTGTGGTCTGACTTTTTGCTTGACATCCTTGGGATATTTCAGTGAAGACAAGGCACGATCTGGTGACAAGCGTGGACTTTGTGCCTTACATGATAGTGCTGGGACCACTCAGGGGTCATCCTGATGGACAATATTTATAACTTTACGTAACTTTGTAACGTGTCGTTCGTTGTGTGGACCATTGAATCATTAGTGACTAAGGTGCTGTGGATATCAACGTCATCATCAGGAACCCAGACCTTCGGAGATCATCAATTTAATTGATTTATAGTTAATTTTTTAAAATGTAGTATTATTACTATTATTATATATTATTGGACACTTATTTTTCTGTTAGTACCTTTCTACTGTATAATATGATATAATTAGTAATCATTCTCCTGTGACCTCTTTTCCATTTGGTTGGTGAGTACGTCATCCAACTGGTGTGGTGTTGCAACATACTACCTTTGGTCACTTCATTGTCTATTGTAGGTTTGTGTTGTGTCTTCGTAGAAGTATAATTTTGGTGTCATTTGGTTGTTGTGTGGGTTTAGGATTTTCTCTTTTGCATTGCGGAAAGAGATTATGCTAAACTGTTCTTTAGGACTGTTGCTAGGTGAATTGTGTGCCGGAGCACGGGCACATAGAGCTGACCCTATTGGCTGCCCTGCATAATTCACGTTGCACATTTTAGTGTATTAGTGGTGCAGGTCTTGTTTGTTTGCACGGTGTCATATTTGTAATAGTGTCTCTTTGTCATGTTTAATTGGAGTATTCTCTTGTATTCTTCTTACTATCATGTACATACGTTAATTTCCCAAACTCTTGTTTTCATTTGTTATTAGCTACAGTTTATAATTAGACATCTGCTGCTGTCTGAGGATTTTTTTTCTTATTCCACCGTACTGTTGTGTTCGTTCATGTAGTAAGGTCGTCTTGATCATCTTCATTATTGTCATCATTGTTTGTATTTATGTTTGTTTTGTTTTAGTGAAGTGTATCTCAATTTCAATTCCAGTACCGAGTAGGTTGTGTATTTTTGCTTGTGTAGACGTAGTATTCTGGTTTGGCTGAGAATCACATGTATGTTTATGCCATTAAGTATATTGCAGTGGGGTTTAGTTTCACTGCTTAAATATTATGGGTGTCATGGGTACAGCAAATTATGCTGTTGAATAACTTCACATCATTATACTGAATACACCTATTTGATTGGTACAGTCAGTATTTCTGACTAGGCATTACATATAATTTTGATCCTTTTTTTAGTACAATATCTGATAATTTTCCAGAGGGGAATACTGAAGGCATTTTTTGTGTACACTGAGTACTGCTTTAAGAAATTTTAATTTAATTACATTACATTACGATGGCTAGCCTCTTAGAATTTGTTGAGGTTGGTAAAGAGCTAGCATTAACAGGCCCTGCTCTACAGGAATGGGCAGAAAAAAAATGGAAAGAAAAACAGGAACATGATAGAATGGAACGGTGTGAGGAGAGAGAATTCCAGAAATTGAAGATTGAAGCTAATAAATTGAAGATAGAAGCTGACAAATTCAAGATAGAAGCAGAGAAAGAGATGAAGAAAATTGAAGGTGACAGAGAAATAAATCTGAAGAAGCTAGATAATGAGTCCAGGAAGCAGGATTCAGGTGGGAAAGAATTCTCACGTCCCCATAGACTACGGTTACCCAATTTTAATCAAGATTTGGACAGCATGGACGTGTATTTGGAACGTTTTGAAGAAGAAGTTTTGGCTTGGAAGATAAAGAAGGAGGAATTGGCTGTTCTGCTGGGAAACTTGCTTTCAGGATCTGCGTTAGAAACTGTGTATAGTATCCCTTTAGCCGACAGAGCAAATTATGACATAGTCAAGGAGAGGTTGTTATCGAAATTTCGTCTAACGGCGGAAGGGTATCGGGCTCGTTTCCGAGACGTGAGACCAAGCGTCAATCAGGATTTTGAGGATTTCATTGAGAAAATTATTCAGCTATTAAATCGATGGATTGAGATGGAAGGTATTACTAAAGACATTAATGGGCTTTTCGACCTTATGTTACGGGACAAGGTATTGTCATCGTGTTCATCTGAGCTTATTGCGTTTTTCCAGGAACGCAAGCCCAAAAACATCGGTACGATGTCAGAATTAGGACACCAATACGTGACCGCGCATCCTGAAAAGGTCATACACAGGGAGAGTATCTCTGAGACTTTCTCAGCGAGTATAGGAAAGATTACTAGAAAACCTTACAATCAACATAGATCGAAGAGTGGCCTCAGAAGATTTAATTATGATAGACCCTACTTTCGAGGAGACAGATCTCCTGCACGGTATGACAATTATCGGGACCATAGATCACCGAGGAAGAAATTTAACTATCAATCTGATAGAAATCAATACATATATACTGGAGACAGACAGGATAGGTACCCGCGGAATCAGATCCAGATAGATGCGCCAAACGAGCAGGAACAAAGACGATTTCGCAAAAGCTCACCTTACCAAAGAAACAAATCCTTTGAGAAAAAGGAGTCAGTCCGAGTAGTCAGACACTCTCCAAACAATAGTCCGAAAAAGGATAGCAATACTCAGCCACACTGTAGTCTTTGTAATGGAACAGGACATTTGGCAAAAGTCTGCGCTAATAATTCGGAACGAGCGAATTCGGCTTGCATATTAGAAACCTTTAACAATGAGAATTGCGAAGGGTGTAGGCCATTATTTGAACCAGACGGTAAGCCTATGCTTATCTGTGGTCACACTCTGCCTTGTCTCTCTTCTCTTGAAGAAAATGATCATTTGGAATTGCATCCAGGATTTGTGCAAAAGCAGGAAGTGTCTGTGTTGAGAGACACAGGCTGCACAACTATAGGAGTGCGTAGATCCTGCACTGACGACTCATGCTTGATAGGTAAGACAGCAAGATGTGTCACATTCGGGGGTAACATTGAGTATTACCCTCTTGCCATTATTGAGGTGGACACATCCTTCATATCTGGTAGAGTACAGGCCTGTGTACTCGAAGCACCGATAGCAGATTTGATTGATGGTAATGTGCAAGGTGTGCAGGAATGTACTCAGATGGACATTAGGAAATGGAGGGACAATCGTGTGCTTAGGGCCAATGCGGTGATTACTAGGGCGCAGTCAAAGGCAGATGACGCATTAGAAGCGACGCATCATGAAGCTAAGACATCGGAACTGGTCAATGGAAGTCAGGATACACAGGTGTCGGACTTTATCCAGCACCAACGGTCAGACGGATCATTGCGTAAATTTTACAACTTTGCCGAGAGAGGTGATATAAAGTGCACGAAGCTGGCCAGACATTGGTTCGAGCTCAAGAATAATGTTCTCACTAGGTGTTTTGCTAAGGGAGTACAAACTCAGCGCCAAGTGGTGGTACCGTGTAGTTTTAGAGCAAAAGTGTTAGAGGTTGCACATGACTCCCCTTTCGCGGGACATATGGGTGTGGCTCGAACGCGCCAGAGGGTGCTGTCACAATTCTATTGGCCATTGTTTAGCAAGGACATTAAACTATATTGTAGGTCCTGTAAGATATGCCAACAGATGAAGCATAAAGGCAGAACTCCCAAAGCTCCAGTGCAGATTACGGACTTGTCAGTACGTCCTTTCCAGAAAGTAGCGATTGATATTATAGGCCCCCTCTCGGTCACTTCAGACAGAGGATATCGTTTCATTTTAACGATGGTAGATTTGTGCACCAGGTGGCCGGAGGCGGTGCCGATGAATAGTATTACTTCACAAGCAGTCGCAGAGGCTTTGCAGATGTTGTTTTGCAGGTTTGGTTTTCCGGAAGAGATATTATCGGATAGGGGCCGTCAGTTCATTTCGAAGGAGATGTCAGAAATCACTGGGCTGTTGGGTATTGCCCAAACATTCACGAGTCCATATCACCCTCAGTCAAACGGAGTTTACGAGCGTTTTAATGGTGCATTAAAACACATGCTGGCAAAAGTGACCGCAGAATCTCAGCAAGAATGGGATAGGTTACTCCCAGCGGTCCTGTTTGCCTATAGGAAGGCTCCCCAAGAGAGTACAGGATTTTCCCCTTTCGAATTACTGTATGGAGCAATCCCAAGGGGGCCGATGCACATATTGAAGGATTTATTAACTGGAAAATGTGCAAATAGCACCTCAGTTACGAGTTATGAGTATGTAGTTAGCCTCAGAGAACGTATTGTAAAATCTTGTTTGGTGGCACGTGATTGTTTGGCGGGGTCGTTAGCACGGTATCGGAAGTACGCAAATCGGAACTCCAAACTAGTATCCCTGGTTCCAGGTGAGGAAGTTTGGCTACTTTTACCAGCTAAAGAGGATCGCTTGAGCATTACGTGGCAAGGACCATTCAAGGTGGTTAAAAAAATGACAGATGTCGATTACCTAATTTCGGTCCGAAATAAGGAGAAGGTATTTCATGTGAATATGCTGAGGCCATATGTAGAACGACCTGAATCATTGAAAGCAGTCACACGGGCAGCACAGACTGAAGCAACAGTGGCATGTACGGCAGTCATTGATGACACGGGAGATGAAAAAGGTGAAGGGAATATCCAGTTATCCCTCGTTCCCCTGGTTCTCTCGGAGTCATGGAATATGGTGCGAATCGGGGATGACCTAACAGTAGAACAAAAGTCGGAAGTACAGATTATATTAGCGGAGTTTAAGGATGTCCTCACAGAACTGCCAGGACGGACAGACCTGATTTGTCATGATATCACTCTGACATGTGATCAGCCTATTAGGGTAAAACCGTATCCATTGCCCATGCATTTCAAATCGGCTGTCGAGAGAAAAATTGGGGACATGCAACGACTGGGGATCATTTCTCCGTCTGATTCACCATATTCTTTTCCAATGGTTGTGGTTCGCAAGAATAACGGATCTCTTCGTATATGCATTGACTTTCGGAGATTGAACAGCATCACCGTCGTTGACGCTGAACCAATACCTAATCAGGAAGATCTGTTAACACAACTCACCCACGCTACATATTTCAGCAAACTAGATCTGTCTAGAGGCTATTGGCTGGTACCCCTCGCGGAGGCTGCAAAACCTCTAACGGCATTTAGCACCCCCAAAAGATTGTTTCAGTTCAATGTCATGTGCTTTGGCTTAGTGAACGCGCCCGCCACATTTGTGAGGATGATAAGATTGTTAGGTCATCGATCAGATATTATTACATATATCGACGATATATGTTTGTTTCATGAGTCATGGGAGGATCACATGATGGGGTTATCTTCCTTATTGCAGTGTCTAAGGCAGCATAATTTAACGGCCCGGCCGAGTAAAGTTTGCATCGGTTTTAAAGAGTTAAATTTCTTAGGACATACTGTAGGTCATAATCACCTGAAACCGGAAGATGTGACAGTCACAACGATTTTACAGTTGCAGACACCTAAAACAAAAAAGCAAGTGAAAAGTCTAATTGAACTTGTGAATTTTTATCACAAGTTCATCCCTCAGTTCTCTTCCATTGCAGCTACACTTACCTCGCTAACGTGTAAGGGGATGCCAAATAGGGTCGTGTGGACACAAGATTGCGAGATAGCCTTATCCAGAATCAAGAGGGTGTTCTCTAGGACACCTATCTTACTGATGCCAGATTTACGCCAACCCTTTGTTTTGCGGACAGATGCATCTTCTGTAGGAATTGGAGCTTGTTTAATGCAAGACCACCAGAGTACCTTACATCCAGTGATGTATGTGAGTCGGAAGCTGTTGCCGGCTGAGACTAGGTACTCCACGATTGAAACGGAGTGCTTGGCAATTGTGTGGGCAGTTTCAAAGTTGTCCCGGTATTTGATAGGTGCACATTTTGTATTACAGACAGACCATCGACCACTCTCATTTTTACAGTCGTCGAAATCGACAAGCTCGAAATTAACTCGTTGTGCTCTCTTACTGCAGCAGTACAAATTTACTGTTTTACCCCTAGAGGGTAAGCTCAACGTTGTAGCTGACACTCTGTCTCGTTTGTAGAATGATTGTTTTTTTTCTTGGGTTTTTCCCCCACACGATGTTTAAGTGAGTATGCAAGATATGTGAAGACAAGTAGGATATGAATGTATACTTGGCTCAAAAGCCGGATGTTCGGTGTTTGGAGTGCGCCCAGCCGCCTTAAAAAAAAAAAAAAAAAACTTTGTTTTTTTTCCCCTGGGGGGGGGAGTGGGGGGAAGAGTAGATGTCACAGTGTGATTAACACAGCTGTGGACTGGCGGTGCTCCGCTGGGGGCGGGTACATAATGTCAGTCGGGTGTGAGAGGTGTTCTCATACACTTAACTTAACAACACGAAACTGCGAGGTCAGCAGGTCAGGGGTGAACGCAAGGTGCGTTCTGATTGGGCAGTGAAGAAGAGACAGTAGGGAAAGCGAGGAGGTTTTTGGGTGATGATGGCTGACTCGGGTTGTCGAATGCAAGTGGACATTTAGTTGCGAGAAGATAAGGCATTTGGTTATCTGAGATTTTCATCAATGTGTTACACTTCGCCAACTATATATATTGTTGTGATTTTGTGGTGATAATTATTTGAATACATTAGACAGAGTTGGGAACATTGCTAGTGTTCGTTATTACTTGAATGTGTTCCACTCCACCCCTCTCTCTCTCGTGTATATTATTTCGAGGACTAAGGCATGTGTGTATTTAATACAAAATACTCCGTGTCAACCACCGTTTGCAGCAAGGCATTCAAGACAGCGTAGACGCATCGAGTCCACAAGGGTCTGAAGAGTATCCTGAGGAACAGCTTGCCATTCCTGAAGCAGAAATGCAGTCAGCTATGCAACATCCATTGGCAGGGGGTGATTTGTTGACAATCTTCGACCAAGGACATCCCAGAGGTGCTGAATCGGAGAAAGGTCAGGTGAATGAGCTGGCCATGCCATCCTGATGATCCCATGTTGCTGAATAAACTCATTCACTACACGAGCTCGATGGGGTCGAGCGTTATCATCTTGGAGGATGGCATTACCACCTATGGCCTCCAGAGCAGGCTGAACAATTGGTCTCAAGATTTCGTTCTGGTATCTTGGGCCGGTCAAGTTGCCTTGGATGATGTAGAGTGGGGTCCTGCCGTGTCTGTAGAAGCTTCCCCAGACAATGACAGAACCCCTACCATAACGATCCACCTCTCGAATTGTGTCATCAGTAAATCGCTCTCGTGGTCGTCTCGAAACTCGAATCCTGCCATCATTGAATGACACAGTGAAGCGAGATTCATCAGTGAAGAGAACTTGACTCCATTGTTGCCTTGTCCATCGGATGTGCTCGCGACACCAAGCAACACGGGCTCTGCGATGAGCAGGAGTAAGAGGGATTCTGACTGCAGGACGTCCAGCAGCCAGTCCAAATTCATGTAAACGTCTGCGAATGGTGCTTTGACTGACATTAACGTTTACAGTTTGTTTCAGCTGACATCTTAGAGTAGAACAAGTCACTGTTCGATGGCGCAGGGCTGACAACAAGAGGTACCGGTCATCATGTCTGTTGGTGCATCTAGGGCGACCTGGCCGGTGGCGATCCTCCACACTTCCTGTGGCCTGAAATCTCTCCAAAATTCTTTGGATAGTTGAGTGTAACACTGCAAGCCGTCTAGCAACCTCACGGACAGATAAACCACTTTCAACCCACGCTATAGCCCTCATTCTTTGTAAGGTGTCAAGACTTCTTCTCGGTGGCGTGGTTTTTGCAAGTGATGAAACTACCCTAAGTCTGCTGATTGTAAAACAAATTAAGAGTGAACTCTGTTCACGAAAAGTCGCCATTGCACGTGGAATGTCAATCAGCACGATTACTTCACCTGCTTGGTTGTACGGAAGTTTGAAAAAACAGATTAAAAATTTGAATTTATGGTCAGCAAACCAAATTGCACGTGATCACCATGGTTGTCGGTGAGTTGTTTTTATGCTTAACATGCATAGAGGACTGTCAGAGGAAGATATTGCACCCATTTTTACTAAAAACTTCCTTCATTTAATCATTCTATTCGCTTATGTACAAGTGTATTGAAAATAATAGGGTGGCCCTTGACTTTTGACGAGTAGTATAAAACGTGTTTAAAGTAAGGTAATATAACGTGTTTAAAGTAATGTAATATCATGTGTTTAAATTAAGGCAATATACCGTGTTTAAAGTAAGGTAACATAACGTGTTTATAGTAAGGTAATATGAAGTGTTTAAAGTAAGGTAATATAAACAGTTTAAAGTAAAGTAATATAACGTGTTTAAAGTAGGGTAATATAACGTGTTTAAAGTAAGGCAAAATAACGTGTTTATAGTATGATAACATAACATGTTTAAAATAAGATAATATATCGTGTTTAAAGTAAGGTAATATAAAATGTTTAAAAAAAGGTAATATAAAGTGTTTAAAGTAAGGTAATATATCATGTTTAAAGTAAGGTAACATATCGTGTTTAAAGTTTGTTAATATAAAGTGTTTAGAGTAAGGTAATATAACATGTTTCAAGTAAAGTCATATAAAGTGTTTCAAATAAAGTAATATAAAATGTTTCAAGTAAAGTAATATAAAGTGTTTCAAGTAAAGTAATAGACGTGTTTGAAGTAAAGTAATATAACATGTTTCAAGTTAAGTAATATAAAGTGTTTGAAATAAAGTAAGGGACCTAAGACACGTCAACAGTGAGGAATGCAGTTAGCGACCCATAGCTAGACTGCTTGCGTCAGAGTCAGCGAACTAGAGCTGACCAAGACCCTACTCCACCTCCAAGTGGTGGTCCTGGAAACAAGCTGCATCACTGCAGCCTGGCTGAGTGAGTAGGGATCGAAAAGGGAAAGCTAACCCGGTCCCAAAAATGCTGAGCTGAAGTCGGATGTGTCGGCCGAAAGGCGCAAATATCGCAGCTTTGCTGTAAACGGGCACAACGCAACCAACGTCCTTTTCAGGACGAACAAAGAAGAAGAAAGAAGAAGAAATAAACTAATATAAAGTGTTTTAAATATGGTAAGATACAGTAATATAGAGACTGAAAAACAATTTAAAAAAGAATTGAGGCAAAAAATGAACGTGATGAAAGAGATATGGCTGAACTTGAATGAATGGCACAGGTTAGGAATACTTGACATGATCTGCTGAAGGTATATGATCGTTAGGCAGCCGAACGTAATGAGTGTATGACTTGCAATATCGTATATATATATATATATATATATATATATATATATATATATATATATATATATATATATATATATATATTATATATATATATATATATATATATATATATATATATATATATATATATATATATATATATATATATATATATATATATATATATATATATATATATATATATATATATATACTATCCTTCTTTCTTAGTCGTTACCTCTCCTGCCGTTGGGTATAGAGGTTTCACAGAGAGCACCATGGCTTTTGGTTGAATATGCAATCATTTGTTAAGACACAGGTAACTGGCTTGTTGTGTCCGAACTCGCCCTCAAACATACTGCAATATATACTACTGGACAAAAGTTAAGGGCCGCCATTCAGTTTAGACGAGGTTTATATAATTCTTCCTGAGCAGGGTCGATTTTCCAAATGTCAGGTAGCTTGAAATCTCTCAAGAAGTCTCTGAATGGTAGAGTGGGACACTGCTAAACGTCTTGCAACATGATGAACAGATTGACCATCCTGAATCCATGCCATGGCTCGACCATGGTCTGCAGTGCTGAGATTTCTCCTTGGTGGCGTGGCTAATGCAGTGATCATTTTGACCACTTGTCATACTGATTTATTGCATACCAACAGTAAACACTCTTTACCGATGATCATTTTCCACGTGCATTCACATTCAACTCACTTTTTAACCTTTTGAACTAGTGGGGCGTGTTGCAAAAACCACGCGTTTTTGCAGCAACAATGGCAATTTTCACGTGCGGGTTAAAGTGACCCAGTTTTTGGACATTTAAAAAAAATTAACCTAGTACACACAGAAATTGTATACACATTTCTCTGAGCTCAGTTTTAATGACATTTTCACTTGTCTTTATAGTTTGCCAATCAATCATACAAACCTTGTCTAAACTGACTGGCGGCCCTTAACTTTTGTCCAGTAGTATATCTCCATGAAACCTTTGATCCTTCCTGGTTCCATTCCGACATTTAAACTAGGCTTTCATTCCTCTTTTACCAGAAGGCAGAGGCTCACCCATTCTTGTCCTACCAGAAGGCAGAGGCTCACCCATTCTTGTCCTACCAGAAGGCAGAGGCTCACCCATTCTTCTCCTACCAGAAAGTGAAGAAGGTTGCCCATGAATTGGCTTTATCATCCCTCTTGTTACCCGACTATAAACATTATTGTCTCTGTCAACTTACATCGCCATCTTCTTCTGCACCGATGTCCCACGTGACTGGTTCCGGCGGAAGTACATCCGGTGCTCCTTGGTATTTCAAGATGGCAGTTTGGGAAACATTGTAGGTTGTGCAGCTTTGTAAACCACGAACCCGGATCCAGTAATTTCTAGAGGCAGAATACAATTAACGTTTTTTTAATGACTTATTCATCACAGGGAAAATATTGCAAGGTATAGTTTATTACAGATCTGTTGGAGACCTTTAGTTAAATCTTGTTTGAGTACTTTGTTCGTGTCTGTAAAAAGTAAAGTGAAATAAAGCAAAATATTTACATCATTTTCAACTAAGTATATAAGTAAATGCTATTAATTAATTCCATTGCTTCTTTCGATCCTTGCGGATCATAAAATCACCACTGTAGCTGGTCACCTTGCAGGAAGCCTACACCAAGCAAAGTTAGGGAAGGCAAAGGCAGTGAGGAAGACAATTTATCACATGACCTAATATAGCTGGACTTTGAATCGTGAAGTCAGTTTTTGTTTTAATTTCACACCCGTACGTCATTGTCCGTGTTGAGATTACTTCTACCTTTTAATTCTTAGATTTGACAGAAATGCTTGTCATGTCGTGAGGCAATTACAAGCTATGTATGGGTAGCCTTGTCATACCGTGAGGCGATTACAGGCTGTGTATGGTTCGCCTTTTTGTGTACATTAAGGTGATACAGAAACAAATTCTACAACAGCACATGAATGTTGGTGATGTAGGTTTCCTTCAACAAGCCAGCTGTAGTTCTGGCTCATTGTTCCACAGGGAACACAGAGATAAATTATGTTGATGACAGATTTTAAATATCACGTGATGTGATAATACCCACCGAGATGTGGAGGTGTTGTGTGCGGTGAGATAATACCCACCAAGGTGTGGAGGTGTTATGTGCGGTGTGATAATACCCACCGAGGCGTGTAGGTGTTGTGTGCGGTGAGATAATACCCACCGAGGTATGGATATGTTATGTGCGGTGTGATAATACCCACCGAGGCGTGTAGGTGTTGTGTGCGGTGAGATAATACCCACCAAGGTGTGGAGGTGTTATGTGCGGTGTGATAATACCCACCGAGGAGTGGACGTGTTGTGTACGGTGTGATAATATCCACCGATGTGTGGAGGTGTTGTGTGCGGAGTGATAATACCCACCGAGGTGTGGAGGTGTTATATGCGGTGTGATAATACCCACCGAGGTGTTGAGGTGTTGTGTGCGGTGAGCACAAAGTCATATCTCTCGCCGGCATGTATGTTAAACATGTCTCTCTGAAGTGGTTGAACTGGACTTCCGTCTGAGGCAATGATCGTCAGTGTGTGGTTGTCAATAGAGATCTACAGACAGAAATAACAATGTTGTCCATTAATTACTGTTGATCTACAGACTAGGTGATCGAATAGTCACTCTTTATGTTTATCAAATATAAAATATATCCTCAATTGCTGCTACTTGATATATATATATATGACACATATGTTAAAATAAGGAACAATAGCTATCTTTTTGCTGAAACATTTTATTGCTGTTATTATTATTATTATGCATTTATAATAAGTATTTTAAAAAAAACTTTAACTAAAAATGACTAATAAACGACCGATACAAGATACAGCAAACATGTTTGGGGTACAAATTATGGGGTAATGTATTGAACAGGCCCGAATTTCACGTTGTTTGTAATTTAAATGTGACATAACATCTGCTATCAAAATGGTCGTTAATTTTCTTTCTTTTAACTTTTGTTTCGTGTAAATCAGTTAGATAAGGGTGAAGAAATAAAACTTTAAAAATAGCAACAGACTTGTCAGTCACCGTGTATACTGAGACGGTACAGTTGTTAAAAAAATAACAAATCATGAATATATCAAAAAGCTGTTTTATCATCAAACTATTTGGTACCTTCCACTTAAAATGTATCTTCACAATTGTGATAATTACTGTGAGTAAATGTCTTACATTTTCTTCGTGTTTACAAGATAGTGATAATAAAACTCTTTAATGACATCTACACATGAGTCTACGGAAGTGATGCAAAGGTCAAGGTAAAAGTAGTGCCAAAGCATTTACTGCCGTAGGAGAGAAAAGTGTTAGAGACTTCACTATACTAAGTCCAGCTGTGGTAGGTTAAGGGAGGTATTCCTCCCTGTCCTTACTCAAGAGTAAGTGTTCAACCCCACATCACAAAAGCTGAGATTTCTAGTATCGTCACGTCTCTGACACTTCATTCCTCTACCTCAGTATCTGATATTGGGCCGCCTTTAGAGTTACCTTTCCTCATGTTTTACTTGAGCTGGGCTGGATGATACACTTCGTTAATAATTGTCAGACTTCAGTTTGGGATGGATGGGTTAAAATATCTTACTTACCTCCCGTGGACGACTTGTTCATATTTGTTCACGCATTTTTAAAAATTGGTTTTGCTTAAAACCTGTACAGGATGGAGTAACCATTACCCTGCCCAACTCTTCTAAGTCACCATTTACAACATGCTTAATAGGTTGCAGTATTAATTTTTTGTTCCTGTTTTTGGGCAGCTGGTAACACTCAGGTATTGTTATTATTAATCAGAATCGACGTCATTGCACTCTGGGCAAATCCATAGGTGCCCAGTCTCCCGCAGCAAATGTCGAAGAGTATGAATGCTAATTGTTCTTGTTACGCACTGGTTGTATACACAGCGGTTGCGTACTCTCATACGTCCATCCCTGTTGGTCTTACGTTTGATGCCAAATTCCAGCAATCTTAGCCATTGATGAGATTCATCGATTACAGTGTCATTTTCTAATAGACGAACATGAATCGCCGTCAGTATTTCGTCCTTATTCATGGCCAATGCACCTTTTATTTATAACAGTCAGGTATATAGATAGTAACTGTACAAAATGACACCGCATTCACAAATTAAGAATGTTGAACATTGACTGTGTAAAAGTCAATAGCACCTTATGACGTGTTATTGTCTGGAGTATTTACAGCCACAGACGGACCTCAGAATGTCTCAATGTGGTGCGAGCTCAGTGATGGTGCCCACTTTGAAACAAGCAAATAATTTTTTTCTTTATGTGACACTTTCTGCTTCAAAGTTCTTTTAGAATTGTAATGCTTTTGTTATTTTTTATATATATTTCGGCGCCTCCCCCCAGCTGGGTCTTGGGACCGTCGCACTGCCCACAGAGCTGGTCCTATTTATAGTCACGCAGATTTCTGTTAGAACAAATATATAAATTAAAAAATAATATGGTATGAAATCAGTTTTACAAGTAAACGGTACACATGCTAGAACATTCCAGAATATTCTTCCCTCGCCTGGATTTTCTATGTCTAACAGCAGTACCTGGTCAAGATAAATAACTACAGTAAATCGGTATTGAATAAATCAAGAGTGCATTCCCCATTTCAAAATCCAAAATAAGAAAATTCATGTTAGCAGCCATTTTAAATAGTAGCGTTTTTCAAGGCTTCACCATTCTAGCTGAAAGTCCATTATAGCTGATAGTCTATTCTAGCTGAAAGTCCAGATTGAAAGACGCGTGCCTCTCCATTTAAAAAAAAAAGAAGATATCGGGGGTCACATGATTACCTCAAGTGGACAATTCAAGATGCCAGAGTTGATGATCCGGAACCGATATCTCAGGCCTGGTCTAACAGTAAAGCTGGCTCGTGGAGTAAAGTAAGTCGTACTGGTTGTCTCATTCTGAAACTCTTGAAACGGGCCCAAACCTGAAAGTGATAAATTCTCCTGTAGCTATCTTTTGTTTGTATTTGCTTATCTAGACATACACGATTTAGTGAGAGAAAAAAGTCAATTCAATCTTACCTAGTCGCTTCTCTTCTACCTTGGGTTGTAGCGGTTTACAAGAGAGAGAGAGAGAGAGAGAGAGAGAGAGAGAGAGAGACTGAGAGACTGAGAGAGAGAGAGAGAGAGAGAGAGGGACAGAGAGAGCTAAAGCTAAAGCTTAACTCGTTCATCACCTCAGCTCTCAAGGAAGCAAATATCTCCAACAAATTAATGGCGGTCGGTGTCTTCTGCTCAAGGTATTTCTGTCTTCTGTATCCCTGTTATGTCTGTCTCTAGTTATCTTCTCCTGTTTGTCTATCCTGTACCTCTGTTAAACTGGGAATTCCAGAGCAAAAACGGATTTGTAATATTATCACTAGGTTATCATTAGTTTATTATCATTATTATTATTATATAAATTAGGTTTCCTCAATATGTGTTCTATCCATTCGCCAGGGTCTGCCTGGGATGTCTTGTTCCTCTGACACTTGTCTGGTTTTTGTCATCAACTTAACTTTAGTGATCTTGCCATATCATTTCAATCTTTAGATTTTGCTCAAGCTACCTTTTATGAAAGTCTGTAAATTGATGGTTGTCGTTTTGTGTTTGTTCAAAGGTTCAGTCATACACAGGGCTACCTTGATATTTTAGTTCAACACTTTTATTTCTAAATTGGACTTGATTTCTTATTTTTTTTTTTTTGTGTTCCTATATATTTCCCAAGAAACATCAGTACAACTACGTTGAAAGAACATAATTATAATATTTAAACGGAAAGGGGCGGGGGGAGGGGGGGGGGCGCGACTGAGAAGGTCATGTGATAACCCACCATTGATAAGAATAGTCATGTGCAAATTCTCATATATGTGGAGCAACTCTGCAACTCTGTCCTCGCTTGCCACCGTCAGCCAGTCATTCACAACGATCACGTGCTCTGAAAGGTCATAGTCGTATAGGGTGCGATGGGGTTCACGACTAGGGCTCTGTCGAATTATCAGGGGCCCGAACAGGCCGTCCGCCCTTTGAGTGCCGGCGTGCCCGTGCCAAAAGTAAGTCCCGACATCAACAGCAGGATATCTGGAAGGATTGAATTAATAAAAAATAGATATTGAATGAATATTGCTTGAGAGTTACAGATGAACAATACAAAATAACCACATTGATATGAAGAAGCTGACTTTCGTTAGATATGTGATGAGAAGTGTAGTACCTGAACAGATTATAATAATAAGGATACATAAGAGGAAATGTCAATTTGTCGATGATTGAGAGAAAAGATAATGAACATCTTGTCATTATAACATAGTAAAATTGAACAAGAAAACTGGCAGATGAGATAAGTTAGAGATCTATGGAGATAACTATTCGCTGAGGTTTCCAGTCTGAAAGAGGAATCACAAAACAGATAACGTAATGTTTGGTCACAAAAAAATTTGGAAGACCGTTGAAAAAAAAAAAAAATAGCGAAGTACTTGAGACAAACATTGGTTTATCAGTTACAAACGTTTCAGTACACTCAGGCTAAAACAAGTACAAGAAAACAGGGTGTACGCATCCAGGTTTATTATTGTTATCAACTTCACTAAAACCAGCTCATAATCATCACCCTCTTAATCATCACCCTCATAATCATCACCCTCATAATCATCACACTCTTAATCATCACCCTCATAATCATCACCCTCATAATCATCACCTTCATAATCATCAGCGACAGCATCTGTCACAGGATCTACCCCCCTTGCTCTGCAGTGTTGGTCCAACAATGGCCAAAACCTAGAGTATCTAATGTGGGTCTTCCAAAGGTATCTACCTTCGGTCAAAATTACTCCTGGCAGAGTTGTAGATAGACGGGTGATGATGCGTCTATCTCGAGGGAGTGTTCAAAAGATGATTCAGAAACCAAGAACAATGCTGAAATGGACTGAGCAGTTGTTAATTTGTATCTGCCCGACACCTTTAATGAAGAATTATTATGTATTTTAGCTCGTTCAGTTCCCCCCAACTTAGATTTAATTCAGTGAAATATTAATTTAATAGCTCGGTTTAAGTGTATTTTAAAATGACTGCGGCATACAGGTGCTGTACACTCAAAATGATTAAATCAACTATAAATTTGTATATATATATATATATATATATATATATATATATATATATATATATATATATATATATATATATATATATATATATATATATATATATATATATATATATATATATATATATATATATATATATATATATATATATATATATATATATATATATATATATATATATAGATAAAAAATTTAATAAACAATTATAAGAAAATAAAAAAATAAAAACGAATAGTTCCTCAAACAAATAATAACAGGTGATGTTATAGTTATTATGGAAATTTTAGGTCTTGGGAAAATTCACTTGGCAGCTTTTAAGTATGTACTTAGCAGCCAGTATGTACTTGGCCACATAAAAAGGCATAACACCTTGCAGAAGACCATAACAGAAGGGAGAGTTAAAGGCAAACGTGCAAGGGGAAGACAGCGCTATAAGTGGGAAGATAACATCAAGAGATGGACGGGAAAGAGTCTATCAGAGTGCACCACCAAGACAAGAGACAGAAGACGTTGGAGAACCATTACAGCCAACCTTCGTTGTGGAGATGGCAAGTGATGATGATGATGAAGAGGACAGTTGATTCTGCTGTTGCACGTTATGGAATGGTTCACTCTTGTCATTGGTCAAGTCTTGTGGTTGCGACACGTTCTAAGTAGTATCAAGGAGTAATCACGAAGCTGGTCCAGCGTCTTCAAGACCCATCTGATGATGATGTCTAGCGTTGACTGCAGGTCACTTATACCACACTTGCCAGGTTGCACCACCAATTGGTACCACCGACTAGTATCATGAAATAAGAGACAACAAATACCCTCCTGAGTATGGGGTTTCCTGACACGAAATCATGTGTCCCCTCCATCTTTTTTCATTCCACCATCCCATCTGCCTCAGAACTTAACCCTCTCTAAGCATTAATATTAACCCCAGTGAGCGGAAAACATCCATTGCATTTATATTGAACATGTTTACATTTACATTAGCACTGGTTGAAAGGTTAGTATAATAAGTATATACATCAGTTCTGTCATCATCCACTCCCTGCTCCATATGAAACTTGGTACTGCCTCTGCTTTCGGTTCTCTATGAGAAACCCGCATAAAGCTGTCACTAGCTCTTGCAATGGTGGTTCAGGAAATCATCATTCTATATGTTAAGGTTGCCAGCCTCGTATGACTTGGACATGCAATTTTCACATGTTAATAAATGCAAAATACAGAATTATAAAATGTACAACTTACCCTAAATTTTTTGGGAATACAGACTGACTTCTGGCTCAGAGAAATAGTTTAAGTGTAGCGTAGCAAATGTTGCGTAAGTATTATATGTGTTGATAAATGTTCTGTGGAGGATGTCGCATTTGCCACACAACGTTGAGGGTGTTGTAATTCATCTGCTCCTCTCAAGGTATGATAATCCTGGCCTTTGCGGAGTAGTGTGCCACCCTCAGACACCAGGGATGATGAGGCGTAGTAACTTGGTGTCTGTAGTCTGGTTTAAGTGTGATGTAGATGTGTATACAGACAGTGAGCATTACGAACAAGTCAATCCACACAATGACGTCACGTTAACTCACTATGTGAAAAGTCAATGATGCTTGCAACAGCTAGTGACGGTTTTGTATAATTTATTATAAACGCCACAATGACGAAGTGTGTAGACGTAAACAAGCAGGTACATCATAGGTACGATCAAACAGTCATTATTACATATGTAGACAATTCAACTGGCACAGCAGACAGCATCAAAATAATGTGCATCATCTGCCTTTTAGGATATCATGACAAGCTGTACATGTAGTCAGGTAGTGAACTTCCCCTTTCCATAAGAGCTATTAGATATCAACTAGGAGATTAAATATGGTCTCCTCTATCTGACCTCAACAAGACAGGCATGTCTTTTAAGCGTCACATTATCGTCCTCTATGTTCTTATACAGCAAAGGTATCAAACCTAGATCCATCAACAAAGTTCAGGAAGCAAATAGTCCGTAGGACAGGCATCAATCGATGCGTGACAATCTAAGTGGATCATGAGCTGAGCAAACTAGTCATATCGTAGACTTTCGAATAAGGCAGGCTAAGCAAAAGTCAACATCACAAGATGGCGATAAAGTTACTCAGCCAAAAAAGGGATTTAATTACCTGTTCATAAGGAATTAAATGAATAATCACATATGCCTCCAGGCATTAGGAATAACACAGAGATATATCATCTCAAGATAGGAACAACAATCATGAGGACTCCTTCCTGAATAAACTAAGCGAAGACTAGCACATAGCTACGTCTCGCCTTCACAGCTTCTCAGCACAGACTGACCTGGGCGGAAATCGTTTTACCAACGCCACAAAAAGGGACATGCGCAGAAAACGCGAATCGAATACAACTCAGGCCAATTTACGAAACGAAGAATGTTCTACAATGTTCGACTTAAGACCTATTACCTTAAAAGGAAATGAATCTTGAAACATTGCGATTGCCAACTGTTTTCAAAGAACTGACGATCTGAGCGCTCCATATATGGTCGTGACTCAAAATCGTTCACACAGCTATCGGCAACCCTAGCTATCAAGATAAGACAACTTCTTAACGATAGCTATCAAGATTAGACGACTGTAGAAATAAAAGTGACTTCAATTTCATGAGTTCCTTCCCATGCATTAAAAAATGAATCTAGTCAGAATGCATGGTCAGAATAAGTTGCGACAAGTTTTTAGCAGCAACATTACCGCCACCTCCCGATAAAAAAAAATGTGCAACATTTTTTTTTTTTTAAATATCCAAGAGTAAAACCAAAAAAAATACGGTTTTAACAACGCATTTAACAACGCACGAACTATGCGTTGATAAATAATTACATTATCTAAATGTTTAATATTACCATTCCATAATGAAATTAAATATAAATGAAGATCGAGGACACATCTCCTGTCGTTCCAAAGAAACTGTACAATGTGGAACTCTCCATGTTTGACAATAGAAAGGTAGCTTCTCAGATCAACAATAACGTGCTGAGAAAAAACAAACAATATAATTCTATTTAATAGCCATTAAGTTTCATACTATACAATACATTATTATTAATAATTGTGGCCTTTGGAACTTTCGGCCCTTATATTAACTACTCAGTCTTCTTCTTATATTAAAGATGGGAACAGAAGAAGATGATAACAAAGCACAATAGTATGTGTTCACCTAAAGTGAGGACAGATGTGCTAATGTATTGTAGTAATATAGGTGTGTTATGGCTCTGTCGTATATCTAGAAATAGAACAGAAGTATTAGTTGGAATCATGTGGGCATCTAGACAGAATGTCAGCCATCACATTATCCGACCCACGGATAGCTCGTACCGTGAAGTGAAAAGGTTGAAGAGCAATAGCATATCGAGTGGATCTCGAACTCTTCAAGTTCTTAGTCTGAATAGCTGTAAGAGCTTTCTGATCAGTTTCTCTAGAATGAAATGTGCGCCCAGGAGGAATCTTTGTAGTTTGAGAATAGACCAAACCATAGCTAACAATTCACGGTCTAAAACCGAGTAGTTCCTCTCTGCCGCATTTAGTTTTCTAGAAATGTACATGACAGGATGCAGAGTATTTGCATATTCTTGCATCAGTGCTGCTCGAATCCCAGTGGATGAAGCATCACTCGAAGAACAAAAGTTCTATCAAGAGTAGGTAATCTTAGGATGGGAGGAGAAGAAAATATACTTTTAATCTGGTCTAAGGAAGATTGACATTCCTGAGACCAACGAATCAGATTAGGCGACCCTTTCTTCAACAACGTTGACAGAGGTGCCATTATCGAAGATAGATTCGGAATAAATCTCCCATAGAATTGGATTAACCCCAAGAGACTCCGGACTTGTTTCTTCGTTTTAGGTACAGAGATGTTCAATATTTCGAAGTATTGTGGTCTTCTGTCTTCAAGAGACCATGACCAACACGATGACCCAAGAAAGAAATTTCACCAAAACCAATATAAGCTTTAGAAGGTTTTTGCTGTCAGAATTATACTCACGTAGAGTAGACAGTAGGTCATATAAACCCAGATAGTGATCTTCCCAAGAATCACTGAAGAGAGACAGATATCATCTAAGTAAGCGATGACATCTGAACGATGAGAAAGAATTCGACGCATCATGCGAACGAAAGTAGCAGGGGCGTTCATAAGACCGAAAGGCATAACATTCCATTGAAATAGACCCCTAGGTGTAGAAAAAGCAGTAAGAGGTTTGGCATGCTCTGCTAAAGGCACTTGCCAATAACCTTTAGACAAGTCAAGTTTAGTGAAGAATCTAGAATTAGAAAGTCTACTCAGTAGATCTTCTAACAAAGGCATCGGTTCAGCGTCGAACTTTGTGACCTGATTCAATTTGCGATAATCAACGCAAATTCGTATGTTCTTATCCTTCTTCCGGACAATAACCATGGAAGAAGAATATGGTGAAGTCGATGGTTCAATTATATTTAATTGAATCATTTCATCCAATTCCTTTTCCACTTGCGACTGAAAGTGTATAGGGATAGGATACGGCCTAACCCTAATAGGATTATTGTCGGTAAGAATTATGTCATGTTCTATGACATCTGTGTGTCCAGGAATGTCAGTGAGAACATCCTGAAATGTTTGTAACATCGACGAGACTTGTCGATGTTCGTCACCAGAAAGATTAGGAGAAACAGAAACGTTTTTCCAAGATTCCGTGGAATGTAATGGAACCACTGGAAGGGGAAGATTGACATCAGAGAAGGTAGATTCCTCATCCTGTATGACAGACAGGGATGAATAATGACCGTGAGGTGCAGGAGCATCATCCGTTGCCTGGAAAATAGGCAGCAAATAGTCCGGACGTTCGTGAAATTCCGAAAGCATGTTTATGTGGAAAGTCTTATGCTTTCCATCAATATCGACCACATAGTCAACATCGGAAATCCGAGAGACTATTGCATACGGACCTTTCCATGCAATAAGAAGTCTATTTTCCCTACTGGGGAGTAGGACGAATGCTTTGTCACCTGGACAAAGTTGTCGTAGACATCTATTCTTGTTAGCAAACTGCCTTGCCTTCTCTTTAGCAATTTCTGATGAAGCAGTCGCTAGCTTACATGCCTCAATGATCTTTTGTCTAAGAGCAATGACATACTCATATGAGGATTGAGTTTCATCGCTAATATCATCGGCAGTGATGAGATCGTGTAATAAAGACATAGGGCCGCGTGGACGCGCGCCAAAGACAAGTTCGAAGGGAGAAAATCCTGTGTGCTCATTAGGGACTTCTCTATAGGCAAAGAGAGCCGCGGGTAAAACCCTGTCCCAATCTTGAGGATGATCTTCAGTTATCTTACCAAGCAAAGTCTTGAGCGTTCTATTCAGACGCTCAACTAACCCATTAGACATAGGATGGTAGATACTACTGAGAGATCTTTTAATATGTAAGGTAGACATTACCTGTGACATAGTGTCAGATATGAGTTGAGTGCCATGGTCTGACAATATTTCTCTGGGGAACCCCAAGCGAGAAAATATCAGCCAAAGAGCATCTGCGATATCTGTAGTAGATATGCTCTTAAGAGGAATAGCCTCTGGCCAACGTGTGCACATATCGACACATGTAAGGAATA
>JAMPIV010012286.1:0-182333 GCA_024509875.1 Oreohelix idahoensis | reverse complement strand
CATAGAGGTCCGACCCGCACCCCTTCCCCACTTTTTATTTTTTCCATTAAGCTTAAATACTTCTGCCGCCTGTGCGAGTACATAATGGAAGGTATTAAGTGGAACATAAATAGTGTCTCAAGCTAGTTGCTAAGCGCAATAATATCTAAATAAAATAAAAATTATTGTTAATTTTAGCACTTCATCGGAAAACCAATGAAAAGTACCTACCAGATAATAAAGGGTAATGTTGACCAACAAACGGAGTTATGCTAAGCAGAGCTAAGACGAGAGCTTCACTATATTTAATGGATGGGTTGGATGGTTGCTACAGATGTTTTTAGAGTGTAACCTCAACAAATCTTGACTATGGACTCTTTAAACTGCATTACAAATATATCGCTGCAATACGGAATTGGAGTTAAAATTTGCTTTTCTGTTGGTGAGGCGCGATGAAGATTCTTTTTCGCTTCAATTAATTAAATTGGCATTTTTTAGACGAGGAGCTCAAGGTTGTCTATAAAAATTTGAAATGCACGTCGAAAAGCAAATAATAACGTCGAACAGTGATAAATAATACTCGTACAATTTAAAACAAAAGCCAGGTCACTATTAAGAACATTATCTTTGAACTTACGGTAATTCTTGTAATGGTGCGCCACTGCTAGGACGACTGTTGATTAGTTAACATTAACTAACGGAAACACACGAATACGTTCTCTATCTGTCTGAGATCATATAAAGCACGTCGATTTTGAGATTTATGAGTCGACTTACGAGTATAAATTTTTTGAACTTCAAAGTCATCAAATCTATCAAAAATACATTATAAACGTGTTTAAAATTTCAATATATTACATCGAAAGCAATGAAGCAAAATAATACTATAAAATCCATAAGCCGTCCAGCAATGCTTCAGTGACAGATAGTGAAAAATAGAACTCAAGAACACAAACTATATACAAACCGATTTTGATACTGACTTAGAAGCGTGGAAACTATAATTTCAATTATAACTATCTATAAAGACCGTAATCAATACCTTTTATCCTAGACGTATTCAGTATAATCATCTTGGTATTGCATCTAAACTGATTACTTTAGCCAAATATCTTATTCTTACTCCCCCCCAAAAGACCTATACGGAATTTATCGAAATTAACTTGATACTGAATTTTGTTATGGGTGTGTACTTAATACTCAACCTGATAAATATGATTCTGTTGTTATTCTCTCATTAATCTCTTTTGGGTCCCTGCTATGTTCACAACCACAAACCCCGCGCAACTTATTTTTCAGGATTAGCTTGGAGAATATTTTCCAAGGTTAACTTTACTCCCCGGACATTTTATGTTTTTTATGTGCCTTAATCTCATAGATTGTCTGCTTTCGATTTCTCACTCCCCATATTTATCCATTATCCTTCAGTTAGCCTAAAGAAAGCGACGAGATCCGGTGTAGTGAAGCTTGACAGATGCTACAACGGTAAAATCCCTCCAACGATAAACTTAAGGATAAAAACAGGGGGGGGGGGGGGGGTGGTGGGGGGAGGGGGGGGGGGGGGGGGGGGGGGGGGGGGGGTGGGGGGGGTGGTGGGGGGGGGTGGGGGGGTGTGGGGGGGGGGGGGGGGGGGGGGGGGGGGGGGTCACGTTTCCCAAGTTGACATAAAAAGTAAGCAACTCGACAGAAGGGACCTTAGATATAATACGCCACAGTCATTTATTGGACGCTTTTGCAATACCAAGCCCTTGATTTGAATTCAGCGGCTAAAACGCAGATGTTTGGAATATTACAAAATTTAAAAAGTACTTTTTTCTTAATATTAATGTTAGGAATATAAAAAATTAGCTGGCCGGATGGCCTATTCTGAGCAGTGAACTAATATGTTCTTAATTTTACAGACGGATAGATAATATTGAAGATAATGACAAAAGACAGTGTTGTTCACATCATCGACAGACTGTATTGAATCTAAAAGTGTCGCTAATTGCACAAAAAAAACACGACCTCGAAACGCAGGTGTTCAAATTTACTTAGTATGGAGGAGAGGGTTTTTGGGTGGTAGCTGTGTCTAAATATAACTTTTAACGACAAAATTTTGGAGGGGAGAGAAAGGTTGGTTCAAAAATCGAGTACATTTTGTAGAAACACAAGTAGAGACGGACAGACTAACAGATAACCATCCATACTTGACTGAAGCATGACTGAAATGACTTTATGGTAGGAAATTTGAAATTTAAAATAAAACTAGGCAGTGATTGGCCACAGACAATCATATCATTAGCGCTCAGACGCGAAAGTGGGGTCATTTCTCAATAGTTGTTCAGTGATAGACACAGATTTTAAAGTGTGGTGATTTCCATATGAAAGAAAGTGTAATAAATTTAGGGACGCCATACTATAGCCAGCAGCTCAGCTGAGTTTTGCTAGCAATTCTGTGTTATTTATTCATAATCTGGTAAGATTGAAATTATTTCCTTATATATTTTGAATATTGTTTCATGTTCGAGTGATTTGATACTGCCATATCGAAATCTAGCCTTACAAACAAGTAGGGATTTGCTCTAGACCCCCCGCCCTAGTCAGGGTCTAGGGACCAACAATGTACATAAACTCCAGCAAGGGTTAAGCAAGACAGATCAAGTGTTGGGAATAATGAAACATATTACCTATCCTCTTTTAGGGCAGAAAACTAATAAATATTTTTCAGAATCTATGGTCTGGGAGGATCTATCTGATGTAAAACCACCATGGTAAATGTGCTGTTTGGTCAGAGAGATCTGACCTGTCTGTATGATGTGGTTGTTGTGTCAGTGTTGTGTCCAGACGTGGGTAGAGAATAGATTTTGACACATGGCCCATACTTTGATTGCAGAGCTGCGAGTTTCTGTTGTCAACCAAGCAGTGACTATTCAGTTGGTGACTTTACTCGAGTGTATCTGTGCAGTACTTGTGACAGAGACCACCATTATTGCCCGCCAGCACAGAGAGGTGGGACCACCAGATTTCAGCACCAGAGCTACAACTAAAAGATGAGTGAGCCTCTGGTCTGCTGGACATTCACCAAAGCCCTTTAGTTACTAATAACCCCATAAAAATTCCCACCATTTTCTGGACACTGTGTAGTCAATATAGACAGGTGTGATGAGGCCACCCCAACAGCACAAACAGTAACTATCCTCCCAAGTAGATGACTACTAGAACATTTTAATAAAACTAACTAGTATAGTACATATATATGTACACTATTGCATTTATGATATAATATTCCATGCATTTCTTTCATAATCTCTAAATCCTTTTAAGTTCTGGTCAACCTAAAAAAATTGATCCAGAACAAAATAAATGTAATATAATTTTATCAAAAATTTTACACACGTGAGTTAGTTCAGTGTATTTTAACATTTATTAATATTATTAGTCTTGTTAAATATCTGTGGGTATATCTATAACCTATTACACCACACTACATAGCATAACCCTAGACACTTTACGTAGCCACATTCATTAAAAAAAAATTAAGTGTGAGGTCGTAGTGGTAGCAAGAAAGGCCTTCTGACAATTCTCAACTACATTTTATCTCAGGAGCCTTCACAGCTGGCCTCATACAATTACATTTAGTAATATCACCATCATACAATACCATCAAACACCACTACATAAATTGGGGTCTTGTCCAGGGATAATTAGCCCAACAGTAATATTAGGATCTCCTGGTGGGAGAAATAAAAGTAGGGAAATAAATTGTAAAATTCCCTTTAACATTAAAAGTGTCCCTGCAGATAAAAGTTGGTGAATCTTCACAGCCAGTAATAATTAATTAGTTAACTGGTTAGTTAGAATTAGTTAGACTATAGTCATAAGAAGTACTTAGTGTATTTACTGGTTAGAGATTTAGCTTGTATATTATTATATTGTCTAAAAAGTATGGCGGAGCTGGCAAAATTTAGATCAGCTGCTGTGCTCACCGCGAAGGAGATGGGAATGGATGGTCAAATTTTAATTCAATACGTAACGGCTGAATGTGATAAATATATTGAACGGGAAGAAAGGAGGTTAGCTGAAGAGAAGAGGTTAGAGGCTGATAGAGAAATTAAGAGGCTGCAGATTGAGGCAGAAGAAAAACGACAGCAAAGGGAGGCAGAAGAAAAAAAGGCCGAAAGGGAGGCAGAAGATAAAAAGGCCGAAAGGGAGGCAGAAGATAGAAGGTTGCAAAGGGAGCACGAATTACGACTAAGGGAGCTGGAATTACAAGGCCAGGCTCCTGAAAATGGTGCCAGCCCTTTTGCCTCAGATGCTACGCCCAGTCTGGGAGCCTCAAACTCAGCTATGGGGTTTCATTTAGACCATTTTGTTGAAAAAGACGATGACATAGAGGGGTACCTAGGACGTTTTGAGTTATTAGCTACTACATATGGGTTAGAGAGAGAGAGGTGGAGCTTAAAGCTATCACAGGGATTGAGAGGTACTTCTTATGAAGTATTTGCCAAAATGAACAGGGAAGACCAAGACAATTATGACATGTTAAAGCAGGCTTTGTTATTAAGGTACGAGAAGAATGGTGAATTTTATCGTAAGAAATTTAGAAATGCCAAACTGTTGTCTGGGGAGACCTACCACCAATTCTCTGCCAGACTAGAAACCTATTTGGAGAAATGGACGGCTCTGGGGAAGACCCAAGATCTTAAGGAAATGATCATGATTGAGCAATTGAGAGAGTCCATGGCTCCAGACATGAGAAAATTTCTCATGGAACAAGGTGCAGAGAAGTTGGGGGAAATTTTAAATGTTGCTGAGAGGTATCAGGCAGCTCAGGCAGAGGTAAGTGGTGCTAAAAAGAAGCACATAGACAATTTTAAAGCTCCACAGCAATTTAATAAATTTGATAATAGAGAGCAGGGAAATAAAGGTAGGACAAACTTTGAGCGGCCAAGAAATGACTATCGCGACAGAAACTCACAGTTCAATGACCAAAAGTTCAATGAAAGAAAACCGTTGAACCAAGGAAAAAGATGGTGTAAATGGTGCAAGAAGGATAACCATAACACCGAATTTTGTAGAAGGAAACCTTCAAACATTGCTGCAATGAAGTCGGGGACGCAAAGATTAAAGGTTAATCCTAAGGAGCAACAGGAACCTTATCACCCCCCAGTTTGTGAGGATGTTATTTGTAATGGGGTCACCATAAGGTGCCTTTATGATACAGGTTTGGATTATGATTCAGTTGTGAAGTCTAGCCTAGTGGACCCAAGTCAGTATACCACAGAAACAGTGGAAATACAAGGGGCGACTAAGGACATACCACTCATGACACTTCCCATCGCAAGGATAACGGTGAAAACTCGCTATGTGGAAGGAGAAATCAGAGCAGCAGTGATAGATGAACCAATCTACCCTCTGATATTGGGGTGTAGATACGTCTTCTTGGGGATCCCGAGAAACCTGTGATCATGGCGACAGTGCAGACCAGGTCACAGAAGAAGGAGGAAGAAGGTGAACCTATAAACGCTCATCCAGAGGAGATGAGGAAGGCGCAGGCTGAGGATAGGACACTCAAGCCCTGTTTTAAAAAATTGCCCAAATGCCACACACCTCCGAGCAAGGGGGAATATTTCATGAAGAACAAACTCTTATACAGGAAGGCCGGAACTGGAACAAATGGTCACAACCAGCTGGTTCTTCCCATTTCATATAGAGATAAAGTGATGGAACTCGGGCATGCGATTCCCTTCAGTGGTCACATGGGGATCAGCGCCACAGGACAGCGTATAGCTTGTCATTACTTCTGGCCAGGGATAACGGAGGATATAAAAAGATATGTCAAATCCTGCCCAGAATGTCAAAGGGTAGCTCCAAAGCACTGGACTGCTCCTGCAACTCTAGGGGAAATGCCCATAGTGGGAACACCTTTTGAGAGGGTTGCAGTGGATATTGTAGGACCTCTCACTCGGACCAAGAGGAGGAACAGTTACATCCTTACTCTGGTGGACACTTGTTCTATGTGGGGAGAGGCGGTAGCCCTGCCATCAATTGATTCAAAACATGTGGCAGAGGCACTACTTACAATATTTACCCGATTAGGATTCCCGCATCAAATCTTGACGGATAATGGTTCTCAGTTCAAGGGGAAACTAACGGAAGAAGTTTTTAAGCTATTTCAAGCCAGGCACTTTCATTGTAGTCCGTACCATCCACAAGGGAACGGCCAGGTAGAGAGGTTCAATGGGACTCTCATTTCTATCCTGAGAAAGCTGGCACACGAAAAACCGGATCTGTGGGATCAATTCCTGCCCGCCGCATTGTTTGCGTATCGGGAGGTACCACATAGTTCAACCGGGATGGCTCCCGCAACTCTGCTATTTGGGAGGCCAATAAAAGGTCCATTAGAAGCCCTATTAAGGACCTGGACAGATGAGAAGGCGGAAGAGACTGTTACCTCATCGTATCAATATGTGAACGAACTGACCACTCGTTTGAAAGCTGGATGGAAACTGGCAAATGATAATTTGAAACAAGCCAGGAAGAAACATGCAGCATATTTTAATAGGAAGGCAAAGGACCGGGAACTGGCAGTCGGAGAGAAGGTGCTGCTTCTACTACCCGGAAGCCAGAATAAATTACAAATTGGTTGGCAAGGTCCATATACGGTTCTAGAGAAGGTGTCTAGAACAAACTATAAAATTGACAAAAAGGGGAAGGAAAAAGTTTATCATGTAAACCTGTTAAAGAAGTATCTGGACAGACCACTCCAGGAAAGCACCCCCTTATTGACCTTGGCTATTGCAACCCAGATGCAAAAAGAACCACTCACCTCACATGAATACCCATTACATCCTTGTGAAACAGCAGCACAGGTAAAAGTCAGTAAGCACCTGACTAAAAACCAGAGGGAGAGAGTTCAACAGGTTCTGGAGGAACATACAGATGTATTAACAGATAAACCAGGCCATACAAATTTGCTACAGTATGACATGAAACTGGTAGACTCAAACCCAATCTGTATGAGAGCCTATTCTATTCCGTTCGCGAAGGAGAAGGCATTGAAGGAAGAAATAGAGTATTTGTTGAAGGAGGGGATTATTTCGCACAGTGAATCATCTTTTAGTTCTAGTGTCGTTTTGTTGAGAAAACCGTCTGGGGAACACAGACTGTGCATAGATTACAGGAAACTGAATGCTGTCACAGAAGGACAAGTGGATCCATTACCAGACACAAAACAGTTATTTGCCAGACTGAACAAGGCAAAATACTTTTCAAAGGTGGATCTTAGTAAAGGCTATTACCAGATCCCAGTGAAACCTGAAGTGAGACCTTATTTGGCTTTTAGCACCTCGGATGGACATTATGAATTCAATATGCTACCATTCGGACTGAAAAATGCTCCGAGTGTGTTTTCAAGGATGATGCGCAAATTGTTGGATCCCCTGAATAACCCATGTATCACAAATTTCATGGATGATATTCTCGTCGCCACCGAGACATTTGAAGAACACATTGAAGCTCTGGAGATGTTGTTTGATAGACTTCGGGAGGCGAACTTAACTGCTAGGCCAACAAAATGTTGTATTGGATGCAAAGAGTTGGAATTCTTGGGACACACTGTATATCAGGGTAATATGACCCCTGATCCTAAGAATTTGGAAAAACTGCAGAGAGCACCTAGGCCACAAACAAAAAAGGACGTGCGATCATTCGTGTCGTTATGCGGATTTTATCAGAAATACATCAAAAATTTTAACGCTATTTGTGCTCCTCTGACTGATCTGACTCGCAAGGGACTTCCAGATAAAATTATTTGGACTGCACAATGTGAACTAGCGTTCCAAGAGTTAAAGGAAAAACTCACTAGCAAGCCTATTCTCAAACTGCCTGATTTGACACAGGACTTTGTCTTAAGAACCGATGCAAGTAATGTAGGACTAGGAGGGGCTTTGTTGCAAAGATCAGCTTCACCTGATGGGGAACTGAAACCAGTCGCTTATGCAAGCCGCAAATTGAATAAGGCGGAACAAGGATACTCCACAAGCGAAAAGGAATGTTTAGCATTAATCTGGGCAATAAAGAAGTTTCAAATCTATCTGTATGGTAGGACATTTGTGGTGGAGACGGACCATCAGCCTCTCGTGTTCTTGTCTCAGGCTAAGCATGAAAACGCAAGATTGCTGAGGTGGTCTTTATTGCTTCAACCTTATCAGTTTAGTATCCAATATATCCCAGGCAAATTGAATGTCGGTGCAGATTTCCTCAGTCGGCACCCCTGTGATCAAAATTAGAGTAGTGGCAGACGTGAGGAGTAATTTTACCTATGTGTATCGCTGGTTTTGGAACTTGCCATAGGCATGTTTTCAAGTGGGGAGATGTGTAGTGAAATTGACAGAGATACAACGGTAAAATCCCTCCAAAGATAACATTTAAGGATAAAAACATAATGCGTAGGCTGCGAATAGTACATGATCGCCTAGACCGCGGGTCATCATCCTCCATAATAATTGACTTGCTAAACAGGAGGGGAACGGCGGATCAAAAAGGAAAAAAATATGACTGGAAAGATTGCGTGAGACTAGAAAGGCTAAGGAGACGCAATTGGGGGGAAACGGAGAAAAGTCACGTTTCCCAAGTTGACATAAAAAGTAAGCAACTCGACAGAAGGGACCTTAGATATAATACGCCACAGTCATTTATTGGACGCTTTTGCAATACCAAGCCCTTGATTTGAATTCAGCGGCTAAAACGCAGATGTTTGGAATATTACAAAATTTAAAAAGTACTTTTTTCTTAATATTAATGTTAGGAATATAAAAATTAGCTGGCCGGATGGCCTATTCTGAGCAGTGAACTAATATGTTCTTACTTTTACAGACGGATAGATAATATTGAAGATAATGACAAAAGACAGTGTTGTTCACATCACCGACAGACTGTATTGAATCTAAAAGTGTCGCTAATTGCACAAAAAAACACGACCTCGAAACGCAGGTGTTCAAATTTACTTAGTATGGAGGAGAGGGTTTTTGGGTGGTAGCTGTGTCTAAATATAACTTTTAACGACAAAATTTTGGAGGGGAGAGAAAGGTTGGTTCAAAAATCGAGTACATTTTGTAGAAACACAAGTAGAGACGGACAGACTAACAGATAACCATCCATACTTGACTGAAGCATGACTGAAATGACTTTATGGTAGGAAATTTGAATTTAAAATAAAACTAGGCAGTGATTGGCCACAGACAATCATATCATTAGCGCTCAGACGCGAAAGTGGGGTCATTTCTCAATAGTTGTTCAGTGATAGACACAGATTTTAAAGTGTGGTGATTTCCATATGAAAGAAAGTGTAATAAATTTAGGGACGCCATACTATAGCCAGCAGCTCAGCTGAGTTTTGCTAGCAATTCTGTGTTATTTATTCATAATCTGGTAAGATTGAAATTATTTCCTTATATATTTTGAATATTGTTTCATGTTCGAGTGATTTGATACTGCCATATCGAAATCTAGCCTTACAAACAAGTAGGGATTTGCTCTAGACCCCCCGCCCTAGTCAGGGTCTAGGGACCAACAATGTACATAAACTCCAGCAAGGGTTAAGCAAGACAGATCAAGTGTTGGGAATAATGAAACATATTACCTATCCTCTTTTAGGGCAGACAACTAATAAATATTTTTCAGAATCTATGGTCTGGGAGGATCTATCTGATGTAAAACCACCATGGTAAATGTGCTGTTTGGTCAGAGAGATCTGACCTGTCTGTATGATGTGGTTGTTGTGTCAGTGTTGTGTCCAGACGTGGGTAGAGAATAGATTTTGACACATGGCCCATACTTTGATTGCAGAGCTGCGAGTTTCTGTTGTCAACCAAGCAGTGACTATTCTGTTGGTGACTTTACTCGAGTGTATCTGTGCAGTACTTGTGACAGAGACCACCATTATTGCCCGCCAGCACAGAGAGGTGGGACCACCAGATTTCAGCACCAGAGCTACAACTAAAAGATGAGTGAGCCTCTGGTCTGCTGGACATTCACCAAAGCCCTTTAGTTACTAATAACCCCATAAAAATTCCCACCATTTTCTGGACACTGTGTAGTCAATATAGACAGGTGTGATGAGGCCACCCCAACAGCACAAACAGTAACTATCCTCCCAAGTAGATGACTACTAGAACATTTTAATAAAACAAACTAGTATAGTACATATATATGTACACTATTGCATTTATGATATAATATTCCATGCATTTCTTTCATAATCTCTAAATCCTTTTAAGTTCTGGTCAACCTAAAAAATTGATCCGGAACAAAATAAATGTAATATAATTTTATCAAAAATTTTACACACGTGAGTTAGTTCAGTGTATTTTAACATTTATTAATATTATTAGTCTTGTTAAATATCTGTGGGTATATCTATAACCTATTACACCACACTACATAGCATAACCCTAGACACTTTACGTAGCCACATTCATTAAAAAAAATTAAGTGTGAGGTCGTAGTGGTAGCAAGAAAGGCCTTCTGACAATTCTCAACTACATTTTATCTCAGGAGCCTTCACAGCTGGCCTCATACAATTACATTTAGTAATCTCACAGAAATTTCGGAGGACCAGTGGCGTATCCTGGTAATGCGAGCTAGGCGTGCTGCTACTTAAAATGAATATGTACGCCTACTATTTAACTTCTTCCTCTCTTAATTTAAAAACCAACTATATTCAATTACGCAACGATAGTTATTAGGGGTATATGTCAATTATCTCCGAAATACTAATTAACTTACAACTTGAAACTCACTGTCACTGTAATAATCTGCATTCCCGGCAACTAACAAAAATTAATCACAAAAAACACTGGACGGACACAACCAATTTTTACAACTCGAGAGCTGCAGGACCACCGCACGCATGTTCGCATTGTATTTACGTATCTGGCCATGACCCCGATCCAATCAAACCAGTGTTCAGACGTGAATCCGAAAGGTGCCGCACGCATTGTGACGGAATTACCCGAGAAACTTCGGGCGATTGCTACCAACCAATAAAAACTGCACTATAAAAAGCGTCTGGGGAAACTGAAATTAGATTATACTCGTAGATTCTATGCGGGAAAATCCGTTATCCTGCTGTGTGCGGTCCGAAAGCAGAACATTAGAAGAGAAATATTTTATAGAATAATAAATTAAATTGTTATTTTCCTTCGGGCATAGCTGTGCGCAGCACGCACAGCACACATAGAGAATACGCCACTGCGGAGGACAGGGGTTAAAGTATATAATGCAATATGTAATTTAAAAAAGATTACGAGTGGCTTAAGTGCCGAAAGGGTTAACATTGCAAGCACAGTGCGGAGCTCGGGTACTGACATGAGGGTCGAGTTTTTTCACAACTAACTGTCGTCCTGGTTACACACCAGATACAGAGTGCAGCTAGTCTCAGCGCCTGGTTATCCCGATCTTCGATGCACGTGATTCGAGGTGCTGTGAAACCCTCATATCCTGGTGCAACCATGCCTCATGTACACATGTTGAGAGGTATACAAAGACCCTCCTAAAAAAACTAAGGAAAATCATAACAATAATTGTAAGTTAATACCAACTGTAAAAATTAGATAGGAAAATATAGAACCTCAAAAAATATATTTATCATTATAAACAACTGGACGAGGAAACACAATAACTAAAAGAAACAATGCCAACTCAAATTATATATTTTAAAAAATTACAAAAACAATGAAAGATATCAGTAAATAAATACAATTAAAAAAAGATTTAAAAACTGTAGAAAATAAATTCCAAACATTAAATTAAATATACTGGTGAACTATAGTTTTGATCTCGCTCTAGTATAACCTCCCGTTTGTGGTCAAACATTCTTTGTCTTTGGTACTTTCATTTGTTCTCAGATGATGTGCTGCAAATTAACAATGAACTTGCTTATATTAATTTGTGATGTCGAATTGCGCGTTTGACAAAACGCCTTGAGAAAATATTTCACAGTTTTCACTTATTTACCTTCATTTTTTAATACCGGGAGGCAGAAGTATTTATAGATTCTTCTTCTTCTTCTTCCGTCCTTAGCCACCGACCGTCAAAGCAGTCAGTGGCCATTACGCCTCGTGGCGTCTTAGGGCAACAGCAGATAGGTTTTCTTTGCCATTGTTTCCCATCACGCCTATTGGCGTCTTTAGGGCAACGGCAAATCAATCCATTTGCTGTTGTTTCCGTAATCGAAGTGACTGGCAAACGGGTGATCAGCCCGTTGGTATTTATAGATACACGGACAAAATAAAAAAAAGAGGTGGGATGGGGGAGGAGACTGCACCTCTATGATTTACAAAGACCCTTGCTACTCCGGTGTGTGTGATCATAAGGTCCCATAATACTCGTAGTTGTCCATTCCGTTTGTTATTTATAGATAATATCCCTTTTTCGCTCCACCACTACGGCTGATCCAATAATTAAACCTGCACCAAAGCATTTATGAGCTTTAGCAATGGCCGCGTCTGTAGCGATTTACTTTACATAATAAAGCTGCAGTCTTATACACAACCTCCTGACAGTCGCCTTATACGACACACGAGCGTTAGATTGACAGAGTGGTTTCTCGCGGTAAAAGTGCCGGGTTAGATTCGCGTCATCGTCTCGCTCCAGTCTACATAGCTGTAAATGGATACCTGACTTTGCTCTTGAATTCGGTAGGAAAAAGACAACGAGGAAGGAAACTGGCCAACCCACCTCTCGATGTTGGACCTAATATAGGGAAGTCTCTAACACTTAACTCCCCTACGGCAATATCTGCTACAGGACTACCTTAACCGCTATATGACATGCTACAGATACCAGTGGTAGTAATTCTTTCTGTGACTCCTCAGACACGCCCGGAAATGACACAGTAATTACAGAAAAATTCTATTTTTAGCACTTTTAACAAAATACAGTAGAACGATGATTATCCGAACGTCAGTAAACCGAACCATCAGTTATCCGAACGTCAGATATCCTAACCGTCAGTTATCCAACTCATAGCAGCCGCCAAATAAATTGACATAATCTACTTATAGTGCACTAATTGTTTTGTTGGAGTATTACTACTGCCGCTTAATGCATTCTTTTCTGATTATTTTATGTAAAAATGTGTACAGTTTTGTATAGTTATAGTCTTAACTTATCATTACAGGAGCTACAAATTAAATTTTGGCTTTATCTATATACTTTGTGGACTCTGGACAATCTCACGTGACCTTAATTTGTCATTGTTTGTTGTGAGCGCGCGAGCGGCGGTAAGCTTGCACTCAGTCTACTGCTAGCCACTCCAGTGTGAGATTATCATAGGTGTTTTGTTTCTTATCATTTATTGTTTCACATGTTGTTCTTGAATGTTTCAAAGCGAAAAATTGTGTTACTTCTCTTCTTAGTTTCAATACTTCTATACCACTGTGTTAATAATGGTGTCTTCAGGCAAAATAAACCGCCAGGTGTTATTAGTGGAAGACAAGATAACAATTATGAACAGACTGGAAAAGGGTGAAACAGCTGTATCTCTTGCTGACATTGTTAATGTTGGTAAAGCAACCACATCTGACATCAAAAGTTTAACAAAAAAGATGGACATTTTGAAGTTTGTTTAAAAATTAGACAGTGAAGATGATATAAAATAAAAAGACAAAACAATGAATTACACTTTGTTTCATATAAACTGTATATCCTCATGTATGCTTCATTATCCTAACTATACTTTTCAAAAAAAGAAACGCATAGCTATCCGATGGCGCGTTTTTATGAGTTTCTAAGTAAAATTAGGTGCTAGGATATATAAAAACCAGCTTCAAGTGTTCTTTACAGTGTCAAATGCACGTGTTGACCTGAATTGCGTTCGTTTTTGTAATCGTTACAACGCAGTGGTCAATAGTGTTTAGGACGCAATTTTTGACCACAGCTCATGTTGCGCCCATGTGAAAGCAACAAAATTTGGGGTGAACACTATTCACTGACTACGCAACTGAAACCCTATAAAAGGATAACGCTACATACAAAAAAAAATCAGTTCATTTTCAAGTAGACATGTATGGCGTCTCTATCGATAAATTTAAGGAACATTGCTATTGGCCGACTGCATGCCGGCGAAAGTCAAAGTCAGGTTGCCAGGCATCTAAACGTGCATCAGAGTATCAACAGTCGACTTTTGCACCGGTTCCTAGCCACTGGCTCAGTTGAAGACCGGCGTCGCAGTGGACGACCCAGAGTGACAACAGCAGCGGAGGATCGCTTTATTCGGCTTCGTCACCTCAGAGACAGGTTTACAGCAGCGTCCTCAACTGCCCAGTCATTACCTGCAAGACGTCATGTGTCTGATCAAACTGTCCGGAATAGACTGCATGACGCTGGACTTTGGGCACAACGACCTCACTGAGGACCTGTCCTTACGCGCCGCCATCGCCAAAATCGACTTCTTTGGGCCAACCAGCATCGTCCCTGGGCAGCTAACAATCAATGGAGACGTGTCTGGTTTAGTGACGAATCTTTCTTTTTGTTGCAGCGTTATGATAGATGTCGTAGGGTCTACCGTAGGCGAAATGAACGTTTTGCCCAAAATTGCGTTGATGAAGCTCCGCCGCACGGTGGCGGAGGTGCAATGGTGTGGGGAATGATCAGTTACAACGGAAGGAGTCCATTGGTGCACATTGAAGGAGGCTTGAATGCGCAACGATACGTCAATGAAATTCTTCGACCCCATGTCCTTCCACTTTTGGCTGCCCAAAGGTCTGTGTTTCAACAGGACAACGCCAGACCCCATTGTGCACGGTTGACCACGCAGTTCCTGACTGCCAACAACATTATCACCCTTCCCTGGCCATCCCTGTCTCCAGATATGAGTCCGATTGAGCACCTGTGGGATGAGCTGCATAGACGTGTTTGTCGCCGAGACGTTGCTCCAGCCAATCGTCGTGATCTGTTCCAGGCACTCCAGGAAGAGTGGGCAGCCATCCCACAGGCCCACATCAGACGTCTGATCGCATCTATGCCCAGGAGATGCCAGTCGCTGATCGATGCAAGAGGAGGCCATACACCATACTAACGGGAAAGCCCGTACGACAAAAAACTCTCGTGACCCAGATGCAAAACAACTGTCAATTGATTGGTTGAACCCTAAGGTATTCTTGTGTGCCATTTGAACAATTAACTCATTAAATTAAAAACGTTATTGAATGTCAAAATTATGGCTATGTGTGTGCCTTCAGTAGCTGTGGTTTTCTTTTTTTTTTGAACAGTATATTTACAGTTTCAAACCAGTGTAAATGTCTATGTAAACATCTTAACTTTAAAATTAATGAAAGTTTTCAAGCTTTTCAACGAGTGCAGATGTAAATGAACACATATTCAATCTATTGGGGGTGTAACGAGAGGTTTTTTTAAGTTTAAGTTTATATGTAAGTATTTTATAGTTGATTGTAGATGGATATCCAGGTGTATCAGATGATACCAGGATAGTATGCCAGTCAAGAGTTATGGTCTTAAAAGTAATATCCCAGTCTTTAAAATAAGCACTGGTGTATGGATATCATAGAAATAGTCAGACTGTGAAAATCCTGGCCAGATGGTAAGAATTAGTACCAGGATTTAAGGTGTCTCCTCCCTGTGACTTTCTTATGATTATTTAATTTCTAGGGGATAAATAAAATGAACATTTACGTTAAACACAATTGTAAAAAAGTGAATAAGTCTTCAGGTACAATTACAATCCTTTTAATATTTACATTAATCTTCTTTTTCTGCTATTAGGAAATGAGCATTAAAATATACACAAAATATTCACACCATACATGTTATTTATTAACTAATATGTTGGTAGGAATGTCTTTCCTTCTGGAAAATGTATTTACTTGAAACGACGTCCTTTAGCAATTTTAATAAGTATTATTGTCCTTTACACTTCTGGATCTTGAACAATATCCTCTTGTATAGTAAAGTTAATGAATACTGGAATCAATATTACTATATCACTGTTCTCTTAGTCCTGTGACTTTACAGATTACTGTCATCATTTGACTGAATTCTACAATAATTGGAATACTGTTGTAGAAGTTTGTTTCATATTACAAACATTGGCTGTTGGTTCATATATGGATTCTGTCAGTGCCTTAATTGACACTTATCTTTGAATCTTGATAGTGCTGAGACTGAACGGTCACTGTATTTATCAGCATTGGCAGACCCAGCAATAGGGGTACCAATGACCAGCTGTAGTTCACTCTTTGGGGTCCTGCACTTTTGTGGGATTGCCTCTGATGAACAACACAGGCTTCTGATACTTGACAGTCTGGTTTGAGTTGTTACATGATACCATATCAGTCTTGGCTAATATCTGGCTAGATTTGTAACTGACTAGCACAGATGTCAGACCAGTCAGTCATCAGATGTTATACAATCATAGTAAGTAAGGACATCATTTCAGTGATACAGTAAAAGCATTAACATTTCAATTAATTATAAGTAGTAACCATCATCTGGTTTGATCCTCTCCTGTACATCCTTTAATATTTTATAGTTTGATACTTCCAAATATTAAACACAGATCTTCTAATATTCCTGAATATGGTTGGTCCTTCACATCAGGTAGCCTACAAATTGAAATACTGAGACAATTCATAGCATCTACACAAAATTAATACACATCATATATTACCCTGCAATAAATAAATTATATACATGATAGTTATTATTATTTCAGCTTACCCTCAGTCTTCAGAAACCAGACACTGGACTTAAATTTTTTTGGTAGATTGCTCACAATTCAGATGGCAAAGGCGTAGTGGCAAACTCTGCATCCAGTCTCAAACTTTCTTTCAGTGTGTCCTTTCAATTTAGGGCTCCGCTTTTTATTGGCTCCCATCGTACGGCTGAGAGGTACTGACGTCACAGTCTAAGACTGAGCCTGAAATGTTCATATCGAACCAGTGATTTTAGAAGAGGTGTGCGTTTCTTGAAACTTTCCCTTCATCATTCTCAGCTTGTATGCTATCGATCCTGTTCCAACCTATCTTGTTTTATTCAGCCGATTTAGATATATTTTCATATCCATGTACTTCCACAATCTGTCACTTCTTTAATTTTCTATTTTCAGCAGATGTGGGTTTTCATGCTTTCAACTCAATTGTAGACACCAGTAATCAGCATTTATCGAGGTACATGCTAAACTCCTACCGTTATTCCTTATATAAATTTATTCACAGTCCTCTCCTGGAATCAAAGGTGAAATCCTTTTCACAATAATTCCATTCTGATTCCTTATATCCCTTCCGGTCGATAACTAGTCTTCGACAAACCAATATATGTCTACATCTCCATTTTGCCTAATGCTTGCAGTTTGTGTCTGCGTGCCCCGTGATTCGCGATAGATGATTGGTCAGTAAGACTGGGCGAGGTCGTTTTTACAATGTATTGTAAACAACTTTTGCGACAGGGGGCTCTATCTTTCTGAGAACATAAGCTAAGGTCGTGTGGAAATAGAACACTCTCCATAATTTACTAGAAAACACTGTCTAGTGGAGAACATTTGCATTCTCTTCTTCTTGTTCTGATCTCGAATAGGTCTCTTTCTTTATTTTAACACATTAACTACCGCGAGCCGGTGGGACCAGCTTATGAAATCCCATCATTTGGACCGCGAGCCGCTCAAAGCGTCGATCTATGTTCAGTAATAAAACGAATGAAAAATGTACTGAAACACTTTCTGATCTGGTTCGAAATTTTAAGTTACCACCGGAGAACAAATTCCCAAAGCATGGTGTTGCTGTCGTTTTTGACGGAGTCATAATAGGTAAATCTATTTAATACTTTTGTTGTAAAACTTTGTTGGTCAAAGTTGGATAATTGGGTATTAACTTCTATGACAGGTTGGTTAAGGGTTATATTCTCTTTCTTTCAATTATTGTCGTTGATCTGCCTTAACGATGCTCAGTTTTATGCTGTCTAGGCATGCGCAAGTTCTGAGCGCGAATTGAGAAAACTTCCGTCAGGTAGAGGGTTTTTTCTTGTGCTGTCGGACATGATGTCCGTTGTAATTTTCTCTATATCATCATGGGGATTGGAAAGTTTTCGATATGACTGAAATGTCAATGTTTTCCCCAGTGATTCTTTGTTCGTCAAGAGTGACGACATTTATTAAGTGTGTATCCGGAAGATTCTGTAAAAGGTAAATGACATTCTTATTAATATGCCTTTGGTTGCAGAACATTTGACGTTACCTATCTGCGAGTGAAGCTCACAGATCTTGAGAGACAGAATTTCTTCTTTGCTTCTTGTTCTAGCCAAATGAGACTATGTGTTTTCAATTGAACAGAAGCCTAATGATGATGATAAATTATTGTGGACGCCGCAGGTTGGCGGTATATATATGTTTAGCATGGTTTGATCGTGCCTGCTAACAAAGGATACACAGCTGTCTACATATTGAGGCCCTGTATTACGGCCAATATTTTTCAGCAAGAGGAAATATATCTGGCGGGCTATGAAAGTTGAATAACAGCCTTATGTATTATTGCTACGCAATTTAGGAGCTCGTTTGTTGGACGACAGAGCTAATTAAGTACCTGACGCGCTGAGTCAATGGTACGGAAGCTACATTATAAACTGTAACATTAGGACAGATGATGTTTGGATATGTCCTAGTTGATGTATGATGCAAGCCTTTGATTACCAGACATTTAACAGTCATTCATTATTATGTGAAGTCCTTGATCTTGTCGATTTGACTGTCCTGTTGATGCTACTGTCAGTTTCGTAAATAAATGTTTGAAACGTGCCAGCAGTCTTCAATCCATCATTGACTACTGCGTTTGAGTGTACGGGTGCATTATTGACTTTATTAAGAGCTTCAAGCATTCGCGTTCTCGTCTACACCCACACTCAGCACATCATAATACCAGTACCACACATCTATAACATGTACGCTGTTTTGTGTGAGTAATCATATTACCCCTGGCAGCACCTCACGCTGGTGACCTACGTCAACACCGCAACATTACACAGTCCAGGTGATAAACGACACGTTCACTCTGCCAGCTTTCACATCACGCATAAACAGTACTTTACATTTATGGTGGCCGTGACATTTCTGGCGGTTACATTTATGGTGGACCAGATTTGTGGGTTTTCTACATTTTCAAGACAGTGGTAAATAGGTCAACAACTGGGCTGACTCACATAAACACTGGCGTTGGCATTTTTGTGTTACTGCTACATGGACCACAACTGCTAGGGAATTGAAGTGACATTGTTATACATTTCTGGAGTTCTACAAATGATGGCAATATATCAGAGCTATCAAGTCACATCGTTACCTGTCAACCTAAGATTGTAAACAGTACCGCTGGTTGTTTACACTACATTCTGAGCTATCAAGTCACATCGTTACCTGTCAACCTAAGATCGTAAACAGTACCGCTGGTTGTTTACACTACATTCTACAAACATATCGACGTTGGATCTTCTAGTCTCAACTGGTGTCGAGTATGATTTTTGTAGCTACACTTTGGAGCCACTGCCTGTTATGAAGTTACGGTGACCTTCAACGGTGGATCGTCTACCATTGTTGTTGACAATAGTTATTGAGGATTGTGCTTAAAGATAAGTGGCCTGTTTAGTGTGTAAACTGTGCCTTTATTTTGTGTAAAGCTGAGCCTTCCTCTATACACATACTGTATATTGTTTATTTACATATGCTATGCATGTTTTGTGTATACATGTTTTTGTTTACATGTTTATTTAGTGTGTATTTCTGCGGGTCGGTTGGGAAGGTGACTCCTTTTAGAAAATACCACGTGAAAGAGGTTCTATCTGAGAGCGTTTTCTTTAGGGACTGTACAAATTTTCCACAAGGAAATTTGTTAGCAATATTTGTTGCTATTTACGTTTAGTTGTGCCGAGGTGTGCCTTTTCGTTGCTTTTGTAAAAAAATTTTCTGTTCTTTAGTTTTGATTTGATTTGTTTGAATTTGTCTGCCTCTTCTGTCTATCATTTATTTCTATACATCTTTGTGTTTATAACAGTGTTGCCATTTGTTTATGTATTTTCGCAGTCATCATTACACATTTTGTAACAATTTTTTAGTTTCGCTGTATTGTTTATTTGACTTCTGCGAACGTTTTCGGTTGTTGTTTTGTATTCTTGTCTTTGTATTTATTATTGTAATACATTGTTGTCATACAGTCTATAGATATACTTGATCATGGACTATTATTACTACTATCATACACTTTTCATATAAAGGTTATTTATAATGATAATATTATAGAGAAACAAGGTAACTATACAAGTTCTTTGACTAAGACTTGTCTCTCAAAGAGAGTGAAATAAAGTGAAGTGAGTATACAAGTCTAGTATTACAGACTTGTCTCCCATCAAAGTGGGATAAGGTAATTTATTTAATTTTTCAGGTCTGATCTCACATTGTTAGACAGAATGTCTACACTAGACTACTTTATTGAACAAGGGAAAGCCCTTGGGAAGACAGGTGAGAAGTTAGAAGAATTCGCAACTGCTCAATTTGACAAAGCATTGAAGTCTGAAGAAAAGAGACAAAAAGAGGAAAATAAAAGATTAGACAGAGAATCTGAGAATTTAAGATTACAGATGCAGGCAGATGAAAGAAAATTTCAAGCTGCTGCTGAAGAGAAAAAACTTCAAGCTGCTGCTGAAGAGAAAAAACTTCAAGCTCAAGCTGCTGCTGAGGAGAGAAAACTTCAAGCTGCTGCTGAGAAGAGTAAATTGCAAGCTGCTGCTGAGGAGAGAAAATTTCAAGCTGCTGCGGAAGAGAAAAAACTTCAAGCTGCTGCTGAGGAGAGAAAATTTCAAGCTGCTGCTGAGGAGAGAAAACTTCAAGCTGCTGCTGAAGAGAGAAAATTTCAAGCTGAGGCTGAAGAGAGAAAAGCAAAAATGGAACATGATGAAAGACTCGCAGCTTTGGAGTTAGAGAAATTGAAATTGATGAATGCGGGTGCTCATCAAGCAACTTCGGATACGACAAAGGAGAAGTCTAATAAGATCAAATTACCTCATTTCAATCCTTTAAAGGACGATATAACGGATTATCTTGATAGATTCCAATTTTTATGCGATACGCATAAAATAAAAAAGTAAAAATATGTCGAACAACTGATGGAAATTTTTTTTCAGGTGAAACAGTAATTGCTATTATGACAATAGAGGAACATGATATGACCAACTATGATGTTGTCAGAGCAGCATTACTTAAAAGATATCAACTAAAAGAAGAAGATTATCGTCTTCGTCTTAAGACAATGTTGCCAGAAAATGGAGTGGATTTTTCTCTGACTTTATTATAAAGATACGCCGTACATTCATTACGTTGGATTGAGTTTGTCTCAGACTGAAAAAACATATGAAGGCCTAATAGACTTATTACTTCGAGACAAAGTTATGTCATCGGTCAACGAATCTTTCCTTGCTTTTCTTCATGAGCGTAAACCTAAAAACATAAAAGACATGGAGGAATATTGTTGCCAGTACGTAACTGCGCATCCCCATGCTACAGTTAGCAATTCTAAAGTGAAAGAAGGGTTGCCAGTTGCTTCGGCAGCACCATATGGCTCTAATTACAATCGTAAATTTCAAGGTGCTAAACAAAGCTTTAATAAGAAGAGTAATCAGAATTACACTCAATATCAAAGCAATCAATCACACAGTGGGTTTTCTTCAAAGAATTGGAGACGAGCTGATAGTCCTCGTAATGTTGGGTCTAATAATTATAGACACTTTCGCAAAGGTTTAACAATAGAAACTATCCGAGTTTTTCTTCTCGAGATAATTATCCTCGCCGTCAAGAATATTACGATGATGGTTATGGAAACTGTGATGTAAACCAGAATAATGGTTATGATGGGCAATATAATGATAATTACAGGGGAAATAATAATCGCGGCAGACCTAGACATAACAAAATAAAATCTTATCATCAGGCAAACGCTGCACAACATGAGTCTCAGGAAGCCTGTAGTCAAGTGAACGATAGTAGAAACTCTAATGCTATCACTGGCTCTGCTTTCGATTTTGGGAGAGCAGCTAAGTGCCCCCAATGCTCAACATTGTTCGAGTCATCTACAGTATCTACCCTAATTTGTGGTCACCCCTCTTCCCGCTTTTCCTGCTACAGTTTTTATCGCATGATGGGAGAGGATCTCTTTTCTTACATAAAGGTCTAGTGAATAATAATCCAGTCTCAGTACTTTTTGATTCTGGATGTACTACTATTGGGGTTAGGCAATCTCTCATAGATCCTTGCTGTGCCACGGGAAAGGTGGTTGTGTAATTTGAAGTGTGTGACATTTGGTGGAACATTGGAGATATATCCTACTGCTATCATTCTCATGGATACTCTCTTCTTTACACGAGATGTCCACGCGTGTCCTCTTCCTAAAACTATTGCCGAACTTATAATAAGTCGTATTCATGGGGTTAAGGAATGCACCCCGCAGCAATATGCTGCTTGGGAAGAACATAATATCCAAACAGCCAATGTGGTTGTAACAAGAGCACAAGCTCTTATTCCTTCAACTTCATCTAATGATAGTAATGAAGTTGGTAGCCAAGATGATCACTTGGTGATTTCACATGACTCGTTTGTGAAACAACAAGAAGAAGACTCTTCTCTAAATAAATACTTTCTTCTCGCTAAAAACGGTGATCCGAATCAAAATACAATTCACAAATCGTATATCACTATGAAGAATGGTATACTAGTACGTATGGTACAACACTCAGACAAATCAATGCACTCTCAAATTCTTGTGCCCAAAAGTATGAGAGCCTTAATTCTTCAACATGCACCCGATTCTCAGTATGCTGGACACATGGGTTTTTCTCGCACTAAGTCGAGAGTTCTAGCGGCTTTCTTTTGGCCATTCGTAAACAAAGACATACGAATTTAATGCCGATCTTGTAAGATTTGTCAAGAAGTCAAATCTAGAAGTCCACGACATGCTGCACCTATCCAGGCTGCAGACATTCCCATTCGACCATTCCAGAAGATGGCAATAGATATTATTGGCCCTTTTAAGATTAAGTCAGCTAGAGGACATCAATTCATCCTAACATGCGTCGACATGTGCACACGTTGGCCAGAGGCCATACCTCTAAAGAGCATATCTACTGCCGATATCGCAGACGCTCTTTGGCTAATATTTTCTCGTTTGGGTTTTCCCAGAGAAATATTGTCAGACCATGGTACTCAATTGATATCAGACACTATGTCGCAGGTGATGTCTATCCTAGATATTAAAAGGTCTCTCAGTAGTATGTATCACCCAATGTCTAATGGGTTAGTTGAACGTCTTAACAGAACACTTAAGAACTTACTTGGCAAGATTACTGAGGATCATCCTCAGGATTGGGACAGGGTTTTACCCGCGGCTCTCTTTGCCTATAGAGAGTTCCCCAACGAGCATACAGGGTTTTCCCCCTTTCAACTAGTTTTTGGCGCGCAACCGCGCGGTCCTATGTCCTTGCTACATTATTTGATAACTGCCGATAATATTGACAATGACACTCAATCTTCATATGAATATGTCATTGCTCTCAGACATAAGATTATCGAAGCATGCAAGTTTGCGACTTCATCCTCCGAATTTGCCAAAGAAAAGGCGAGGCAATTCGCTAATAAGAAGAGACGCCTACGTCAACTTTGTCCTGGAGACAAAGCGTTTGTCTTACTTCCTTCGAGGGAGAACAGACTTCTCATTGCATGGAAAGGTCCATATAGAATAGTCTCAAAAATTTCCGATGTCGACTATGTTGTCGATATTGATGGAAGGCATAAAACCTTCCATATAAATATGCTTACAAAATTTATTGAACGACCAGACTATTTGCAGCCTATTTTCCAGGCGACGGACGATTATCCAGTCCAACATGGTCATATCTCATCCTTGTCGGTTATACAGGAGGACGAAACTACGTTTTCAGATGTTAATCTACCTCTTCCTATGATTCCACTCAATTCTACGGAATCATGGAGAAACGTTTCGGTTTCTTCTAATTTGTCTTTTGAGGAACAGCGTCAAGTATCTTCTTTGCTAGAATCATTTCAGGATGTCCTTACCGACATTCCTGGACACACACATATTATCAAACATGACATTATACTGACTGATCATAATCCGATCAGAGTAAGACCATATCCTATCCCTATTCCTTTCCAAGCGCAAGTCGAGAAAGAATTGGATGAAATGATACAATTGAAAATAATTGAACTATCCACTTCAGCATACTCTTCGTCCATGGTTATTGTTCGAAAGAAAAGACAATAACATAACGTCCTTTTGCGTCGATTATCGCAAATTGAACCAAGTTACGAAATTCGATGCTGAACCTATGCCTTTATCGGAAGAGCTTACTATACTATAAGACTTTCTAAATCGCGATTCTTTACTAAACTTGACTTGTCGAAAGGCTATTGGCAAGTTCCGTTAACTGAACGCGCCAAACCTTTCACTGCTTTCTCAACACCTAGGGGTTTGTATCAATGGAATTTTATGCCTTTCGGGCTGATGAACGCCCCAGCTACTTTCGTACGCATGATGCGTCGAATTCTCTCATATCGTACAGATGTCATCGCATACTTAGACGACATCTGTCTTTTCAGCGATACTTGGAAAGAACACTATTCGGGTTTAAATGAGTTACTGTCTACTCTACGTGAGCATAATTTGACTGCAAAACCCTCTAAAGCTTTTGTTGGGTTTAGTGAAATTTCCTTCCTAGGTCATCGAGTTGGTCATGGTCTGTTGAAGACAGAGGACCAAAACATTTCTAAGATATTAAATATCTCCGTTCCTAAAACAAAAAAGCAAGTGCGTAGTCTCTTGGGATTAATACCATTCTACGGAAGATTCATTAAAAAATCTGTCCTCTCTTATGGCACCTCTTTCAACTTTATTGAAAAAAGGTTCTCCTAATATGGTGCGCTGGTCCCAAGACTGCCACTCTTCATTGGATCAGATTAAGAATTTGTTCTCATCTCCTCCTACCTTACGCCTACCATCGATTGATAAGACTTTTGTCCTTCGTAGTGATGCCTCTTCCACTGGGATCGGGGCGGCACTTATGCAGGAGTATTCAGGAACTCTGTATCCTGTGACGTATATCTCTAGGAAATTGAATCCGACAGAAAGGAATTATTCGGTTTTAGACCGTGAATTGTTAGCTATGGTCTGGGCCATTCTTAAGCTACAAAGATTCCTTCTAGGCGCGCATTTCATTATGGAAACCAACCAAAAAGCTCTTACAGCTATGCAGAACAAGGATTTGAAGAGCTCGAGATCTACTCGATATGCTATTGCTCTTCAACCTTTTCATTTCACGGTGCGGGCTATCCGTGGTTCGGATAATGTGATGGCGGACATACTGTCTAGATGCCCACATGATTCCACTTAAGTCTTGTGTCCTAGATTTCATGATACATTTCCAGACTCATGTCTGTTCATAATATACATTAACACATTTGTTTCACCTTAGATTAGTAAATTGATTGTTTTATTTCTCTATTACTATCTTTAATGTAATATGGAAGGTTAAGGTTAACATAAAATAAACGTCAAAAAAATAAGAAAAAGGAAAAATGTTAAAATGGCCACATATGATACTTAAATAATTTTGTAATGACTATAGTGCATTATAGCATGTTACTAATTGTGTCATTTATATTGTTCTCAGTGCAAACTAGTACCAAGTACGGAGCGCTTGTGAGAACCATGATGATGCCATACCTTACATTTGTTCGAGAGATAGCAGCACTTATTTGTATATAATATACTTCTATTGTTAGATAATGTGTAAGGAATTTAACAAATTTGGTCTTGTCCATCCATAACATATATTAATGGTATAACATTGTAATTTGTATATTGATATGACTTCTTGAGATAGATTGTCATTTGTCATTGCTATGATTATAGTATTGCATAATTGTTTGATAGTTATGTAATTTTTGTTAGTATCGCCAGCAACTGAGGTTTCTTTGATGGTACCTTCCCGAATATATTTTCTATTATTTGGTGAGATGATTTGATTCTCCCCGGTTGATTCTTTCATTGGCGCATTATTTATGTGTCATGAGCTTGTGGTATCTTGCTCATTGATGTATTTTTAAAAAAAGGGTCATTTTTTTATACGGGGGGTGCGGTAGTGTGTTGCTGTCGTTTTTGACGGAGTCATAATAGGTGAATCTATTTAATACTTTTGTTGTAAAACTTTGTTGGTCAAAGTTGGATAATTGGGTATTAACTTCTATGACAGGTTGGTTAAGGGTTATCTTCTCTTTCTTTCAATTATTGTCGCTGATCTGTCTTAACGATGCTCAGTTTTATGCTGTCTAGGCATGCGCAAGTTCTGAGCGCGAACTGAGAAAACTTCCGTCAGGTAGAGGGTTTTTTCTTGGGCTGTCGGACATGATGTCCGTTGTAATTTTCTCTATATCATCATGGGGATTGGAAAGTTTTCGATATGACTGAAATGTCAATGTTTTCCCCAGTGATTCTTTGTTCGTCAAGAGTGACGACATTTATTAAGTGTGTATCCGGAAGATTCTGTAAAAGGTAAATGACATTCTTATTAATATGCCTTTGGTTGCAGAACATTTGACGTTACCTATCTGCGAGTGAAGCTCACAGATCTTGAGAGACAGAATTCCTTCTTTGCTTCTTGTTCTAGCCAAATGAGACTATGTGTTTTCAATTGAACAGAAGCCTAATGATGATGATAAATTATTGTGGACGCCGCAGGTTGGCGGTATATATGTTTAGCATGGTTTGATCGTGCCTGCTAACAAAGGATACACAGCTGTCTACATATTGAGGCCCTGTATTACGGCCAATATTTTTCAGCAAGAGGAAATATATCTGGCGGGCTATGCCAGTTGAATAACAGCCTTATGTATTATTGCTACGCAATTTAGGAGCTCGTTTGTTGGACGACAGAGCTAATTAAGTACCTGACGCGCTGAGTCAATGGTACGGAAGCTACATTATAAACTGTAACATTAGGACAGATGATGTTTGGATATGTCCTAGTTGATGTATGATGCAAGCCTTTGATTACCAGACATTTAACAGTCATTCATTATTATGTGAAGTCCTTGATCTTGTCGATTTGACTGTCCTGTTGATGCTACTGTCAGTTTCGTAAATAAATGTTTGAAACGTGCCAGCAGTCTTCAATCCATCATTGACTACTGCATGTGAGTGTACGGGTGCATTATTGACTTTATTAAGAGCTTCAAGCATTCGCGTTCTCGTCTACACCCACACTCAGCACATCATAATACCAGTACCACACATCTATAACATGTACGCTGTTTTGTGTGAGTAATCATATTACCCCTGGCAGCACCTCACGCTGGTGACCTACGTCAACACCGCAACATTACACAGTCCAGGTGATAAACGACACGTTCACTCTGCCAGCTTTCACATCACGCATAAACAGTACTTTACATTTATGGTGGCCGTGACATTTCTGGCGGTTACACATGGTCGTTGCAGAACACTGTTAAATTGATTTTATGTTCATATTTTTCAACGTTTTGGGTTAGTTACCAAAACGTGTAAAACTGTTTATCGTGGCAACTAGTGATAGGACCACAAAAAATGCTTGTACATCTCCAATAACGGCTGAACAAGCTAGAAATTTATTTCAACAATTGACTGATAGATCTAGCGACGAGGACAGGAGTGAAAACGGTGTGCATAGTGATTGAAATAGTGATTTTGATAGTAATGGGGTGCAAGCAGTGATGATAGTGAAAATTATTGTCTTACGGGTCCTATGATCTCAAATTACACAACCCTGCCAGCCAGACAGTAAATAGAGGAGCTACCTGTGCTAAGAATAGTTCATGCACCCAGCGTAGACCTCATCTCTGGTATAGGAGACCCTGTTGTCATGGGATTCACCAAAACCTTGTTGTTGCAGAGGACAGTCGTTGTGATCTGTATAAGTTAAGTGCCTACTTACTAGGCTGATACAGAATATAGTGGGTACCACACTTGAAAGTAATGACTCGTGATGAACAGATAATTGGATAACTCTTTATTGAAATTGACAGACTTTATAGCTCTGAATTTGTTAACAAAGTGACTAAATAATAGAACAGTACAAGCAAATGTGATTAACTTACAATTAACTGTGTGTAGAAGGAACTTTCACAGAACAGTGATATGAACTTTAAGTTTTTTAAAGTTTAATTGAAATATTCTGTATATGTTGTGGAAAGTCACCCTTCATGAATCATCATCATCACACAATTTCATAATCAAACAAAAGAATTAATATACTTATAATAAATTTTAAATTTATACTTTAGCCTTGTGTAACTTATTTCCGTTCTGTTTTGAAGTTACTATTCTTTATTATTCCCCTAGATAATATAATATTATACTTTAGGTTAGTGGTAGAGAGGAGGCGGATTAAGTGACGGGTACTACACTTTACCATCTAGGCCAGTTAACTTTGTAGTCTCACTATACCTATAAAACCTATACACCATTGCTCATTTCTGAGAATGGGGTATTACTTTTAAGACCAGAACTCTTCTATCTCTGGCAAGTGTATCCTGGTATCACCTGATAGATCTTTCTGTCTACTATATTCAACACTTAAATAAACCTCTCGTCACACGTGAGTTGTTGTCTTCTGACAATTAATATCATAACGAACTGTTATTGCCATTTGCTATCGAAGCGCCTTATCTGGGGTAGAATCAAACACGAAGCAAAATCCTTTTGCCTTATGAACACACTCTAACAATTTGTTGCGAACTGTAGAAGCCCAAGCTGGATAAATTATTTCTGCACACAAGAAAATACAAGTAAATATGATGTTCTTCCATTGTGTTTTACCACATTACTGAGACGTTCTTTCATGACAGGATCACAGTTCGCCAACAATTTTAGTAACCCAAAGAAATGTCCAATATTGCTTTCCTCTGTCTAAGAGATTTCTTGTGGCCACACAATGCAAGATTCTGAGTTGCTAAACATTTTATGCAAGAGAATTCTGTGGAGATCATCTCACCATCTTTGTTTTTTGTTTTTGTTTTTTTTTTTTTTTTTTTTTTTTGCTATTTGAGCTTGAAGCTTTACGACAATGATTTCTCTGTTCTCTAAAAGATTTATTTCTATTTCCTTAACTGGTTGAAACAGTGTCGATGATTTTTTTGTATTTTCATGGTGCTAAACCTTTCTTGTGCTTTACTGTAATTGAACCAATTTTTTTGCTCCAACAATGACTACTTGTCAGTTCGAGAAAATAGGAAACAGCAAAAACAAATGGCTGTCTTTTTTTTTTCTGAAGAATAAACAAGCAAGGCCAAACATATCTATTTTCCAACTTTCTTTGAAACCATCTTTTATTCATTGCTCGATTTTGTGGGGAAATAAATTGCACTTCATTATTTTGAAAACACCTTGAACACGATCTGATCATTTATGTTTTCAGTGCCTCTAATAAAATTACTTTCTTTGGTGGAACCAAAAATATGGCGCCTACAAAATTTTGCGCCCAGGGCACATACCCCACCTGCCTTACCCTAATTACGCCACTGGTGTCATATCACATTTCATCAACCCCCCCCTCCCCCCCCCCCCCCCCCCTAATCATCACACTTCGTCACACAATTGTTGACCTCCCCCTCCCTCCTTGACGCGTGACGTCATATGTGGATGACCGCTTATTTCATTGCCTTCCTCTTCTTGTCTTCAGAAGTAATAACACTTTTGCATTGTCTATTAATCGCTTTCTTTCTTTCTTGCTTACGAGCGCCAGTCGCATAACTATTTTCTTGTATTATTTACTAGAGTACATTTAATCGAAGTAATATATTAGCACCTTTGAATACAAATAGACCTAATTACTATTTGTATTTATTTCTCTACGCAGACAACAGCATGCATAGTCAACGTAGTTTGCAAGTCTCTGTGGCGCAATCGGTTAGCGCGTTCGGCTGTTAACCGAAAGGTTGGTGGTTCAAGCCCACCCAGGGACGAAATTTTTTTTTTTTTTAAGCTATCCGTTGCGACGGAGACTTACACAGCGCCAGGGATATGATTAACGCCATGACAACAAAAAGCGAAAAAAAAGAAGCAGACATCACGAAGCTTGCAGAGCAGAAAGAATTAAAATAAAAGATCCCACAGCCCTCTTCAACCCCCCCCCCCCCCCCCCCCCCACCCCTTCTTCCAAAAAAAAACAAAATTAGAACTAGAGAATGATCATTGATTACATTTTAAGCTAAACCACACAAGGAAGCAAAAGCAATCAACAACCCAAAGAAATATTAATCATGGAAATCCTAGTGGGTCTGCTTTCAGTCATAATCGAGAACGTCCTAAACCAGCTAGCACCAGGGAAGACGACACAAGCATTAGACACGAGACGTTAGCACATAAACTGAACCAATCAAAAACACACAATGATACATAGTTCAGCAAAAAGTCCTTTTAGGGACGAGCCCTCATTAGGGCTACCAGCAAAGTAGCGAGAACAGGAGTGGAAAGAAAGCACACCTGCAGAAAAGGACACATCAGTTGATTGAACAAGATATTAAGAATAATCAAATGAGGTGACGAATCTAGACAGTCAGGACCAACCCTTTTCAGGGCTAACATCAGTCTAGAGTTAAAATTTAATTTAAAAAACAAAAAGAAAAAAAACTCACCTCAATACACCCCAACTATAACCGAAAGGCCCATCTCGGGTCAGGTTGAGCAGGGTATCAAAGCTCTATAATATACTAAAACCATAATAATTATACAAAATTGCGAAGAGTATTTTTGAGTACTTACTGTCTATAGTTTTCGTTTTCCTTATCTGGACAAAGACAAATTAATCGCAGACATCCCAAAAGGTACATTTTTTCAAAGGATTTACCGAACCAATCGTTTCAAGAATTCAGTAAATAAAATATATGTGATTTTGATTTATTCAAATGTGATAAATACAGTAATAGCCCCCTTCAGTCACAACTGACTATGTGAATACGCCCCTGAGGTAATAGCCTTCAGATGATTTTTTTTTTTTTTTTTTTTTGCAGAGTGTTCCTTTCGGCGTGTTGTTTTCTTTTCTAGAATTTCTCCAACTGCCGGAAGTAGCCCGTGGCGCCATGCCCTATGCAAATTGGACGAGATGCTTATAAACGGTAACTGCTACTTCCCGTATTGTACCGACACCAAAGGGTGAAGCTGGAGTGACCTCTCCAGCGCGCGAGCTTGGGCACAGTTATATGGAGATCAAGCTGTTGTCCATGCAGCATGTTCCTCCTCTCCACATAGCCGGTAGGTTTAAAGGAACGACAGTAGCCGATACAGTTTGGTACCAGCCACGTCACAGAAGTTGGCAGAATAATATCGAATCAACATTAGACTGCATTAGGGACTCCGACTCCGGATTTATCCTCTGGGTTTACACACCCCTCCCCCCCCTTCCCCCCCCCCCCCCCCCCTCCCCCCCCCCCCCCCCCCCCCCAGCCTTTCCCACAAACAGGTTATTCCCGCAAGGCAACGGGATTTGAAATCCGAGTTTTTACCTTCTCCTAAATATGCTACCAACCAAGGATCACGAATCCTATCTGCCCGAAGCTGCTGGTTTTAAGGCGCCAGTGGAACGTTTTCCTCCCTTCTCCTGTCAGTGGAATCAGTTCTGGAGGGCTCAAACTGAGCTACACGTGAATACCAGAAGCTGGGATTGGTTGTCAAAGGCTATTTGAGGCGCGTACCGCAGAAACTTTATCTACAGGATTACAACCTTTGGAGCTCTGGATAAATATAGTACTGTGGCTAAATATATGAAACATTAATGTTAATATGTTAACATGTAACGTTAGCTAACAGTAAATACACAAATAAATTAACAGTTCCTGGAAAAAAAAATTAAGTTTACTATAAAGTGAATGCGTAGTAACTAGGGCTGGGATTTTAATGACCTAAAAATTGCTAGAAAATGACCTGTAAAAATGCATTTATGACCCCCCCCCCCACCAAAAAAAAAAAACCTACAATGCCCTATAAAATAAAATAAAAATGACCTAAAAACACAGCTTTCTTTTCTAGATTCCGAGCTAAACTAACATTATTTTGTATTATTAAAACAAGAAAATGAACTGATGAAAACAAAAGAAAAAGAACCTAAAAAATATAATTTAATTGTTTTACTGTTACTGTTACTGTGCCAAACTGAAATTCTTTAAGAACAAGGTGACCAATAAAACAAAACAAAGAAAAACCATTAAAAAAAATACAACTTCAATTTTTTACAATTTCTGTGCCAAACAGAAAGTCATTTTGTTGACCAAAAACATGCAGTCTAAGATACTGCCTCATCATAAAAAAGAACCGCCAATAAACCACCCCTACAAAGCTTGTGACTTCTTCGTGCGGGTTTCCTCACAATAGCAGAGGTAGCCCCAGGCTCCTTGGAGATCAGAGAGTGGATGATAACATCATGGTGAATATATTTCTTATGCCCACCTTTTTAATTAAGTTTTTTTTAATGTATATTTATATATGAATAGAATTAACGCGCACCCTTCTGCTCTCCTAAAAGAGTTTCATCTGCCCTGATCGTTTCTTCTTCTTCTTCTTCGTACACTCCCAGATGGCCACCTGAATGTTCTCAAAGAAAGCAGTAGTCAGTTTGAGGCTATTTGAATCCCCGTAAAGCTTTTCCACGAAAGGAGCTGGCGTCGGCCATATGCACTTTCTCTGTACCGCATATAAGGGGCAACTTTGAAGCAGATGTTCAGCAGTCATTTTATCAGTGCTACAGTTACACTGATCGGTAGTTCCTATCTTTAGCTTGTTGAATAGATGGTATCTCAATCTGTTGTGGCCAGTGCGGAGTCTGAAGATTACCACTTGTTCTCTTCTGTTGAGCTGGTAGTAAGCATCATTCTGTGTGTGACCTGGATGTTCTACATTCCATTTGTTTCTGTATCTGATTCTGATAATACTCTTTGCCTCCTCGAAAGTTATGCTTGTATCAGGCTGAGGTAGATGTGAACCTTCTTTTGCCATTCTGTCAGCCTCTTCATTACCGGTGATGTTACAATGAGATGGGATCCATTGGATCACTTTTGAATCGTTGACAAAGTTTGTAGAGCACTATTCTGAGGTCATCAAGGTCTGTATTATTTTGGCTTGAAACTTAATGCTCAGGGGTATCGGGATAAATTCTGAGAAATATCAAATGGTGGAGGGAAACGGAGGTGTTTGCATGAGACATAAAAGAGGTATTTATTTCCTCTCAGTTTCGGTACCACTTGCCAGATGTCGACGCTAGACACCGACAACAGACAGGTCTTGAGGACACGTGACGAAGCAACTTGAGCAGTTACCCCGACCTTCCTGCACAGGACATGCTGCTGCCAAAATTGTCGACTCCTTAAGAGAAGGAACATGTTAAAGTTAGTTTTTAAGCAAGGAGATTTAAACCTTAATATTTTTTACATGTCAGGTCAGATTTAGTTGTTACCTCCCTTGACTTGTTTGTTCCAGAACCTTCTCGTACCTGCGAGATTGAGAACAGTTCACGGTAACGGCGCATGCGTGACTGTTTGGCGGGACTGATATGCGAGATATCTCGTGACAGTTCGCTCTGGGTTTTTGACCGGGCTGGTCAGCCATGTTTTCTTACTGTGTTTTCGGGGAGATATTTCTGGTGGAATATAAATGTTGAAGACTCCCCATGATAATTATAAAGCCTGGGATAGAAGGCTCGTATTAAGCTTGTGCAATGTGTATTAGATATTGTATTGTATTGCCAGAGCAGAGGAGGTAAGAAGAAAGTTTATATTATCTTAGAGCCAGGAACCTTATTCGGCTCATGTATTGCATTGCCAGAAGAGTTGGAAGATTATTTAGAGCCAGGAACTTTATTCGGCTCAGGTATTGCATTGCCAGAAGAGTTGGAAGATTATTTAGAGCCAGGAACTTTATTCGGCTCAGGTATTGCATTGCCAGAAGAGTTGGAGGAGTATTTATATTATCTTAGAGCCAGGAACTGTAGTCGGCTCATGTATTGTATTGTCAGAGGAGTGAAGGTGGAGAGCATAGTCATACGATGTTTCCATGATGTACTTTACCCTGTAACTCGTGACAGTGATCGTTTGCAATGTACCAAGTACCGTTTACTAGGATTGTTTACGTGTCTCTTGTTACAGTCAAATAAACAGTGTATAAACGTTACAGCTGTTACTGCATTTCCTAGTATGCAAAGTTTAAGATGTCAGTCACTTCTATATGTGCATTATTGTGGGTGATTGGTTGTAAACTTAATTAATACCACATGGCATTCGCGTCTATGTGCATCTACACACCCACACACTTAGCCGGCCACCTGTAAGCCCGACGTTAGCTGTACGTCATTAACAACGGCACATATATTAGAACATTTACATTCTTGGCTGTAAGTACCCGGCGTTGCCCGGAGGTCTCACCTTTCCATACTACAACTTCAAGAGTGAGACTCAGCTAGTCTATCTACACCAGTACCAGTCGTATCACCAATCTGTCTCAGTATCCAGATTTTATAAGAACAGTCAACACTTTACAAGATACCAGCAGTGATTGAACCAGCATCCATCTGACCAAACACCGCCAGTTAACTAAAATACTGGCTCACCTCATGAACTCTATTTTTCTAAAACCATCAGCATATGAAGGAAATTTAACAGTTTGTTTTCTTGACAAAAATCCATCTTGTCCATTTACACTTTGTTAAAAAAAATAACTATTAACTATACTCAAGACCAAAAGAAACGCACATGGCATAAAATGTTATTTTCAAATATAAGCAACAAACTTAAAATAATGAAATTTGCGCACATGAAGTGTCTGAATGTTTATTAACATTTTCAAATCAATACTCACAATTATCGCCCCCGCCCCCCCCCCCCTTCCCCCCCCCTTCCCCCCAATGTGATCGCACGTCTGCAAATTCTGAAGTACCAACAAAATATCCAACTGCACTAAAGTTTGTTCAAACCACAGCGTGAATGTTTTAATATCGGGTGTGTCCCCCATAGCTCTGGCACATTCTTGAAGACGATTAGGCATCGACCTAACCAAGTGTTGAATGGTTTCCATCGGGATGGCATTCCAAGTTCTCTGTAGAGCGTCTCTCAGCTGCCGTTGGTTGTGAGGGGCCTGTCGTTGCACATGTCGTCCCAACAAGTCCCAAAGATGTTCGATACAGTTTAGGTCAGGTGAAACGGCAGGCCACTGCATAACTCGAACTCCATTCTGCTGCAAAAATCCCTGAATAACACGAGCGGAGTGTGGCCTTGCATTGTCCTGTTGAAACACCATTCTGGCGTCGCCTCCGTTTGCTGCCAACAGCGGAAGCAGGTGGGGTCTGAGTACTTCATTACATACAGCTGGGCAGTTAAGGTGCCGTCGATAAAGATGAGTCTGGACCTGAATCTGTAATTGATGGCAGCCCATACCATCACAGATGGACCAAAATAGCGATCTCGTTCAATGACACAGGTGTCTTCGAATCGTTCTCCTGGTCGTCTGTAAATTAGAATTCGGCCGTCGTTGTGGTGGATGCAGAACCGACTTTCGTCGGAAAAGACCACGTCTCGCCAACTTTGACGCTCTAGATAGCCACGGTTGAGCACCCAGTCCAATCGTGCCTGCCAGTGTTGAGCTGTGAGGATCTGTCCGGTGTAGGGTCTATGGCATATGAGCTGAGCTTCCCTTAACCTCCTGCGCACGGTTTGACCACTGATGGCGTTGCCACGAGTTCCAATGGTTATTCTGGCTGTGGCTACAGCGGGCATGAAGCGGTCTCGCTCATGAGTGCGCCGAATGGCCCTGTCTTGTCTGTATGTCGTAGCGCGTGGAGTGCCAGACCGGGGTCGGTCGGCGATGGTCCCTGTTGTTTGGTTTCGATGCAATAGACGATAAATCGAGGTATGGTGAACTTGAAATGCCTGGGACACCTCTCTAACTGATGCTCCACCTCTGAGCATTCCCCCTGCTTGATTACGCTCGTCAATATTCAGTCTAGGCATCGTTTTGCTGTGTGAAATTTTTATTGGTTCTACGCGCATTTTATAGAGAATTGGGTGAACAACAGACAACCAAAAGCCTTGCATGAAAAATCATGAAATGCACGAACTGTAATGAATTTTTATTCTGAGCGTTTGCTCATCTACGCGGTAAACGACTCACTGCAGCACAAATTTCCCACGTGCAGTATCGTCTTGCATTGCTAAAGTTGTGTTTAAAGACGATTTTAAATTGATTTTTTTTTTTATTTGTCTGAAAATCAGAACAATTAATATGTGCGTTTCTTTTGGTCTTGAGTACATATCTGTTTTTATATGTAAATATAAATCATTAGCTGAGATGATCAATTAATTGAGGGAATTTGATGTCTGCATCCGCATGACCTGCGGTAGCACAGTGGTTAGTGCACTGGCTTCCTAGCTCGGTGGTCCATGGTTCGATCTCCAGTTGAGGTGGGATTTTTTAGACTGCAAACGGCTCGGGGGTCGACCCAACCTCATGAATTGGGTACAAGGGCAACTTCTGGGAAGGTTAAGGCGGCCGGCGTGATGTTGACCACATTACACTTAGTGTGCCGATGGTCGAGAAAATATGGACCTAACACCATATTCCCAATATGCCTCAATGGGCGTGTAACGGGATCCTTTACCTTTTTGTTTTACCCGCATGACTATTTTTTTTTTTTAAATACATATAGATACAGAGCTATACAAACTAATATTTTGCTGAATCACCTTCAGCTGGGGGCTAAAAAACAATACGAGTCAAAACTGATATTTTCTCACTGAAGTGAGCGGAAGAATACTAAGTTTATGATAACTTAGATGACTCAGTTGTTATACTTGCCATTCTATAATCCCCTTTGAGACTCCCTGAAATAGAAGCATCATTCTTGTATTTAAATCTCTGCCAAGAGTAATCTTGGAAAACCTGCATAATTGTACTCGAAGTTTGGCCATTAGTGGACCACTACTACAGAGCAGGGGAGACCAGTGGCGTACTAAGGGGGTGCGAGGGGGGGCGGACCGCCCCGGGTGACAGTCAGGTAGGGGTGCCATCGGACCCTATTATTATAGTACTTACTCTTGAAAATGTTCTTGCAAGTGCTTTTTTTTATTGCCAAGGGTATAATCTGCAAAATACTTGAGGGACGCCTCTGGGGGAGACAACCCGCGAAAGTCGCTTATGGCTACAGTTGTAGCCGCGTATACCGTGAGTTCTTCAGATACAGACTATATAAAATTAATTCTTATAAGAAACAGAAGATTAGGAAAGACTATGACACGCATTTTAAAATCGGGGTTAAGCGTAGCTTCAAGTGTCACAGAGGCTCATGTGAACTCCCGGACCAATCAGGAGCTCAGCATGTTTTACCGGCAGGAATGTAGGACAGACGCGATTCAGTCGGGACCAAGAACCCAAAGTTAGCAGACGTTAGTCTAGCGCCGGGAAGTTTTGTTGAAAAGATCATTCTAGGATGTTTTGTGATAATGTGTTTTCCAACTACTTGTAAGTATTGAACAGTACAAAATACATTTCCCTTGGTTCATAGTGCACACAGCTATGACCACAGCAGATTTAGGTTCGAAGATTTTGTGAGAAAATGAAACCTAGATTCGTGTTGAGGAAAAATGCAAAATGAAGTGGAGAACATTAAACATTTTGGACTCCTACATGATTTAAAGAGGAAAGCTCTTGCATAAAGAATTTTACTGAATAGCCTGTAGTATATTGGCAAGGACAAAATCTAAATGCACAACTTAAGAAAAACAAGGAGATAGCCATATGAGATAATGCAGATTTATTAGAAAAGGTGCAAAGGGAATTTTGCACTCCTGAAATGGTACCAAATGTTCACTACTAATTGTTAACTATGTATATATGCCTGTATTAAAGAATTTGTGCTATTTGATCAAGTTCAGTTGTACAAGAACAGACAATTAAAAGTTATTTCTGTCAAAGCCCTACGCTGTTCAAGAATCGTATCTTTGCAGTTGGCCATCAGATGAATGAATCATTCTATCATAAGTTAATAGCTACAAGTATATCATAAACAAACAACTGCTCCAAAACATAAAAGAAACAACTTAGAGGATATATCCCCGAACCTGGGAAACCAACCTGTAAGACTGTAGAGAGCAATTTCCAACTCTAGCAGACCAGCTAGTCTCAAAATCTAATACTCTCGACTTAAACAGCAACCCCCAACTGCCCCACCCGGCCACACAGTCATTACGGCGGAGCTGTCGTAATCAAGTCTGTAATATCAGATGCTTCTAATTCATTGAAGCATAGTTTTCTGCCAATGTTAATAATGTTTTCTAAGTGCACAAGCTAACAATGTTTACTAAGTACCAAGGTTAACAATATTTTCTAAGTGCCTAGGTTAACAATGTTTTCTATGGTTTTCTGTACAACAGTGTCAACTTCTTCGCAGTCATCAGCTGTGTATGTTACTGAGTCTATGCATGCTCAGTCCCAACAGACGTTTACAGTGCAGGGAGTTTAGCACTTAGTGTAAGATCACATATTTTAAGCGTGTAACAGCCATATGGCATACAATAAAAACAGCGTTATATCGAAAATGCGCTAATCGAACATCGTACGACTGGAGATTGTTGTACACTTAAATCCTCTTGTGCGAAATTGTTATAGTTGGTCTCATAGCTTCACGGGTCCGTTCGTATGCCTTCCCTTTCGTTGCACTATAGCAGGCTTCCCGGATAGACAGAAGACGTGAAAAAAAAACACAAGAACCAAACAAACAAACGAAGACAAAGGGCACTGAAGAAGTAAAAGAAACGAAGATACTAGCACATTGTTCTTATACCTTTACAGGAAGGTTAATCCTCAAACCCCTCTGATGGGGACATATACACACAGTCGGAACAGACTCAAGTGTCGTGTGGCATCTTCATAAGAAGGACAACCACTCTGAACCCCAGTGGTTGGGACTGTTAATTAAAGGTCTCGAGCCACATACTAGTATCAAGCTGGTATCACACACTGGTTTATCCAGCCTGTACCCAAAAAAATGCATTAAATACAGGATTTATAAAACTATCAACAAGGCCAAAGAGGAGGACAGTCACTATCTGTAGAAAGAGTCGATATTGTAAGTACGGTGCTGGGCTCGGGAACTATCGTGGATGGATTATCAGATATGTATAGATGTTTATAGCCCTGTCTAAGCAGAGGTGATAGTGATGACAATGTGAAAGTAAGGGGTAAGATGTAGTTTTTATCACGAAGGTGATTGTGTAAGAGAAAGGACAGTCTCTGGATAAAATAATTTATCTAATCCAGCCTATCTGGACGACGCTATTTAAATCAGACGCACTTTCTCTCCTTATACGAAAGTACAAGTTACACTGCACTCGCATGCACACAATTATGTGACAAATACGCACGAACGTGAAAACAAACTATGGATAACATGTAATGAATAGGGGTTGACCGACACGATAACTAAAGGTTTAATAAAGTTTGTTATCAAATAGAAAAATCACAACATAAATCCTATGCATCAAGAGTTCATGGTTTACAGACAAAATGGAAATTAATCAAATAGGTTCTCCCCTCTGGTAAAGGAAAAGAAAGGACGATCCCAACAGAGGTTAATTTACCCAAAGATCAAAAAGGTAACAATAAGTGATGAAATAGTCAGGATGGGAAAAACATAGGTTCCTAATGTAATATATCCCGGGACTAATCAGATTATTGAGATAAAAAAAAAGAAGAAAAAACCATATAAGTATATGATGTTAACTAAAGACCTAAGTTTCTTTCTCTGTTCATTTTTTTTTTTTTCGTACGCCCGCTAATACTCGAGGCGAAATCTCAGGTTATTACTATGTCTAACCTGACATTGATTTTACGTGAGTATCCCTTTTTACTTGTACAGAGACAGGTGTCCCTCGCCATTCAGGCAAATACTCTCCGATTTCGGAGGTACCCATTGCAGCTGGGTTCATTCAAATCACATACATGCAGTGGCCACTTTCAGACTATGCTTACCCCAGTAGTTGTCGCAGGCATTCCAAGGAAATACACTAATAAGTAATGATACGATTAAGTGTCAAATTTTAGTTTTGCCAAATCTAGCCCCAGACTCTCCGTAGTTGCTGACTGCAAATTTCACAGGAGTCGCTAGAGTCGGTGTTTTAATTTGTCCTGGATACAATAAGTTATCTATGCCTTCAGTTGGTTGGAGTAGGGTTCCTGCGTGGTGATCGCCGATGTAGGAGGAATAGAACACATACAGTTCCTAGGTTCTTTAGCCTCAGGTGGTTGAAACGCTAGGTTAAGTTACACAAATGTTGCTGACACTATAGTTTGCCGCAGCTGGCTGATGAGATTGATATAAATAAATCTGGTAATAGTTCTGGTCTAGTTAATATTATAATTTAATGTTTCTATTCTGCTTTCTCTCATGGAAATGAGGAAAATTGGATCGCACAGGTCGCAGCAAGAAGCTCATCAATATTGAATATTCTTGGATGCTTATAATATTATAAGTTATATGACCATAAGTTAATATGGCCATAAGAAAATAAGCCACTAGTACTCAGGTTTCATCAGCCTATATTTTAGGAAAAGAACATATAAACATTTAACCAAATTATTAATATCATATCTAACACGTGTTAAAATAGGACATCTTCACCACTCTGTTCTAAGTTAGATTTAAAACACGTGTTCAGCTTATCCTACCGTTCTTTTAACGCGTGATATGAACACTAGTCATTTATAAAATTACATAAAATGGATAGAAGTAAATAATATATCACGAGAAGAAAGAAGACATCAGATTAAGCTGGGAGAACAGGTCCTGGAGCAGGTCGACCACTTTAAATACCTCGGAGCTATTATAGACCGAAAGGGAGGCATCAAAGAAGAGTTGGCCACTCGAAAAGCAGCAGCTGGGATACTTTTTCAGGCCATAAATCGAGGATTCCTCAGCAAGAGAGAGGTTGGTAAGAAAACGAAGATGGCTGTATACCGCTCCACCTATGTCCCAGTCTTGACATATGGATGCGAGTCATGGGCAATGACTACAACCCATAAAAGCCAGATCCAAACCTCAGAAATGAGGTATCTGAGGAAGGTGGTTGAAGTAACAAGAAGAGACATGGTACGCAACCAGACGATACGTCAAGGCCTAAAATGCCACCCCCTACAGACCCAAGTAGAACAGTCCCAACTAAGATGGTTTGGACATGTCTGTAGAATGGGAGAAGATCGGCTACCACGACAAGCATGGGAAACAAAGAGCCAAGGATCCAGACCCCGAGGACGACCCAGAGTCCACTGGGAGGACAACATTAGACAATCTTTGAAGGACCGAGGACTAGAATGGAACCAGGCCAGGAGGAAGACAGCCGATAGAATAGTCTGGCGCTCTCTCTTCCAAACCTCTACACCTCACGGTAGAAGGGGAACGACTAAGTAAGTAAGTAAGTAAGTAAATAATATATGCCGTCAGTAGACAGTCATTCAATGTATGCACTAGTCAACTTAAAACATCTCTCACTGGGAAATATCGAGTAATTAAATTTACTTTACGGCTGGAAAATTTAGCTATAAGTTATTTAATTAGCACAGAAAATCTCAGTGAAATATAATGAAAACTTTAAATACACTAAATCACTTTATAGCTAGTATATAAATTACCGCAATCAGAAAAATGAAAGACTCCACGGAATCTATTAATTTTCACTCTGTACGAGAAATCTTAAGATAACGAGCTAGTGAATTCCGATAGATTTCTGGGCAACTGATCATGGCTATCGGAGAGACATGGTATATATTGAAAAATTCCGTTCAATCGTTCTCTAATGCGAAAGACCCGAGCCAATTTGCCGTTCGATTCTTAAATGAAAGGTCAAAAGTGGATGATTACTGCGGTACTATTTCCATCTGTGACAGGAACTGACACGAGGATCAAGTGTCATCACAACCAGGTGTCTCACTGCTCACACACTTGATGCAGGGTGCTGCTAAATCCGAGAATATATATGTCCCCACCTCCGCTACACAGGATTCTAGGCGCTTTGAAATCCCCCAGCTCTGTTGGCACACACCTTCTTGTAAACTGATTGCAGGATACCCAAAGCCTTTTTCTACGAACAAGTAATAATAATACTAATAATAATAATAACATGCTGCATGGGTAACAGTTTGACCGCTGTATTCTAGTGCCCAACCTCGTGCCACCGAGACATCGTTTCGGGGGTACGCTCCTGTAATCAGAAATGACTGAAAAGGAAGATAGAATAATAATAATCATAACTATACCAGTAATACAATTTAAAAACCAGGCAAAAGAAGAAATACATTTTCAAAACTATAGTATACTTAATAAGCAAAAGGCACGCGATGAATCTTACTTACTTACTTACTTAGTCGTTCCCCTTCTACCGTGAGGTGTAGAGGTTTGGAAGAGAGAGCGCCAGACTATCCTATCGGCTGTCTTCCTCCTGGCCTGGTTCCATTCTAGTCCTCGATCCTTCAAAGATTGTCTAATGTTGTCCTCCCAGCGGACTCTGGGTCGTCCTCGGGGTCTGGATCCTTGGCTCCTTGTTTCCCATGCTTGTCGTGGTATCCGATCTTCTCCCATTCTGCAGACATGGCCAAACCATCTTAATTGGGACTGTTCTACTTGGGTCTGCAGGGGGTAGGATTTAAGGCCTTGACGTATCGTCTGGTTGCGTACCATGTCTCTTCTTGTTACTTCAACCACCTTCCTCAGATATCTCATTTCTGAGGTTTGGATCTGGCTTTTATGGGTTGTAGTCATTGCCCATGACTCGCATCCATATGTTAAGACTGGGACATAGATGGAGCGGTATACAGCCATCTTTGTTTTCTTACCAACCTCTCTCTTGCTGAGGAATCCTCGATTTATGGCCTGAAAAAGTCTCCCAGCTGCTGCTTTTCGAGTGGCCAACTCTTCTTTGATGCCTCCCTTTCGGTCTATAATAGCTCCGAGGTATTTAAAGTGGCCGACCCGCTCCAGGACCTGTTCTCCCAGCTTAATCTGATGTCTTCTTTCTTCTCGTGATATCACCATGGATTTTGTTTTAGAGCTGCTTATGACCATCCCTCTCCTCTCCAGCTCCTCCCTCCAGACCCGCAGGCCGGACTGGAGATGTGCCTCTGACCTAGCAATCAGGGCAACATCATCAGCAAATGCCAGCTCTGAAATATAGACCTGTCTCATCTTCCAGTACCCCACTGAATACCTTCTTGTTCTTTCCCTACATGCCTTGATGACATCGTCCATAAGGAGTATGAAGAGGTAAGGTGATAGGACATCACCCTGTCCCACACCAGTGGCGGTCCCGAACTCCCCTGACCTATGGTTTGCTGTCCCCACACAATTTCTGCAAGACTTGTAGAAGCTCTGTATAGCATGAATCAGAGGTGCTGGAATATTCTTCCTTGCCAAACAGTCCCAAAGTTTGCTCCAAGGGACCCTGTCAAACGCCTTTTCCAGATCTATGAAACAAAAATGGATCTCACTCTTATACTCAAGGGCCTTTTCACTCAGCTGTCTGAGTGTGAAGATTAGGTCTTGAGTACTTCGGTTTGCTCGGAATCCGCACTGGACCTCATCCAATTGTGGCTCAGCTAGGCGTCGGAGTCTCTGCTCTAGGATTCTAGAGTAGATTTTTCCAGGGACACTGAGAAGGGATATGCCTCTATGGTTTCCACACTGTCGATTGTCACCTTTTTTTGAAAATTGGTGTTATGATGGCGATCTCCCAATCCTTTGGTATGGTCTTGTTGCACCATGCTGCCTGTAGGACCCTTAAGAGTAACAGGTCGCCTGATGCTCCCATGTACTTAACCATTTCTGGTGTTATACCATCATGCCCTGCTGCTTTGCCCATCTTGATTTTCTCCAGTGCTGCCTTCAGTTCTTCCATCTTTATGTCATCTTCATCACCATTGGTTTCCTCTTCTGTGCTAGTGGTTATCATTTATGATGTTTTACCTTGCTCACCATCAAGGAGTTCTGAGAAATATTCTTTCCATCTTTCCATTACTTCCTTCGGGGCAGTAAGCAATTTGCCTTGCTTGTCCTTTATAAATTTGAGAGGGCATTGTTTTTCCTTCCTCATGTTCTTTAGGGTCTTATAGAACAATTTCTGGTTTTCTTGTGCATCTTTTTCTAGCTTTTCTCCAAATTCTTCCCAGGACTTCTGTTTTGCTGCTAGCACTTTGTTCTTTACTTCTGTTCTGAGTGTCACATATTCTCTATATTTTTCCATTTGTCCTGTTGTGTTTTTAGCTCCTAAGTATTGTTTCCATGCCATTTTCTTCTCGCTTATTTTCTCTTTGACTTCCTCTGTCCACCAAGGTGTCCTCTTTCTCTGGTTCCCAAGTCGGACTTCTCCACATGCTTCTGCAGCAGCTGTCTTTATGATATCCTTGAATTTAATCCAGAGGGTTTCCAAGTCATCAGGTTGTTCTTCTGTGTTGCTCACCAATGCAGCAATAAGCCCCTGATATCTGGTCTTAATTTCTGGCTCTCTCAGCTTGTAGGTCCTAATGCTCATTTCTCCTGCTCGGTTATACCGTTTCTTGCGTGATGTTGAGCAGTTCCTAGGCTGAGCAACTCTTTCAATTGTTCGTTTGATTGTTAGAAGGTAGTGATCACTTCCAATCTCTGGCCCCCTCCAGACTCTTGCATCTCGGACATATTCGAATGAGCTTCTCCGAACAATGGCATAGTCGATCACTGACTTCTCATTCTTTGTTGGTTCACATCTAGTGTATGCATGTATGCGCTTATGGGGGAACTTTGTGTTTGTAATATCAGATTCTGCTCACTGCAGAATCTAAGGAGTCGCTTTCCATTGTCATTGAGAGTATCTTCTCCATATCTTCCGATAACTCCACCCCATCTAGCATGGTCATTTCCAACTCTGGCATTAAAATCTCCGAGCATGATAACTTCATCTAGGCAGTCATCCACTGTCCTTTGAAGCAGCTCGAAGAATTCCTCCTTGACCTCTGCTCTCTCATCCTCATTTGGCCCATACACTATGACCAGGTTGACTATGGTTTCTCCTTCTTTTAGTTTCACAACCATAATGCGCTCTGAGACAAAGTTCCACCCCTTGATACTATCTTTTTGATTTTGGGCCACAATGCAACCCACACCCCCTTTAGCTCTTTCGGATATGGGTACACCACTGTAGAGCAGCGTGTTGCCATTGAGATCCATGACTCCTTGTCCTTTTTTTCTTTGTTTCCGTTATAGCCAGGATTTCTAGTTTTGCTTTCCTCATCTCTTCCACCAGCTCCTCTTCCTTCCCATTTATACTTCTTGTGTTCCATGTTCCATAAGTCGTAGTCCGTAGTCCGTTCCAGTTCGTCGCCTTTAGAATCAGTCCGGTTTTCTCTCTTGTGTTACTCGTAATCATGGTTTAAAGCAAACAGGTGATTGGCCTGTTGTGCCTTTGCATGGTGGAGGGGCTGCCTCCTTACGGCCTCCATGCAGGCCGCCCTCCTCCTTTTTCATCCGGGCTTGGGACCGGCATAGGCGGAGTTACGCGATGAATCAAAAGAAACAATTCAGATTAAAAAGGACCATTATAAACCAATACTATAACGGAAAACAAAAGCAACGAAGGCTTGAAAACCACACAATACGTGAGAACTCCCAGAAACAACATTTGTATTTATTTTTTTTAAATTAATGAAGAAAAATATCCCGTTCAACCTCTGATGGGTTATAATTAGGATATATATTGTTTTCAATTCCAAATAATATGAACAACTGCCGACATAAGAAAGTGGCATCACATTTGTCAAATCATTGTAAACAGGGAAAATCACAATTATCAATTATGCTTTTATGTTAAAAAAACAAACCAAAAAAAAAAAACACACATTGAACAAAATCAAGAAGAAACTCTGAACAAGAGTAATATTAAAGTGGAGGGGTCTAAAGGCCTGGTAGTTCCAGTTATATAACTGACTTTAACAGATATTTAATTGACTTTCATCTGTTAAATGTTATATGCTATGTAAGAAAGAACAGCACCAGACCACATTCCCAGTCACTATATATTAACATTTGTTCGTATTAAATATTGTTTGACTATATTATGCACTTCCCTAGGTCTGTCTATTCTTAACGCCTCTTCTATATTTATAGGTAAGTTTGATGCCTGCAAATAATCTAATATTGGTATTCTCATTTGTTCATACCTCTTACATTTTAACAAGAAATGGTCTATATAATTGTCTTGAAGACATCCTGCACAGTAAGGTTCTACTATTCTGAAATAGCTTTTTCCCAGCTGTAGTCTGAGAAGTTTCTTATTACTAGAATTTTCAATTCTCTAGATATCTGACATTTTCTTGTTGGAGCCTTGAACATCTTATATGCATGTCTTCCTTTCAGATTTTTATCCCACTCTACTTTCCATTCATGTTATTAAATCTTTAATTAAGCTCTTAATCTCTGATTTACTCATTCCTACATTTATTAGATTTTTATCAGATCTACCTTTCTTGGCTTCTTTATCTGCCTTTTCATTTCCCTCTATGCCATCATGTGGAGGTATCCAAGCAATTAATACTGAACATCCTCTGGAATATAAGTATGTAGTAGCCAGAAATATCTCCTCTGCTATATCAGGTCTACTACATTCTCGTAAGTTTCTAAGTGCTTGAATTGTTGAAAGAGAGTCAGTTAAAACTGTTAATTTTTTGGGAGGGTTATTAGAGAATATTTCTAGTGCTTTTAGTATTGCCACCATCTCTGCAGTGAAAATTGATGTATTTTCCGTGATGCTATATTCTTTTGCCATTTTCCATATTGGAATATATATTCCTATCCCCATTTTGCCGTCCACTCCCTTGGATCCATCTGTGTATACAGTAATGCTGTCTTTTTATATTTGTTGTATATATTTATTGGTTGTGATTTTAATTTTTTCTATATTATTTGTTTTCTTAAGTATTTCTGCTAGGTGGTAGTAAATAGTCACGAAATAAGACAACAACACAGAATGTTGCATCCGGCTAACGCCAAGTACAATACATTGTAGATATTTCTCTGACGTGAAACAAAACACATAACGGAAAATGAAACTAGACTCAATTAAATTCTAATTATAACCGAAAATTTAGTTGAAAATGAACGGCCCTTTCCGCAAGATGGTGGATGCGCTGAGATAAAGGCATATCGTCTGATGCTTTCCTGCTCTGCTTCCATTTTATTAATAATAAATATAAAAGGAAGGATGTTGTTTATGCTAAGAATATTCTCAATTCTTGCGTATAGACCTTCACAAATTTACATTTCCTTGCTTGATTTATTATAATTGTAATGTCTTATTTTCTTGGTTTATTTATATTAATTTGTTAGAATTGACAATGTTGTTGTGTGAAAAGCTGTGTGTCCGCTTGTTTTGTGATTATTTTCGTATAACTTTGACACATTTCAGTTTAATGAAATTGTTATTATTAGTTGTGTCATGTTTTGCATAATTTGTTTACTAATATTTTTTAACTCCACAAACTTAGTTATCAAACTATTTGCATAAATTTGATACATCAAAAAAATGTTGGGTGTGATATTTTTATTGAGAAATAAATCGTAAAACTCCTTCAGTATCGGGAAAAACATGTTAAATAAAAAGCTAACATACAACAGAGATGCCAAACAACTCATTAAAAGTCTGTCTATATTTGGTACTCATGTTATAGTAGAGTAAAATATTCACGCTTGAGTTGATGGCCTCAAAGAAGAAAGCAAGTGACCACATGACGTGAAAAATTTGAGAATACTTTCCAGTTATACTGAATTCACGGACGATGAATGCGACAGTTAGAAGAGTAATGGTAGGAATAAAACATATAATTAGAACAACAGCGATCAACACAACCATAGCCATTGTTTTTTTATCTCTTGATGATATTGCATCAGATTGCTCGTTGTCGAAAGTTGATTTTTTGCGCCACTGAGATTTTTGCTTCAGTTTCATAATCAGAACAAGCGTAAATAAAGTCACAGCCAGGAATGAACTGATCCCAAGAATGGAGTGAAAAATGAACACAAACCCGACAACATTTTTCCTTTGGCTGGTAAAAACGATGCCCAATAGAGTTGTATTACGTTCTGGTTTGAACTTCCACCCGTAGTAGACAGTAGAATATTCTGGAGCCAGAGATAGAATCATTAAAATGAAAATAGAAATAATGATACATTTTGTTCGTCTAAGAGTTATGATTTGTTTAACTTTAAGAGGCATAGCAATACAGAGACATCTTTCTGCTGTAATATACAGCGTAATGAAACAAGTTGTTCGTGTGAAGCAGATGTGTGGCCATCCTCCGGTCAGATACTGGATTTCGCCTGGTATAAAGGGCCAATCTGCGTGCTCGGCATATGGATTCAAGCATACGATTCTCCATGCAAGAGCTACTAGGCTGGCCAGATCAGATATTGCGATTCCGAGTAAACTAACATTGATTGTGTTGCTGAGACCTTGCCTGCAGAAAATCACAATGTTAATCGCGTTGGTTGTGATCCCACACAGGCAAACAATACCGTTGAAAATCACCTGGATTACAAATTCCATGAGTTCTAGACAATCTGCTTTTGCAATAGCCCACATGTTGTCTCTGTGGACAACGTCAATAGCAAATACTGTCATTAGAAAGGCCGTGCTAGTTTCCATGTTACGTGCGTCTGTTATGATATACAGAGATTTATAGATAAAAAGATTCCCCCGGGACAAATTTGCACGAAATAATTTTAAGAAATCTAGCTTGCACCACTTAAGTAGTATTAAATCAAAAAGGAACAGTAAGTAGGCAGGATGTGGTGGAATGAAATTTCACGAGCTCTTAAAATCTCACAAGAAGGCATCTGAAGATTCCCCTGCGGTGTGTCTACGATGCTTAAGAATGAAACAGCTCGCAGGGAGTATAAAAAGGGCAAATTTAACAAACAAAAGAGACTGATTACTATAAAGTTGTCACCATAACAAGGTCATGACATTTCTAATAAAACGTTGCATTATGTAATCTAGGTTTATTAATATCTCAGGGTATTAAGCAAATAGTCCAAGTCTTACTTTTTTTTTAAAAAGGAAAACAGCTCCATGAACAAAGCAAATTTCCAGTCCAAGTATAATTTGTCCTATGTCGTATATTGTTAAAGGTCATTGAAGCAGCGTGCTAGAGGAATGGATTAAAACAATAATCCTTTGTCAAGGTTATAGCCTTTGGGCGAACAGGGTATTAAATTAACTATCAAGACGAATTAAATAAATGTAGGTACTTTGTGTTTGTGTGTGTGTGTATATATGGCCGGGGCGAGAGGGGAGGGAGCCTGAGGATTGGAAAGAAGTATAATATTCCATCTTCCTATTTGCCGCCAAGCTCAAAAAAATGATACATGTAACATAATTTTTTTTAGTCATTTAAGTAATTCACATTTGCACAACGTGTGGGGCGGCCTGGTTAGAAATGTGTTTTATAAATTGCTGTTTTAAATAATTGTATGTGTTCTTTACTGAATCTAAATTATTAAGTCAAATTTATTGTTCTGACCTAACATGGCGTGATTTTAGAAATAAATAAATAAACAGAGCACCTCACAATGAGAATAAAAAGTATTAAAAATAAATGCTAAGTAGCAAACATAGTTGATATAAAAATTATCTTAGCCATTAACATTTATATATATATATATATATATATATATATATATATATATATATATATATATATATATATATATATATATATATATATATATATATAATATATATATATATATATATATATATATATATATATATATATATATATATATATATATATATATATATATATATACAGTACTTTGCAAACAAAAATGGCAGTCATATTTTCGCAACACAGCACACTCAAAGAAGCAAATAATAATAAAAACTGTATGTCCAGAGGAAGATTGGTATCTCCCCTATCTATTAACAGTGGTTTCAGTACAATATAAAATGTTGCCTTCTCCAGCAAGGCAAGCCTGGATGCATCCAGGCATACTTCCCACAAGTGTTTGTAGGTAATTGTGAGTCAGACTGTCCCAGTATTTTTCAGCTACCTTCTTCAATTGTTCAACGTCTCTGAGTCCACTCTTTTTTAAATGATTCTTGAGTAGTGCCCAAACGTTTTCAATTGGGTTTAGGTCGGGACTGTTGCTGGGCCACTTCAGCACTATCACATTCTTCTCTTGCAGCCATGCTTTGGTGGTATGAGCTGTATGCTTTGGGTCATTGTCATGTTGAAATGTGCACCCATCGGGGTACATGGCCTGCATAAATGGCAGAGGGTGTCCCTCTAGTATGTCGATGTACCTTTCTTTCGTGAGAATTCCTGTGAAAACACACAGTGGGGTGGCACCTCTTGCTGACACCCCTCCCCAAAGATGGAATTTCTGGGTATGTTTCGGTTGCTGGTACACAGGCGTTACAGAGTCTTTCGTCCAAATATTTATTTGAGCAGGATAAGACCAAACAGAACATTCATCTGAAAAAATCACATTGTCCCATGACAAATGTTTGTTTTCGTAGCACCAGTTCAAGCGCATCTGTTTGTGAGTCTCTGTGAGCAATGGTGACGAAATTACCCGCTTTTTTGTGTAATTCATCCTGTGTAGCTCCCGGTTGACAGTAGCATTAGATACCTCTGGGCTTCCCAACTCGATCATGCTCTGACGTATGTTTTCTACACTCTTCATTGGCCCAGCCCGAACGATTTGGGCGAAACGCCGATGGTCCTTTGTGTCCAAAATTCTTGGACCCCCACTACCTTCTTTTCGCTCGATTCCATTACCTGCTTTTAATTTACTCACAACTTTGTAGTCAGTCCGCTCAGGAATGTTCAAGGTTTTAGAAATGTTGGAACATGTTTGATTTCCTTCATTTCAAAGCTGTGAAATTAACATACACTTTGACTTTGTATCCATTTTCTGCCACTAGCATTAGAAATTGTCGTCTGCTCTATTATCAGTTGACTTTACTCTCCGCTAATTTTTTTTTTACTTTTGTTAGTGTTTGCTCACTTAAGTGGAGTGCAAATTTGGGGCAGAACATGCATATTTAATAAGATTTCAGCATATTTAGTTGAGCAATATGACTGCCATTTTTTTTGCAAAGTACTGTATATATATATATATATATATATATATATATATATATATATATATATATATATATATATATATATATATATATATATATATATTATATATATATATATATATATATATATATATATATATATATATATATATATATGTGTGTGTGTGACAGTGCGAAGACGATGTGTGAAGGAGAATAAGGATTTGTGTGTAATGTTGTCGTCACTCTCTCTGGCCTACTTTCACACACGTTCCGCAGTCACAGAAAAACTCTTGATGACAGGGGTCCCACTTTTATTAATGAAACCCAATCAGGTAGCATATGAATCTTACAGAAAACAATGTTGTCCACAAGTTTACTTTGTAGGTAATTCCAATACAACACCAAGCTATTTAGGTATTTTCTACCTAACACCATATAATAACCCAGCACAGACAGCTGGACTCTCTGAAATAAAATGAAACAAAATAAACTAGCATCGTACTAATGGACAAACATCATCTACGTAATAATACATACATATGTGTGAAAATATGCAAGTACATGCACTTATATGTCCATGTGTGTGTGTGTGTGTGTGTGTTGTGTGTGTTCATGCAGATATGTGTATATATGTAATCATACAATAAACATATCTCAGTCAACAATAATGCCTTCATACTCATACTAAACACTAACTACATCATCACGCGAGAGAAAACTTAAATGAAGCACTTCTATCTATGATGAAATATTCCACACAGCGCACTGGTCTAAATGACATCAATTTATCAGTATCTTAGAGGTCTAGCTGCTCTAAAGAAAAAGGAGATATATACTCTATTCTTACAGCTCTATACTAAACGTAATAGGCATACGCTTCTCACGGAGTCAGAGGGTACGCTAATCTTATTCTCACAAAAATCACTGATATAAAATTAACCACACTTACGGCTCACAAGAATGCAATATAACTATTACTTAACACTACACAAATAATAATAATAATGGTACTAAGTACACACTTGTATACAGCGCAATGCGACACTAGAATTCCTCTAATAAAATCACTTAGTACTTTACACGTTTAACATACAGTCTCATTGTTGAAAATAATGATGAGATATACGTGAAATTACACTTAAATACACATAAATCGCCAGTCAGCTTCTATCAAGCTATAGATAGACAAACGCTACAAAGCTTTAACTTCTAAACCTGAAAGTCTAATATTACTAAATCTAAAGTATTATAAAAATGTACTTATATGCAAGCATACCTCTATGTCGTTAGTTCTCTTAGCACAGACGCAACTATGCAAAAGCCCAAACCTCAGTTGGTTATCGTACGAGGGCGCGATTTGCACAAGAACGATCTAGTTACTTCTCAGCTCTCTGACTGAAGCCTCTCATTGTTTCAGTTTAAATCTTCATCTCCACCCATGTACCACATGATAGCCGCCCCGTCAAAATGGCAGGGAAAGCTCCACCCCTCCTTCTAGGGAGCAAATCAGGAGTCCTATGCTGTCACATAGGTTTTATGATCATTAAATTGCCTATATCCTCTTCTTTTCTTTCACCCGTATCCTCTATTTTTATTATCACTCTTTACCTTTTTCCTGTATTTTTCGCATCCATTCGTTTGCTAGAAATAATATTTTTTCCCATTCTCACTTTCGCCAGTTTCGTTTCTCATTTAGAAACGCATTTTATTGCTGATTAAACTGAGAACGCAGTTATGACGTAACGTGTCAGCGCCTACCCGAGACGCAGAGCGTTAGAATGCATTCCGTCAGACAGGGGAGCAGACAGCTGTCTACAGTTTCGGCTAAGTTTCTGGGCCTGAAGTGTGAGAATTCACTCCGTCAGACATGATGAGGAGACATTTGTCTGGTAGTTTGCATCTGACATGTAGTTTCCAAGGTAGATTCTCAGTGTCAGGTGATATGACACTCACGCTCCACGGCCAGAGTTGGCGTAAGGTGCGAGAAAGCAAAGTGTCAGTTATGGTTCTCAGGATGAGTTTCTCGGGGTAGGTGCAAAAACTGCCCCTGTAGTGCAGACAAGTTGTCTACATTTGCATCTGACACGTAGCGCTTCGGCCGTTTCTTAGACGGAGGTGTCAGAGACGCAAGGTGGCAGTTACGGCATGCGTTTAGGTGTTAAACGTAAGCGTTAAAGACGGAAAAGGGGAGAGTACTTCGTTTTGCGAAATTAAACGTTTACCTCTTTGTCTGGAAATAGATATTAACCAGAGTTTGAAACTTTCTTTTCATTCTCCAACTTGCAGTAGACAGAATCACTCGTGCTAGTGAATGAGGCTTGTACAGCGAAGTCATTAGTTTCTCGTCAAAATTTTGCCGAGCTTCTAAATACCTATCTAGTGAATTATCCTAGTCGTTGTGAAACTGTAATTCTGTTTGGAAGTAAAATATCATATATAACATCTAGTATTTTGTGAAGTGTTTAAAGTGTTAAATCGCTTATTTTATTTCTCTAGTTAGATTTGGTGCTGAGCGCTTAATTTATATAGTCTGTATTATTTTATAGTGACGAGTTACAGTGGAAAACAGAAATTATATTTCTAGCTTAAACTCAGTCGGCTATTAAGGAATTTAATTTAACTGCTAATAATCAGACGAGAATAAACTTTCTAAACTAACTTTATTAATGCTAGATGCTTCATGAGTGGTGACGGAACACGTAAGTATTCCTAATTCATGGTGATTGATTTTTATATATATAACTTATTTCACGGGAAAATTGAAATGATAAGACAAGTTACGCTTTCAGTTTAAATTATCAGTTATAGTATGTATAATTATTTGATATGTGTTCTTTCCATTTATATATAGTGAAACTGTGGTACCCAAACTTTGCCAGCGCTAAGTACGTATGAGTGATAGCTGTGAAGAACTAAAACATTTACCTTAGAGTGGCTTGGTGCAAAATCGTTACGGTACTTTAACGGTTAAATGAGATAACGGGCCTCTTGCGCCTGATTTTGATTCTTCCTGAGGAAAAACTTAAGAACAGTGCAGCCTGGTGGCAAGTAAACTATTACAAACAGTAACGTTTTTTTCCGCAATTTTTGTCAACTTGTGGTGTGACCAAGAAGGCTACCTTTGATCGAAAGTTACAAACCTGAATTTTTTCCCTAAGTAGTGGAAACCTCGTAATTCGGACACAGTGAACCCGCTTACACTAATTCTTACCTGAACTGATAAAGTGACACTAACTTAAAATCTGAATAAACGTATCGCCTGAAGAGAACGCTCCCCGGACAAATTGGATGACACCAAGATCTGCAGAGCTGGGTATTCGCTTCACCAAACGATAAAACAGATTGTGTCATAGCGTGCGCCAGACGGTGAACAACGGCAAGTTATAGGGTAAGAAAGTGAGAAATGCACGACAGGGCATTGATGAAAGAACCGAGTGAAAGTAGACTGAGGGATGTTCTTTGTTGATTCACTCACAATTGTAACATTTCTTTATGCAAGGTATTGCTAACTATATATCTATATATATTCCCTTATACTAGATCAGAGTATCTAGTCTGTTCATACCTTAAAGGAGAAGAATTTTTAGTTAGGAGCTTGACACACATGCATCCGCTTGCCTTGAACACACACAGAAAAATACCTAGAAAGATCGCCCACTTCTGGTAACAGCAACCGTAGACTTTTGCTACTCGGCCCAGAAGGCAATGACGTACTTCCTGTAACCAAGAGTACCGGTCATCAACAAATATGGTAAATAGTCGAGCCGTATTTGATATCGACAGATATGTTATGAATTTTACTCATAACATCTACCCCCCCCCCCCCCCCGTCAAATAATGGAAGCGAAGTTTTCATTATTTACGTGGTGTGAGTTCAGACATCACTGGAGTGAAAAGATGGTATCATCAAATTTTACTGTTAGTATGAAATAGTATAGCCCCCAGGTTTGTGCTACAGAGTAGGCAATTAAACACTCAATGTGTGGACAGTAGCAAAGAATGCTAAAACCATTGGCTACAAAGGACATAAATCATTTTAACAGCAAAAAGAGGTACCCATAGCAAGATCAGCCAACATGTAAAAACAAAATGATGATATCAGTCCATGCATTCTCATACTGCACACCGTCAAAGACACCTACCTGTCCCGTCAGGTAACATTAGTCAATTAATGTCATCTTAATTAATCATTATAATACAAAGCATTAAAATTAATACAATTATTTAATAGAAACAATAGATGACATGAGGCAGACAAACAATTAATAAAGTGTATGACTGCGACATTTTGTCAAATGAATAAAATTATGTGTACTTCAGAATTATATGTCATCAAAGTAACATATTAATGGTAAGAGACGCAAGGCAATCCTGTATGTAAACATTAGTGTGAACAATAGATAATACTATGTGTTGTACAAATAAATAATAGTACGGCATAATATCCACTTAATGTTGGAAAGTCTAGTGTGAGTGTGACATAGATTTGTGTCAAAGACTCAACAATCTCTAGTGAATTCATATTAATCACCATTCACAATATTCCATCTAATAGTTACAGTCGATAGTTCAATGTTCTTCCATTAATTAATAAATGTTCACACAATGTTCCTATAAGTATGAAGAAATAACTTACTGACAATATCCATGATTGTTCTCCATGTGATAGAATGTTAGTACGAATCCAACTGTTTATACTCACAGCACTTTACAATTGAAAAATAGTCAGATAGGATATCTAGTTGTTACTTCCCTCTGATAATGCGAGTAAGTCATTTCCGAGTTATGTCCCTTAATTTGAAGAAATTAGTTTTTCCAAAGATTGCAAAGAAGCACTGGTCATTTGAAAATGCTGTAAGTTGAATAATCCCTTTGATGTCCTGCCACACAACCGGATGGATAAATTGCCGTAGTGAAAAAGATAGCGCACAAGTACATTGCCGTAGAGAAAGAGAGAGCGCACAAGTACATTGCCGTAGAGGAAGAGAGAGGGCACAAGTACATTGCCGTAGAGGAAGAGAGAGGGCACAAGTACATTGCCGTAGAGGAAGAGAGAGCGCACAAGTACATTGCCGTAGATGAAGAGAGAGCGCACAAGTACATTGCCGTAGAGGAAGAAAGAGCGCACAAGTACATTGCCGTAGTGAACGAGAGAGCGCACCAGTTATCGTGCTAGTAGCCAAGACGACATCTCTCTTGGCGAACTGTGGGAGAGATTTGCCGCGCGATGATACGGTGTTAGATTTTTCGCGCGAATTTAAGAAAAAAAATTTAAGAAAAAGTATGGTGCTTCGTGTGGCTACTAAATTTCAACAATTATAATCTGTGGGTGAATAAAGACACAAGAACCGAAAACAGTTTACGCATCATGCGAACAAAGGTAGAAGGAGCATTAACAAGACCGAACGACATAAAATTAAACTGAAACAAACCTAGAGGTGTAGCGAAAGCTGTATAAGGCTTAGCTATGTCTGATATTGGCACTTGCCAATAGCCTTTTGATAAGTAAAATTTTTTAAAGAACGTAGATGTAGCCAATCTATCAAGGAGAGATTCTAACAAGGGTAATGGTTCAGCATCTTGAACTGTGACAGCATTTAACCGCCTGAAATCTTTGCAAATACAATAGATTTGTCTTCCTTCCTAATCAAGACCATAGAAAAACTATATGGTGAATGTGATGGTTCAATTATATTTAACTTGATCATATCTTTTATTTCTTCATGTACCTGTGATTGTAAATGAATAGGTATAGGATATGGTTTCAGTTTGATAGGTATGAAATCTGTTAGCAAGATATCATGTTGAATGATATCTGTATGCCCAGGAACATCCGTGAGCACAACGGAAAAAGATTGAGAAATCTGCTCTTTCTGATGAGAAGCAATAATTGGCGCAATAGAAATATCTTTCCAACTCTCAGTAGCTAAAAGATGTACAATTGGTAAAGATAAGAGTGGTTCAGTACCATCATGTAAGTCAGAGCTCTCCTCCTGAATAACCGCCAAGGAAGAGCGACAGATTCGTCGATCGCTTCAAAGACAGGTTGAAGATGTGGAGGACGAGTATCAAATTGCTGTAATATGTTAATATGAAAAATTTTCTCTTTTCCATTAATAGACAAAACATAGTCAACATCTTACAATTTATCAATAACCGTATAAGGTCCCCTCCGTGACACAAGTAATTTAATGTCCTTGTTTGGTAGTAATACGTAGGTCTCATCAGCTGGCCATAATTGGCGTAGTTTTCTGTTTTGATTAACAAACAATCAAGCCTTTAATTTCGCTTTTTCTCACGCCACCACTGCTATTTGGCATGCGTCAATAATCTTTTGTCTTAAATTGACAACTTTTTGGTAAGAGGTTTGAACATCTTCATCCATGTCAGCTCCAACCAATAATTGTTTTAAAATGGACATAGGTCCTCTAGGCTTAGCACCAAAGACTCAAATGGCGCGAACCCGGTGTGTTCGTTTGGAATGTCTCTAAAAGCAAACAGAACTGCAGGCAAAACTCTATCCCAATCCTATGAATATTTAGTAGTAACTTTACCCAACATTTGCTTCAAATAACGGTTGAGCCGCTCAATTTTACCATTCGAGGCGGCGTGATATATTGAACTAATAGAACGATCAATATCAAACTCCCTCATCTCCTGTTTCATTACGTCAGATGGGAATTGAGTCCCCTTGTCTGACAAAATGTTTTCGGGAAAACCCAATCTGCTGAAAATTAAAAATAGCGCATCTGCGACTTCAACAGATGATATGGACTTAAGAGTTATCGCTTCTGGCCAGCGGGGGCACATATCAATGCATGTCAGCACAAATTTGTGACCTCTAGCTGACGTGACCTTTAATTGACCAATAAGGTCAATAGCCATCTTTGCGAACGGACGCAAAGAAATATCGGATGCCTGGATATGCGCATTATGCTTTGGCCTCTTAGTTGCCACACCTTGGCACACTGTGCATGTGCAACAAAATGTTTTGACATCCTTTGTCACACCAGGCCAAAATAAATGCGACAAAACTCTCTGTTTTGTTCTTGCAATACCTAAGTGGCCTGCGCAATTAATGTCGTGGGCATGTCGTAAAACAAATGGTTGAAAACAAGCTGGTACCATAATTTGTTTTTTCACAGATGTACAATCCTGTATATTTCTTATTAAAATACCATTCTTTAAAGTGTACCAATGTTTAGCATTATCACCAAACATCACATCATCTGATTTTGCAACCTGAAAAACTTCTTTAAGGAATCATCATCATTTTGTCTCTGAATGAAAGATTCCTTATCAATAAGTTCCACTTGTAGATCATCATTATTTTCCTTCTCCTCATCATTATTTTCCTCTTCATCATTATTCTTCTTATCATTATTATGCTCTTCATCATTCACCACCTCCTCAGTCTCATTCTCATCATTCATCACCTCATCTACAACATTATCACTATGGCTGTGACGATCCAATTCAGCACGAGCCTGAGCTCTGGTTGTAACAGCTTTTGCACTTATCAGATGCTGTTGTTCCAATTTTTCAATATCTTCTTTAGTGCATTCACGAAGACCAGGGATATTTCCTAAGGTTATTCCTCCAATAGGATTATTCGATAGGCACACAAGAGTTCTCCCTGTAAAGTATAGGGTATCCAAAAATACTTCCGCAGTTGGATAGTATTCCACTGTGCCACCAACTGTAATGCATTTCACCTCCCTGCCTGTGTAATCCATTTGATCTACAACGACCTGCGCACACCAATCGTAGTACAACCCGTGTCCCTCAAAAGTAACACTAGTTGGTTGTTCACAACGCCTTTATTAAGCACCAGTAAACCCGTAGCATCATATGAGGACATGACAGGTAACGGATGTTCCCCATAGAAGCCTTGGGACTCCCTGTAGCTGAAACAAAGAATTACATTCAGAACAATTAGCACTGTTGGATAAATCAACACTACATGCATTTGCATGAGCTAAACCACTATTATTCTGAACTGGATTATTGTCACCAACATGTACGACAGCATTTGAACGTTCAGGGTTCATCGACTGTGTAAAATTATTGTTCTGTTGAGAACCTCTATTATTAAAAGAATGTCATTATTCCTATAAATTGACCTTTGTCCTCTGTCTGATCTGGAATTATAACCTCCTCTGTTTTGATAATCATTAGGCCTGAAAGAGGATTGTTGATTAAAATATCCATCATCATTGTAAGGGTTACAATTTCTCTGAGGCTGTTGGAATTTTGTTAAAATTATATCTGCCTCTGTTAGTGCCATAGTTATGATTTTGATTAACTCGATAGTTTTTGTCTATGCTGTTTAATCTCTGCCTATGTGCATTTTAGATTACAGTTCTAGCAGATGCCACTGGCAAGGAATCATTAATGTTATTTTTGCTAAGATTTCTACCCGGATGTGCGACTTGATATTGACGCCAATAATTTTCCATGTTAGACAAAGTACCAGGTTTTCTTTAATGTAGAATTGACAAAAATTCGCCACTAATTGAAGGCAAAACCTTGTCTCTCAGAATCAAATCAGAGAGCACCTCAAAAGTTTTTTTTTTCAATTTTGGACAAATCAACCCATATAGAAAAGTAAAGCTTAATAGATGAGAAAAATTCAGTAACATCTTTTGCTGAATCTGGTAAGAATGATTTAAACCTCAACCTATAACCATTCTCATCCAATTGATACTTCTTCAGCAACAAGAATTTCACAGCCTCATAGTCTTTTCTAGTCTGATCATCCAAAGTACAGACTGCCGTAAGAGCATCACCTGTCGTAAAGTCGTGTGTAAACCCACTTCTTTGTTAATACACTATGTCGATATACAAATATGCACAGCCAATCCACGTTCAAGCAGTCACGCAAGATAGCTGGCAGACTCTGAGACAGAATAAATTACACATAAAACATTGTTCGTTCGGAACTCGGCAAAAAGAAAAAGTACCAAAACGCATATAACTAGTGCCCCTAGATCTAAAGAGAGTTACGCCAACTATGTCAGAATCGAAAACGAGACTGAACGACTTAGACGCCATTTATTGCTGGACAATACCAGGGCTAGTAGCGAGAATAAGCATCGAGTAAGATTTTTTTTTAATTAATGAAAATAAATACCCCGTTCAACCTCTGATGGGTAATAATTCCGATATATATTGTTTTCAATTCAAAATAATATGAACAACTGCCGATAAGAGAAAGTGGCATCACATTTGTCAAATCATTGTAAATAGGGACAATCACAATTATGCTTTTACGTTAAATAAATAAACAAACAAACAACAAATTTAAAAAAATAATAAAGAAGAAACTCTGAACAAGAATAATATTAAAATGGAGGGGTGTAAAGACCTGGTGGTTACAGTTATATAACTGAATTTAACAGATATTTAATTGACTTTCGCCTATTAAAAGTCATATGTATTGTAAGAACAGCATCAGACCTTCACATTCCCAGCCACTATATATTAACATTTGTTCGTATTAAATATTATTTGACTATATTATGCAGTTCCCTTCGACTGTCTATTCTTAACACCTCTTCTATATTTATAAGGTTATATTTATTTATATTTAGATTTATAAATATATTATAAATATAATATATAAATATATAACTATAATATATAACTATATAAATATAATATATAAATATGAATATAAATATAAATATATAAATATATAAATATATAAATATATATATAAATATATATATAATATATATATATATATATATATATATATATATATATATATATATATATATATATATATATATATATATATATATATATATATATATATATATATATATATATATATATATATATATATATATATATATATATATATATATATATATATATATATATATATATATATATATATATATATATATATATATATATCATATACAAATAAACATAAACTAATGAATTAATTAAAGAGTTAGACTCATAGGTGTAATCATATACATATATATATATATATATATATATATATATATATATATATATATATATATATATATATATATATATATATATATATATTATTATATATATATATATATATATATATATATATATATATATATATATATATATATACAGTACTTTGCAAAAAAAATGGCAGTCATATTGCTCAGCTAAATATGCTGAAATCTAATTAAATATGCATGTTCTGCCCCAAATTTGCACTCCACTTAAGTGAGCAAACACTACCAAAAGTTAAAAAAAAATTAGCGTAGAGTACAGTCCCTTGATAATAGAGCAGACGACAATTTCTAATGCTAGTGGCAGAAAATGGATACAAAGACAAAGTGTATGTTAATTTCACAGCTTTGGAATGAAGGAAATCAAACATGTTCCAACATTTCTAAAACCTTGAAACATTCCTGAGCGGACTATCTACAGAGTTGTGAGTAAATTAAAAGCAGGTAATGGAATCGAGCGAAAAGAAGGTAGTGGGAGGCCAAGAATTTTGGACACAAATGACCATCGGCGTCTCGCCCAAATCGTTCAGGCTGGGCCAATGAAGAGTGTAGAAAACATACGTCAGAGCATGATCGAGTTGGGAAGCCTAGAGGTATCTAATGCTACTGTCAACAGGGAGCTACACAGGATGAATTACACAAAAAAAACGGGTAATTTCGTCACCATTGCTCACAGAGACTCACAAACAGATGCGCTTGAACTGGTGCCACGAAAACAAAAATTTGTCATGGGACAATGTGATTTTTTCAGATGAATGATCTGTTTGGTCTTATCCTGCTCAAATAAATATTTGGACGAAAGACTCTGTAACGCCTGTGTACCAGCGACAGAAACATACCCAGAAATTCCATCTTTGGGGAGGGGTGTCAGCAAGAGGTGCCACCCCACTGTGTGTTTTCACCGGAATTCTCACGAAAGAAAGGTACATCGACATACTAGAGGGACACCTTCTGCCATTTATGCAGGTCATGTACCCCGATGGGTGCACATTTCTACATGACAATGACCCAAAGCATACAGCTCATACCACCAAAGCATGGCTGCAAGAGAAGAATGTGATAGTGCTGAAGTGGCCCAGCAACATTCCCGACCTAAACCCAATTGAAAACGTTTGGGCACTACTCAAGAATCATTTAAAAAAGAGTGGACTCAGAGACGTTGAACAATTGAAGAAGGAAGCTGAAAAATACTGGGACAGTCTGACTCACAATTACCTACAAACATTTGTGGGAAGTATGCCTCGCCGCATCCAGGCTTGCCTTGCTGGAGAAGGCAATATTATATTGTACTGAAACCACTGTTAATAGATAGGGGAGATACCAATCTTCCTCTGGACATACAGTTTTTATTATTATTTGCTTCTATGAGTGTGCTGCGTTGCGAAAATATGACTGCCATTTTTTTTGCAAAGTACTGTATATATATATATATATATATATATATATATATATATCTATATATATATATATATATATATATATATATATATACGAGGGGCGGTCGAAAAGTTTTGCACTTTACTAAGAAAGCGTTAAGACAAGCGGGATTGCTGTGTATCATTGTAAAGACAACCTATTGGTTTACATTTCCTGCGCGTACATGGCGCGCGCGGCGTGTCGTGTGAAAGAGAAATTGGCGGGAAACTGGTTCAGTTGTATATGAAGCGGTGTCATGGACAAAAGGAGTATCGAGCCGAAATATCCGAACAGATTTTGGACATTTGCAATGCTGACGAAGATGATTTTTTTTCGTAGACTGGTTACTGTGGACGAATGTTGGGTGCATTTCTATGACCCCGAGACTAAAAACCAGAGCAAACAATGGAAACATTCCTGTTCGCCACCACCAAAGAAGGCAAAGACGGTACCCTCTGCGGGAAAGGTCATGCTCACCGTCTTTTGGGACTGCCGCGGGGTAATACTCACCGACTACCTTCCTCGTGGCCGTACTATCAACTCCACGTACTACCAAAGCCTTCTCCAGAAGTTACGAGGAGAAATGAAGCGCAAAAGACGCGGGATACTGTCCAGAGGCGTTCGTCTGCTTCAGGACAATGTGACAATGCGCCGGCTCATGCAGCTCATGGCTCCATCGTCCTTGCCCAGCAGTGCGGGTATGAAATCTGCGCCATCCAGCATTCTCATCGGACTTGGCACCGAGTGACTTCTTCCTGTTTCCAAACATGAAGAATCCGCTTCGTGGACGTCGTTTTTCTAACGACCAGGACTTGATTACTAAACTGGAGACGTGGTTCCGGGCCCAGACGGGGGTGTTCTACAATCAGGGCATCAGGAAGGTGAAGAAAAGATGGGAGAAGTGCATTGTCTTGAGGGGTGAATACATAGAGAAAGACTAAAGTTCACACCAATTTCCAGGTATGTGCCTTGACTCCTTCATACTAAAGTGCAAAACTTTTCGACCGCCCCTCGTATATATATATATATATATATATATATATATATATATATATATATATATATATATATATATATATATATATATATATATATATATATATATATATATATTATATATATATATATATATATATATATATATATATATATATATATATATATATATATATATATATATATATATATATATATATATATATATATATATATACAGTACTTTGCAAAAAAAATGGCAGTCATATTTTCGCAACGCAGCACATTCATAGAAGCAAATAATAATAAAAACTGTATGTCCAGAGGAAGATTGGTATCTCCCCTATCTATTAACAGTGGTTTCAGTACAATATAATGTTGCCTTCTCCAGCAAGGCAAGCCTGGATGCGGCGAGGCATACTTCCCGCAAGTGTTTGTAGGTAATTGTGAGTCAGACTGTCCCAGTATTTTTCAGCTACCTTCTTCAATTGTTCAACGTCTCTGAGTCCGCTCTTTTTTTAAATGATTCTTGAGTAGTGCCCAAACGTTTTCAATTGGGTTTAGGTCGGGACTGTTGCTGGGCCACTTCAGCACTATCACATTCTTCTCTTGCAGCCATGCTTTGGTGGTATGAGCTGTATGCTTTGGGTCATTGTCATGTTGAAATGTGCACCCATCGGGGTACATGACCTGCATAAATGGCAGAAGGTGTCACTCTAGTATGTCGATGTACATTTCTTTCGTGAGAATTCCTGTGAAAACACACAGTGGGGTGACACCTCTTGCTGCTACCCCTCCCCAAAGATGGAATTTATAGGTATGTTTCGGTCGCTGGTACACAGGCGTTACAGAGTCTTTCATCCAAATATTTATTTGAGCAGGATAAGACCAAACAGAACATTCATCTGAAAAAATCACATTGTCCCATGACAAATTTAGATGTTCGTGGCACCAGTTCAAGCGCATCTGTTTGTGAGTCTCTGTGAGCAATGGTGACAAAATTACCCGCTTTTTTGTGTAATTCATCCTGTGTAGCTCCCGGTTGACAATAGCATTAGATACCTCTGGGCCTCCCAACTCGATCATGCGCTGCCGTATGTTTTCTACACTCTTCATTGGCCCAGCCCGAACGATTTGGGCGAGACGCCGATGGTCCTTTGTGACCAAAATTCTTGGCCTCCCACTACCTTCTTTTCGCTCGATTCCATTACCTGCTTTTAATTTACTCACAACTCTGTAGACAGTCCGCTCAGGAATGTTCAAGGTTTTAGAAATGTTGGAACATGTTTGATTTCCTTCATTCCAAAGCTGTGAAATTAACATACACTTTGACTTTGTATCCATTTTCTGCCACTAGCATTAGAAATTGTCGTCTGCTCTTATATCAAGGGACGTTACTCTACGCTAATTTTTTTTTTACTTTTGGTAGTGTTTGCTCACTTAAGTGGAGTGCAAATTTGGGGCAGAACATGCATATTTAATTAGATTTCAGCTTATTTAGCTGAGCAATATGACTGCCATTTTTTTGCAAAGTACTGTGTATATGGTATATATATATATATATATATATATATATATATATATATATATATATATATATATATATATATATATATATATATATATATATATATATATATATATATATATATATATATATATATATATATATATATATATATCCCAGCATTCTAACTCAAATTATCCAGTACCCTCAGATCTTAAAGATTTCTAGCTCGATTTCTAGATTCACTTTTATTAGTGAAGTTTCTTAATTTTTCGTTGGAGATAGTCTTAGTATTTCTGTGTTTCAGGTAATTATATTTACTAGTATTTTTGAGTGATTTAAGTGGTAAAATCGTCAATTATATTGTACTAGATTTTCGGTGCAGAGTGATTTACTAGATAGGTCCGTCATTTATATTTCTCTAGGTTTTACTGTGGTACATCGGCCAGCAGAATAAATATTATTTCTAGCTAAACTATGCCAGCAATAAAATAAATTTAATTAATTGCTAGTAACCAGTCAGAGAATATTTTAACGAACTAGTAAAGGCACTGTCCATCATGAGTATTGACGAAATATGTATTTATTTCTAATTCATGATGATTGATTTTTTTTAAATGACTAAAACTTATTTCACGGGAGTTTTTAAACGATAAGACAAGCTCTAAGCTTGTAGTTTATAATTTAAGTTAAATAACCGAAGTGAATAAATATATTATATTTTACGTGGGTTAAGGATAGGATTGAGAATACTATATTATGGTTAAGTATTTGTATTTTTTCTCATTTACACAGTATTGGGTCAAACCCTAAACCTTACCAGCGGCTTCCATATGAATCTGAGAATAACTTTGCAAAAGAACATTCTTATATTAATATCGTGTTTTCAAGGTGACTGTCTGGCCTCGTGTTTACACACAGAAAGAGACAGAGAGCCAACCCAAAGAATAATAAGAGTAAATTGTAACTGGACTTATAGATATCCAGATTTTTTTCCCAATTCCATATACTTTCAGCCCGTTGTGGCGAAATAATCAAACATTGACCGAACCTGAATAACAACCACTGTGTTGTGAAGAAAATTTATCCTGAACAGATTTATTTACCTGACACTCGATTTAACGATTGAATATTCCAAGCTACTGTACACTGTGAACATTACATCTCTTAAGTATTTTCCTACCTGGACAAACATTGAAGTGACATAATCAGCATCCTACTAATAGTAACGAATCAAGCGTTTCCCATCATTTGGATTAATTAATCTTGGAGAAACTGGGGCTTGTTTCGCCAAAACCCAACCTTGGAGTTGCTGTGTGTACCTTAATCATTGTTCCAGAGGTTGTGAAAGCACCTATTAGGTAAGAGTGAATGGATGTGATCACAGGTTTGTCAGAGCGAGAGAAAGCAGGGATGAATAATTCTTTTATTGTATAACCCATGTACTCACTTTGTATTTTTTTTTAATGCAAGTTTTTTGCTAATGCTGTCCCTTTTCAGAATAGATTAATGTATAAACTCTGTTCTTTACTGTAAAGGGAAATCCTAGACCATAGCGTACAAATCTTTGACTCTTTGTGGTTAATAACTTTCTTCTAACGGGATCTTGTCTCAACAGAGGGAGGGAGGATTACACCTATGAGTCTAACTCTTTAATTAATTCATTAGTTTATGTTTATTTGTATATGATTGATATTCAAAATATTGCTGTTGTGGAGTTTTTTTTTTAATGATAAATAAAATTTACATAAACTTTATTTACGTGTGTTGGTCAACTCGTCCCAAAAAGATCCCTATTCCATTGATATAGTTTTCACGTTTTTTGTGCGTCTAATTGTCATCACTTATCTGGGTGTGTGTAGATGTGAGTGGTTGAATATATCAATATATATTTATAAGAAAAACTGTCTGATCTAAGAATCTCAGTCGTAATCGATAGGCTGGATTAGATTATCTCCCATAGATTATCTCTAAAATCCAGAGACAGACTTTACCTTTCACCATTTCACTCGTGAAAATCTATTTCTTTACCTTATCTCCCACTGAGCTATCACATGTTCTAGTACTATTCAGACCGGACCATAATTGATCTTAAATACCAATCAAAAATCAACGACAGCCTGTTGGAAATTATGATGTCATATGTGGATTCGTTGCGAAAAATAAATATGGAAAATACCAATGGAATTGGCAGTCAGGATTATTAACATTATGTTGGCTATTTGGAGAAGCCTTTATTTGGTTGATGTGGCACGTTTATGAGTGAGCCTTGCTGGTCGTATAATTCCTAACCCTAGACAACTGAATGTAAACGAGCATAACATGGACTTCATTTATGATAACTCCGACGCCATAAAAAGTTATACTTGTATCAGGCTGAGGTAGCTTTCCACCTTCCTTTGCTAATCTGTCAGCTTCTTAATTGCCGGAGATGTTGCAATGAGATGGGATCCATTGTACTACAACTCGTTTGAATCGGTGGCTCAGTTTGGTCCAGTGAGAAGTGAAAAGCACATATTTCAAAGACCTTTTCATTCTGCACTTTTATCAATAATTATTTATAAATAATTAGTTAAAGGTGTTCCTTGTGTGCAAAGTGAACAATAATATATTTTTTCAATCTGTCCTTTTTATTTTCCCTACAGAAAACATAGAATGAAAAGTCTGCCTGTATCTTGAGCTCGTGTGGTAGTAAAGAAACATATTCGTACTCGAATTAAGAGCATCAAAAAGGAAAGCAAAAGACCACATGACACGAAACAAATTAGAGTATTTGCGAAAAATATCGAATTCGGGGACAACAAACGTCACGACCTGAAGAATTACTGACGGCAAGTAACAGACGATAAGGTTTGCCGCTAGTAGTACCACCATGGTTATCGTCTTTCTGTCTCGTGTAGATATGATTTCAGGCTGCTCTTTGACTGTTATCGTTTTCCGCCAATCAGATTTAGTCTTTAACTTGGTAACAAGCGCAACAGTTAGGAGAACTTCAAGAAAAAATCCAGCAATTCCAAACACAGCACAGATAATATACACAATGCCGGCAAAACGAGGTCTGTTTTTGTTGTACATTAAACCACTCAAAGTCTTGTTATGTTGTGGGTAGAATTTCCAACCCAGTGAGATTGTGGCATATTCCGAGAAAACAGTTAAGATAATGACTAGGTAAACTGTAGTTATCACAATTCTTGTCTTTATAATGGTAAAGATTTGTTTAATTTTTAAAGGTAAAACCACACACAGACACCTCTCTGCTGTTATATACAACGTAATCAATAGTGTGATACGATTGAAAGAAATATGAGGCAAACCGCCAGTGAGGTATTGAAATTCAAAAGACTCAAACGGCAGTTGACCTGTTTTCAGGAAGGGACTCAACCAAACGGCTTGCCACAGTAACAAAATAAGACCACATATGTCCGATACTGTTAGCCCAAATAAGTTAACATTCGTTGTATTGTGGAGACCTTGTCTATAAAATACCACAATGTTAATAACATTTGCTGAGATTCCAAATATACAAATGGCACTGTTCAGAAAGACTTGATTCACGACTTCAAAGATACCACGACAACTATCACTTAATAATGACCATTCTTCTGCAGAGTCATAAACGTGTTCTGTGGTACGCATGTTGTGATGGTCTGTGGTCAATTTTAAATTAAAACTTTGTTTATGTTTTTATTATTATTTGGCTACAGTTCGGTCACATAATTGTGTGTTTCAGCTGTTCTAAAAAAGGTAAAAAGGATCCCGTTACACGCCCATTAGGCATATTTGGAATATGGTGTTAGGCCCATATTTTCTCGACCATTGGCACATTAGGGGTGATGTGGTCAGCATCACGCCGGCCGCCTTAACCTTCCCAGAAGTTGCTCTGGTACCCAATTGGGGCTGGGTTGACCCAGGAGCCGTTTGTGGCCTAAACAAATCCCACCTCAACTGGGGATCGAACCATAGACCACTGAGCTAGGAAGCCAGTGCACTAACCACAATGCTACCGCAGCTCCCTTTCAGCTGTTCTGACAAGTAAATATTTGTAATGTAGTGTTTATACTTGGTCTCTTTTCTACTTTTAAAAAAAAAATATAATAATGAGCATGGCAAAAGTAGATAATCAGAAAGCCTACACTAAGACATTTCATATAATCTTGCAGCTGCGATTCGTATACCAATATGTTTTACATTATGAATGTGCTAGCCCCATGGACACGTTCACATTAATGGTCTTTTACGGTACGCCTGAGTAAACAGTATATCTTTTTAATTTTGTCATGTGTATTGGGTGTTTTCAGACCTGGCCGAGCCCATGCCTCTCCGGGTGGTGGTTACTGTTGTTGTTGTTTAACTAGAACTACAGAGCTTCTCGCTCTTTTGCAGCCATACCAAGTTGAAGACTCCTTGGTATTATCTACATGGTAGATCTAGGCTTTTCCCTGTGGCTTTTATGCCATTCCGAAACGTGTTGAAGTTATGAGTTCCAGGTTCTCCAGCTTGGCTTGTATTTAAAGGATCATCACATCTGGTCTCAAGCTAGGATGAAGGAGCACGTGCCATATTGTGTATTCCCCGCCATCTAAGGGGACTCTCTAAATATGCAGAGTTAAATACGGTGCTCTGGTTCTGAGCTCTCCCAAGGAATTGTAAAGTCCTACACAGAGCCACTTCTCAGCTCCCCGTGCCCATCATGGGTCCATAGTGATATCCTCCTGCATGCAGCTAACCAGGTAGAAGCCAGAGTTACGTTTAGGGCTCAAGGGACTCCATTAAGCTTAGTGTACAGTGCTGGGTTCTCAGCATGTTTCACCACAGGTGGAATCCCTGGAAGTGTGTGGATGATTTCAAGAGTCAATGAGGGTGTAATTTAGCCTCACAGACAGAGGTTCACTTCCACATCTGTATACTATAGCATTGTGCATAACTGGTGGTCATATAAGGATGACTCCAGATATGCCTACATGCATCTCCAGGCGGTCAAAGCCCCTTTAGCCTATGACTAAAAGTAAAATGTTTCCTCGTTTTGGCGAGGTGCGCCCTGTTCAACTATACACTGGGTCCGGTTATATTAGGGCGCTTGCCCAAATGTAAAATACCACGTAGTATAGTACTAAACTTAGACTTTGGCAGCAGATTGAGAGAGAATAATACAGGCATTAGAAATTAGATGTTTCACAAAGATCCTCAGATTATCGGTCATAGATCGTACAACATAAGAATAGATAAGAAAATTAGTTGGGCGTGTCGTAGGACTAAAAAAAACCTCATAACAATAAAGAGACGGAATCCAATATTGTATTGCCACATATTTAGATCACTTGGGCTACCAAAGAGTGTCCTTCAAGGCGCAATGCCAAGCAAAAGATTAGAGGGAAGAAAGAAAAGGATTTGGATGGAACACATAAAATAATGGACTGCTGGAGTATAGCGCGATCAGAACAACTCAGGTAAAATTGGCAAATAATAACAAATATTTATTAGTTTTTGTTTTGTATCTCTGCTTTAAATTTTCGACTTCTTCCCCATAAAAAGGCTATAAGGTCTTTTTTCATAACCTGGTATAAATGGAGTTATTTGTTCGCTGGTTCGTTCGTCCTACCACGTGATTCTTGTATACATTTATTTTGCAGGAAGCGCTAAAAATAAAGTTAAATTCTATAATTAGCAAGTATCTCCTGGGGATCCCACAATGAAATAAGAGGCTACTGCTTCCTCAACCATGTCTGTTCAGGCGACCAATAGGAAGTTTTGTAGTGTGGTGGCTACCTCATCAAGTAAAACACAGTACTACAGAAGCCACAACTGTAAAGGGGGGGGGGCATAAATGCTTTAGTGCAGGCTTCTTTCAAGGGGCTAGCTACAGTGGTAGCTCCATGCTCCTTGGGGAACATTTTAAAAAAATCTATTTATTACTAAACCGAATGGATAGCTATTACAGGACCTAATGAATACACACACAGGTGACGACTTCTTCTTCAAGTAGCATGTCTTGTGGCGTAGGAGATCATGTCTCTTCACAACTTCTTGTCTCCTGTACAATTTATCAATTCTGTTGTTGTGCCACGATGTCAAACTTAGGGTCGGAATGGCTAAGAGGTATGGCGTCAGCTTCGAACTCTAGAGGTATCGGGTTCGATTCCCAGTTGAGGGAATATAGTTTATAGAATTATTTTTGTTTTTCAGAACCAGTGGTCCTAATGATGTCGTACTCCCCCCTGGTCTCCTGGGTAGTGAGATCGGATGCCTCGCGTTCTCGAAAAAGGGTGAAAAAGTAGGAGATCCCATGTGCAAGTTACGCACGTTAAAAATCCCACGGCAGTTGGAAATCGTAAAGAGTAGGCCTATCAGGCCGTTGCCCTGGCGAAATTTAAAAATTAGAAACCTATCCACCACAAAATATGCATAGAATGTGTGATTCCTATATTCACACAATGGGATTCTCATCGGTCCTACGGAGTTCGTGCACTGTGCTGAGATCCTCCCTGTGTGACCTAAGGGAGAAGATCGGAGCATTGATGGAGTTGTCCGTGTGCAATGAAGATGACCATTAAAACCAAAACAAACATCTCTATGGCCTCTAGTGTTTTCCCTACTTGTTTACTAATTGTCCATGATTCACTCCCGTATGTCAGGATTGATTCTACATAACACTGAAGAACTCTCTTTCTTACTTCCATTGATACAATAATTGTTGCATAAAATACTCTTCATTTTATAGAATGCTGTTTTTGCCTGAGCTATTCTGCACTTCATTTCTGAGATACTGTTGCGTGCATATTTTGACGCACATATTACAAAAATCGATATGGCTATTTAATATGGGAAAAATATAGACATTCATTCATTTGTGTATGAAAATGCTGTCTATGGTAAAAGCGAGAGAATCCATGTTTGATTCACACTTTTGATTATAGGAGTAATCGTTCTGGATATTGATCCGGCGCAAGGATATTGCGCTTACGTTTGTACTTATTTTTTAGGGCCAGAAAATATATTAATTTGCTTATTGTGTTTATGGCCTGAATTCATATGTATTACATATTATTAGTACAAGTAGAATCAGTCCTATATTGTATATTTTGGATGGGTAGGAGGGACTAGATTCTTGTTATTCCGGTCTAGCGGAAGTATGAGTTGTCTTGACAAGTCGTGATGAGTTCCGATGTACCGTGATAATGGCGGGTACGCACTTTTCAAAGGGCTGGTAGATTCTTAAGGAAATATAATTCATGACGTGATTTTCTACTAAAGGAGATGGTATCTCTACTATAGTTTATGTTAGAGACTCTCCTAAGGTACGGTACAATGTATAATTCGGACTCCATGTATTGCCAGACCCTATTTTGATGATCTCATGTCGATTCGCCCTAGATGGAACATTGTGCTTCGTATCGCTAGGGTCGTGTTTTGTATCGACGAAGATGACTGTTACGTGCAGTCTTTGATATCTTACAATATTATACATAGGTAATTTTTTAGTGCTTAAGGGAAAGTCATTATTGAGTTACTTCCCTTGAACTCCGCGGATAAATACATTTTTACTGCGATTTATTCGTTGTTTGGGTAATAATAGATTGTTCTTGCTTCAGAATATCTATGGCCTGAATTTATGTGTATTGTTTGTCTGAGTAGGACAAGTCTGTCTTATATCTGTATATCTTTACATATCTAGGTCGAACTATATGTTCTGTTGTCTCTAGAGAGGTCAAAGGCTATTCGGCGGATGTGTCGCTTGAGTGGGGTGATTTGGCTTCGTCCTGATAGGGAATGTGTGTGTTTTGCTATGTCGGCTTGATGCCTTGAAAAGTGATCTCAGTGGTTTTGGGGAAAGTGATAGTCGTCTAGACCTATCGTGTATGCTTTACCCCAGTGTTTATTCATCTTGCCAAGGAATGGCAGTTTCATATTCCCTCTACCAAGGTAATCAAAGATACTCTTATGAACTCTCGATCGAAGCCACCATTGTCGATAATTACGATTTGAATGTTTAAGAGAATATATTTGACTCGATGAAAAACGACTTCGATTCCTAGCAGCACTATATTCTGTAGAATGCAGTCTATTGTTCATGACCAAATCTACAGAGCAACGAAATGTTGTATGAATGACTAACTTTAGAACAGATTCATTATCTGTATTCAAACGTGAGTGACAGTTCACGAGTGGAGCCATCTTGGAACCAAAACATGTAGGACTTTCAAGAAGAGAAAAGGGATGCCCGTATTATCGCTTGATCAGTCCAGAGATCACTGCTACACATGAGAACCCATTGTTAGTGGTTCAATATTATTATATGGAAAAAATATGTGCTGAACATTATGTTGAAGAATCGTTGCTAAACGAGATTAGGTTTAGAAGTCATCTGAAATATTGTTTACAAGCTGACGTGCTCAGTCAGTGACGTCAGATGATATATGTATGGGCGATACTGAGTGCTTGGCTATTGACAGTCCATTATACCATTATTCTACATGAGTGCCCATGTAACATTGCAAGACCATTTGTCCACTGTACTATGATGTATTATGGCAACCTGTGATTTGTCACTATCTGTGCTGTCGAGTGTGTACGTCCAATTAAACTTTAGAAAAGGTACACAGTCGTTGGTGTCGATGACTTCCGGTCATACATGAGTGTGAGAAGAGAACATTTGTCAACAACACGAACCCTTATCATCATTCGCACATTATACACTCCATCCATGTCTACACAACACTGCGTAGGTCAAGTTGACATTCCATACACTACAGTGGGGCAGGCAACACCATAGGGATCTTGTCAACTGATGATGATAGACGCCTGTCTTCCCGCCTAGGAGTGTTCTGGTGTACTTTATCAACATATATTATATCCAACTAAATATCAACTTTATCAATGACAGACTTTCCTGCAGCGGTTATGGCTACGTGAATTAACCTGATCACCGTAGAGCTGTATGGAAACATTTATGAAATCATTTATATACCCATTATAAATTAACTCTGGCTTATATTCACCTTCCTATGAATGAGTGAACGACAACTCAGGGAGGCAGCCATGTTAGATTTCGGTCATCATATGTTTTGATCACTGCCAAGAGAACAGATTATTTATCCTATTATCGGACAGTGACAGGGAGATCTCAATCTTGCTAGAAACCCCCCTTCGTGGTTTCATAATATATACTACAAACTATGGACGTCAAGTAACTTTAGTTATTTACCGATCTGCCTTCACTGACGCGTTTAGTCAGATAGGGGGATGCGGCCATAATGTATCATGACATTGAACTTTTGATGTACTGCCCATTATTTCTGAATGTGTCATGACTTCAGATCTGCTATGTATACCTACAAATTGATATGTCAACATACCATGATGTACTCGTATGTCCCAGTGTGTACGTCTGAATAAATTGAGTAAACAAAGATTCCAGCAGTCTGCATTGGTGCCTTGTAGACACATGTGTATGAGTGGTTATATTGGTCAGCACACGAACAGTACACCATTCGCGGTAATCACACTCTACACTTCTACTTCATACATACACCATCCTGCGTCGGTTGGAGTGACCAAGTTTAGGGCCTGCTTCCCCTGGAGCCTTTGCCTTCCCTAACTCAGGACTAGGGTGAGTTACCCATTTACAGCTGGGTAGACTGGAGCATGCCTGATCTCAACAACACACCACTCTTCCTTACAGAGCATACCGACTGACACTTTACAGAGTGGAAAGAAGAAAAGAAACTTTACAGTGGCGAGCCAGATTCCTGGGTCCAGCTTACGCAGTTTTGTGTTGAGAATCACAGTTTACAGCTGAAAGAACATTTGTTTGAACACATCAACACCAGTAGGACAGCTATACAGTGGATGTCAGCTTGACCTGTATTACCGATAGGATGCTGTATCTAGGTCAGCGCTTGTTGACAGTTTTTCGCTGTACAGACAGTATTACACAGGACAGTGGTATCAAGTGTAGAAAATATCTGGAGCAGTATTGTTGACATTTCTCAACGTACAGAAGAATCACAGTGTTGTTGAACATAAAGTGCATAGTTCATCGTTGGATCTTCATATGCTCAACAGAGAAAAATTGACAGTGTAATAGTTTAAAATTAAATCTATTACTGAATAAAGTGGCAAGTTATTAGTAATAAAATAAACTGTGCCTGCTTTACAACACTATACCTGCAACACATTCCATTCATGACATAAATTATATTGTATGCTATATGCTATTTATGCTTACATGTTATTTGTTATGTATTAAATTAGTTTATGTTCTGTGTGACTAGTACAAGGTATGCCGAGTGACATTGGTCTGGTACTAGTATTCTATAGGTACACATTTTCTTAATTGGAAATTTGTTAGCAACAATTTGCTGCTATTTCTGTTAGTTGTGATGAGGTGCTCTTTTCTTCGTTGTTTTTGTTAATAATTTTGTGTTCCTTAGTTTTGTTTGATTTGTTTGTATAATTGTAGGTCTCATCTTTTCTATTTTTGATTTCTTTACACCCTTATGTTTATACACGGTGGCGTTATTTGTCTTGTTATCTTATTGCAGTTATCATCACGGATTCTGTGATCATTTTTTTCATTTCTCCTATTTAATTTAATTTGATCTCTGCAAATGTTTTCAGATTGTCTTTTCTTGTTTGTCCTTTGTAATGTCTTTAGTTGACATATGACGTATAGTGGTATACACTGATAGTATAGTACAGATCAGTACTTTATGATTGTTATTGTTATAAAACAAAATGTACAAGACCTTTGTAAGGCTTGTCTCCCAAAGTGATTGGTAAAGGGAAATATTTTTTTCCACAGGTACTCAAGTGATCTTTGATTACATTGAGGTATACAAGACCTTTGTAAGGCTTGTCTCCCACAGTATTTGAGATACAGTTATTGTTGTCCACAGGTACTCAAGTTATCATTGGTTATTATAAACCATACAAGTTTGGACTAAGACTAAGTCTATGGTATAGACTTGTCTCCCATTAAAATGAAATAGGGTAATTTATTTACTTTTTCAGGTTTCTGATTTAAGAAGACAATATGTCTACATTAGATTATTTTATTGCACAAGGAAAATCTCTTGATAAGACTGGAAAAGACTTAGAACAATGGGCTGTTGCTCAATATGACAAAGCATTAGCTGCAGAAGAGAAAAAAAACTGCTGCTGCTGTTGAAGAAAGAAAAGCTGCTGCTGAGGGAAAAAAAGCTGCGGCTGAGGAGAGAAAACTTCAAATAGAAGAAAAAAAAAAGCTGCTGCAGAAGAAAGGAAAGCTCTAGCTGAAGAAAAAAGATTAGAAAAAGAAGCTGATACTGCTGCTGAACTTAAGAAATTGCAGATGCAAGTGGAGGAAAGGAGATTTGAGGCAGAACAGAAGAAATTAGAAGCTGATGCAGAACAGAAAAAAACTAGAAGTTGCTGCTGCTGCAGAACAGAAGAAATTAGAAGCTGCAGCTGAACAAAAAAAATTAGAAGTTGCTGCAGAACAGAAGAAATTAGAAGCTGCTGCAGAACAGAAGAAATTAGAAGCTGCTGCAGAACAGAGAAGATTAGATAGAGAAGCTGAAGAGAGAAAAGCAATAAGAGAACATGAGTTTGAATTAGAGAAATTAAAATTGACATGTATGAGTAATGTTAATCAGGCATCTGGTGGTAATGGTAAACCCTTTGTGTACAAGGTCAAAGTACCAGCGTTTAACCCTACCAGTGATGACATAACATTTTGGCTTTCTAGATTTGAACGGGCTTGTCGATCTCATAATGTTGACAAATCACAGTATGTGAATCAGTTGTCTGAAAATCTAAAAGGGGAGTCCCTAAGTAAGTTATATTTTGTTGAAGAGGCCGACAAAGATAATTATGATGCTGTTAGGGCAGCTTTGATAAAGAGATATCAGCTGTCTGAAGAAGGTTATCGTCTTTTGTTTAAAACAATGAGACCTGAGGTAGGTGTAGAATTCTCAGATTTCATCTCAAAAGCACGAATTACACTTTCACGATGGATTGAATTATCCAAAACAGAAAAAACATTTGATGGTCTTACGGATTTATTGCTAAGAGACAAGGTCATGTCTTCTGTAAATAAATCATTCCTAGAGTTCTTACATGAGCGTAAACCTGGTACAATAAAGCAAATGGAAGAATATTGTGACCAGTATGCCACGGCACACCCTGACATGATTCTTAGTAACTCTAACATTAAAGAGAGTATGCCAGTTGCTTCGGCAACAGAATATAATCAGAATTACTCACACAAATTCCAAGGAGCTAAAAATAAATTTGATAAAAAGGTTAATTGGAATAGGTATCAAAACCAAGATAGCCGCTCAAATCAGAGTTCTTCTTTGAAGAACTGGAATCGGGCTGATAGTCCTCGACACGCGAGGGGTACCCATAATGTTAGAAATTCTCGGAAAGGGAGTAGCTATAGGAACTACCCAAGTGCTTCATGGAGACAAAAGAAACAATATTACAGGGATACTCAATATAATGAGCATGATGATTATGATCATGAATGTTATGATTCAAACCCAAATAGGGGTTATAACAGAGGCAATAATAATTATAGAGACAATTATAACCGAGGTAGATCACAACACAAAAGACATGGTAAATCTTATTACCAGGCTAACTCTGCACAACAGGAGTTCCACGACACCGATAATCAGAATAATGATAAAAAAGACTCCAACAGTGTAGCAAATTCCGCTTTCGATTTTGCTAGAGCATCTGAGTGTTCGCAATGCAAAACATTATTCGATCCAACCACAGTGTCTACTTTAAGCTGCGGTCACCCGCTTCCCGCTCTCCATGCGTCAATTGCGCATAATGGAAGGGGTGCTCTTGTCTTTAATAGGGGCCTAATAGATGGTACTCCGGTATCAATTCTTTTCGATTCCTGGTGCACTACCATTGGAGTGAGGCAATCACTCGTAAATCCTTCTCGAGCTACAGGCAATATAGTCAAATGTGTAACATTTGGTGGCACATTGGAGAAGTACTCCACTGCCATTATCAATATTGCTACGCCTTTCTTTACAGGAGAGGTGCAAGCATGTCTCTTGCCGAATCCGATCGCTGATCTTATCATCGGTCGCATTCACGGGGTGAAAGAATGCACTCCACAGCAAATTTCTAATTGGGAAAATGTTAATATGCAATCTGCTAAGGCAGTAATCACTAGGGCTCAAGCTCTTAATATGCCACAATCTTCACATTCTGAAGATAATGATGCGCAGATCCAAGATGATCCCTTGGAGATTTCCCACGATTCCTTTATCAAACAGCAGGAAGATGATCCTACTCTAAAGAAATTCTTTACTCTGGCAACAAAAGGTGATCCGAATAAGGATACTAATCGTAAATCTTGGATTACGATGAAGAATGGCGTACTTGTACGTATGGTACAAGACTCCGCTAAGTCCATTCATTCTCAAATCCTTGTGCCTAAAAATATGAGAGTTAAAATCTTACAGCACGCTCATGATTCGCCGTGTGCTGGACATATGGGTTTTTCCCGTACTAAAGCTAGAGTTCTTCAATCTTTCTTTTGGCCTGCTGTGAATAAGGACATACGAATCTATTGTCGATCTTGTAAAGTATGTCTGATGGGGAGACTTCTTCTGATGATCAGATTGCCTCCTGTTGTATCGCGCTGTAAAGAGTTTCCTATCATAGTTACATGGTCTAACCAGTGACGATCGGGAAAAAACCGATTGACTTCTGGAAAGACAGATGACACTGGGAAAGACTAGAAACCGGCTGACCGGGTTAGCACCCCGTAAGCTGTATTCAATTGCTACAGGACCCAAAAATGATAGATGCCCCCAGGATTCACCGAAAGGGGGGGAGAATGATGAATCCACAGGCGCCTCATTGGAATCGACCAGACCCGTTACACGGACTTCGAGCTCTGAACAACGGCTGGAATTTCCATGTGCCTGTGGTAGGGAGTTCTCTACTCAGAGAGGAATGAAAATCCACCGAACGAAAAAGGGGTGTGGGAGGTCATCTGGGGGAGATCAACAGCGCTCTGTCTCGACGGATAAGACGTTAGAAGAACGCAGCCAGGAGTCAATCCACAGTGCTGAGTACATTCAAGTTGATCTGCCTGATGATGATCTCACACACTTCTTGGACGGGAAGAGAGATGCAATCAAGTTTCCACCTGCCAGTGCAAAAGGGCTTTGGGAACAGCTGGACGAAGCCTTGGCAAAAGAGTTGGATAACAACCTGAAGCAGATAAGTTTGGAGAAGAAGCTGGAAATCTTCGGCGACATAATATATCTGCACTGTCGCAAAGTGTTCGGAGTGAGGGAGGCAAGGGAAAGTAACCCACCACGAAAAAGTAGAAGACAAATTAAAATAGAAGAAATCAGGAAACAGAAGAAGCATGCCCGAAAACTTTTCAAGAACGCAGTTGCCACAGAGAAGGAAGGGTTACGACAGGTTTGGGAGCACCTGAAAGGCCAACATAATGCCCTTTGTAGAGCAGAAAGGTTGTGCAGGAAGAGAAGGAAGACTCGAAGGGATAGGGAAAGATTCTTCAGGGAGCCCTTCAAGTTTGCCAAAGAACTGTTTGAGCAGCCACGGTCGGGTACGCTAAACATCAAGAAAGAAGACCTGGAAGAACACCTTAGAATGACATATTCAGATGGTCGCAAAGATGAGCCGCTCAGCAGCATGGCAGGCCTTAAATGGCCGAGTAAGCCAGGAGCTGAATTTAACACCAAGCCCCCAACGGTGCAAGAGGTAGAAAGCATTGTCCAGAAAGCTCGGTGCAAGTCAGCTCCAGGTCCTAATGGTGTTCCATATGTGGTGTATAAGAGATGCCCTGAAGTGCTCAAACGACTGCTCCGTTTACTAAAGAATGCGTGGAAAGCCCAGCTTGTAAGCAAGGAATGGAGAAAGGCGAACGGAGTCTACATCCCGAAGGAGCAAAATTCCACAGACATCAGTCAGTTCAGGCCAATCTCACTACTCAATGTGGAAGGGAAGATATTCTTCTCATCGATGGCGAAAAGACTCACTACATACCTCCTGGCAAATGGGTACATTGACACTACCATCCAGAAAGGAGGTATCCCAGGTACACCAGGATGTCTAGAGCATGCCACAATGATCTGGGAAGCAATCCAAAAGGCAAAGTCTGACAGAACAAACCTCCATGTAATCTGGTTGGATCTAGCGAATGCTTATGGATCCGTTCCACACCAGATGTTGTGGCAGGCCCTAGAAATGTATCATGTTCCACAAGAGATTGCAGCAATGCTGAAGCTGTATTTCGCAGGGTTTGCTGTCAGATTTTCAACCAGAGAGTACACAACGAAGTGGATTGGCCTTGAAGTTGGAATTGCAATGGGGTGTACCATCTCTCCGATACTATTCGTGATGGCTATGCAGGTAATCCTCAATGCGGCCGAAGGAATGGCTATAGGTCCAAAGCTTGGGGGAATGTGTCACATGCCACCGCTCAAAGCATTCATGGATGACACAACAATTCTGACATCAGATGAACATCAGGCCCGGAGGATGTTAGAACGCCTGGATGAACTAGTCAGCTGGTGCAGAATGAGCTTCAAACCCAAGAAGTCGAGAAGCCTATCAGTCAGGAAAGGGAAGATAGCAGAAGACATATTCGTGGTTTCCAACCAAAGAATCCCTACTGTCATTGAGGAACCTGTTAAAAGTCTTGGCAGGGTGTACGATGCCTCATTAAAAGACTCGAAGGCAGTGCAACAGACAATAGAAATGGCAGACAGAGGGCTACAGATCATAGACCAAAGCAGACTCTTGGGAAAGTTCAAACTGTGGTGCCTCCAGTTCATGTTGATACCGAAATTGCTGTGGCCACTGCTTATATATGAAATAAGCACAAGTACAGTCGAAGCTATAGAGCAAAAGGTCAACAAGTTCATGAGAAAGTGGCTAGGGGTACCATCAGGTCTGTCAGATGTAGCACTGTACTGCAAAAAGTCAAAACTTCTGCTTCCTTTCAAGTCAGTTGTTGAAGAGTACAAAGTTGGAAAGGCAAGGCTTGCAATGATGCTACGCGAGTCAGCTGATGACGTGGTTAAGTCCATTCAGCCTACACTGAAAACGGGAAGGAAGTGGAGAGTGGAAGAAGCTGTTGATGCTGCCCAAGAGTCACTCAAACTGAGGGAGGTAATCGGATACACACAGACGAATAGACGGGGATTTGGTCATGGAGACATCCGCTGGTGGTCCAAGGCATCAAGCAGGGAGCGCAGAGACATGGTTGTTCATGAGATACGAGAGGCTGAGAATGATAAGAGGTTGCAAAAAGCAGTGCAGCAGGTCCAACAAGGCCAATGGACTACATGGGAAGGAGCCCTGCAGAGGTCCTTGACATGGAATGATATATGGCATATGGCACCTCTTAGGCTCAGCTTCGTGGTTAGATCAATGTATGACCTGCTGCCGTCGGCCACCAACCTTGTGAAATGGGGAAAGTCGGATGATGAGCAGTGCCCCCTGTGCCAGGGGAGGCAGACACTCGAACACGTGCTCTCAGCGTGTAAGGTGTCATTAGGGCAAGGGCGATACACCTGGCGCCATAACAAAGTGCTAAATGAGCTTGCTGCGACAATAGATCTAGCAAGGATGAAGGCGAACAGCAAACCCAGGCCGAGCACCGCAAATACATACTTTCTGAGGGCAGGAAAGTCAGCACACCCCAAACCGAGTAAACCAGGTAGCAGTTTACCATCTCTTCTTGATTGTGCAAATGACTGGGAGATGGCGGTAGACCTACCTGGACGAGGGGCATATCCAGAGAGTATCAGGAAATCGCGGAGACGGCCGGATATAGTGCTTCATTCTTCTTCAACGCTTCAGGTCATACTGATTGAACTGACCGTGCCATTTGAATCCAGATTAGACGAGCAACATTCGTTCAAAGCGGCCAAATATAGTGATCTGGCCGCGGATCTGAGACACGAGGGGTTCACTACAAGGGTCATGGCTGTTGAAGTGGGCGCAAGAGGGCTTGTGGCTGCATCAATGTATGATCTATTGAAACTGTTGGGGTTGAAGGGACAGGCGAGAACAAGGGCACTGAAGAGGCTTAGTGAAACTGCCGAAAAGGCATCAGGCTGGCTGTGGAACAACCGCAATGGGCAATGGAAATCGTGACAATAAACGCTGCGGTACAGAAAACACCAGGAATTTTTCTAAGTCCACAAAACGCTGAGTTTTGTGGTGTACTAGTGAGCGGGCTGTGACTGAGGGGCAACAGGCGATGTATATTATAGGAGGTGTCAGTGTCAGAATTTCAGTGGCTAGGCTCGGCGGCTTCGCGATGGTGTCTCAGTGTGTGCGACGGAACGAACGGAATAATTTGTCTTCTCTTTGTTACTTTCACAATTGCCTCCACGGCTGGCGGAGTTGTGGATTAAAGTTGCTACCATAAGTGAAATGGGTTCATTTTCGATACAAGACAACAGGAGGCTGAGACGCTTGGGAGTCATGACCCAAGTGGGCCCGCCCCCCTTAGAGTGTAAAGGAGTATACTGGGCCGAAACACTTGTCTGATGGGGGGACTTCTTCTGATGATCAGATTGCCTCCTGTTGTATCGCGCTGTAAAGAGTTTCCTATCATTGTCAAGAGATTAAATCCAGAGGTCCACGCCATGATGCACCTATTCAGGCTGCAGACATTCCCATTCGGCCATTTCAAAAAATGGCGATAGACATCATTGGTCCATTTAAGATAAAGTCTGCTAGAGGACACCAATTTATTTTGACGTGTGTTGATATGTGCACACGTTGGCCGAAGGCTGTTCCTCTAAAGAGCATAACTACTGCTGATGTCGCAGATGCTCTTTGGTTAATATTTTCTCGTCTGGGGTTTCCAGCAGAAATATTATCCGACCATGGTACCCAACTCATATCGGATACCATGTCTCAAGTAATGTCGACTCTGAAGATAGAGAGATCGCTGAGTAGTATTTATCATCCTATGTCCAATGGGATGGTGGAACGTTTGAATAGAACTCTGAAAAACCTACTAGGTAAGATAACAGAAGATCATCCTCAGGATTGGGATAGGGTTTTACCCGCGGCTCTCTTTGCATATAGAGAGGTCGCCAACGAACATACAGGATTTTCTCCCTTTGAACTTGTCTTTGGCGCGAAACCGCGAGGTCCTATGTCCTTACTTCATGATCTTATAACTGCTGATAATATTGTCGATGACACAAAATCCTCTTATGAATATGTCATCGCACTTAGACACAAGATTATTGAAGCATGCAAATTGGCAACTGCTTCTTCTGAATTTGCGAAACAGAAGGCAAGGGAATTTGCCAATAAAAAGAGATGTTTGCGTCAACTTTGTCCAGGTGACAAAGCATTTGTCTTGCTACCTTGTAGGGAAAATAGACTTCTCATTTCTTGGAAAGGTCCGTACGATATAATATCAAAAGTTTCCGATGTTGACTATATCGTCGATATTGACGGGAAGCGTAAAACCTTCCACATCAACATGCTCACGGAATTCCATGAACGTCCTGATTATTTACAACCTGTTTTCCAGGCAACGGACGATTTTCCAGTCCAACATGGACAGTACTCATCTCTGTCAGTAATACAGGATGAGGAAACGAGTTTCTCGGATGTAAATTTACCTTTTCCAATGATTCCTCTTCACTCTAATGAATCATGGAAAGATGTTGCAATTTCTCCAGAATTATCTCCAGGAGAGCAGAAACAAGTTTCTACTATGTTAGAACAATTTCAGGATGTCCTTACTGACATTCCTGGTCAAACTGATGTCATTCAACATGACATTATTCTTACTGACCATAGTCCTATAAGAGTCAGACCGTATCCTATCCCGATACATTTTCAAGCACAGGTAGAGAAAGAGTTAGATGAGATGATAGAGTTAAAAATTATTGAACCATCCACATCAGCATATTCTTCGCCGATGGTTATAGTACGGAAAAAAGACAATAACATACGTCTTTGCGTGGATTATCGCAAATTGAATCAAGTGACTAAATTCGATGCTGAACCTATGCCTTTACTAGAAGAGCTACTTACGAGACTATCGAATTCTCACTTCTTTACTAAACTCGATTTGTCTAAGGGATATTGGCAAGTTCCACTATCCGAACACGCCAAACCGTTTACTGCTTTTTCGACGCCTAGGGGTCTATTCCAATGGAATTTCATGCCTTTCGGTCTTATGAACGCCCCTGCAACATTTGTACGCATGATGCGTCGAATCCTATCTCATCGCTCAGATGTCATTGCGTATCTTGATGACATCTGTCTTTTCAGTGATACTTGGAACGATCACTATAATGGTATAAATGAACTATTGTCTATCTTACGCGAGCATAACCTGACAGCGAAACCATCGAAAGCATGTATTGGTTTTAGCGAAATATCTTTCTTAGGACACCGTGTTGGTCATGGGTTCCTAAAAACAGAAGACCATAATACAAGTAAGATACTTAACATTTCTATTCCTAAGACTAAAAAGCAAGTACGAAGTCTCTTAGGTCTAATACAATTTTATGGACGATTCATCCCGAATCTGTCCTCCATTATGTCACCTCTTTCTTCCTTGCTAAAGAAAGGGTCTCCTAATGTAGTCCATTGGACTCAAGAATGTCAATCCTCTTTGGATAAGGTTAAAACTATGTTTTCTACTTCATCTATCCTAGTATTGCCTTCTAAGGATAAGACATTTATTCTTCGTAGTGACGCTTCATCCACCGGGATTGGAGCTGCACTAATGCAAGAGTACTCTGGAACTCTGCATCCTGTGATGTATATTTCTCGGAAATTAAATGCCGCAGAGAAGAATTACTCGGTCCTAGACCGTGAATTATTGGCTATGGTTTGGTCAATCCTTAAACTGCAAAGATTTCTTCTGGGCGCGCATTTCATTGTGGAAACTGACCAGAAAGCTCTTACGGCTATTCAGAGTAAAAATCTGAAGAGCGCGAGATCAACGCGATACGCGATTGCTCTACAGCCATTTCATTTTTCGGTGCGAGCTATCCGTGGGTCAGAAAATGTGATGGCAGATATTTTGTCTAGATGCCCACATGATTCATAACTGTTATACAACTTTGATACAGTTGTTTCTATGTTGAAATGTGTACACATATGTAATATATCATATATTGATTGTAACACTACTTAGCGGTTCATTGATATTTATTCACCGCTGATCTTTCAATCTTTTTCGTCTTTGATGATCATCATGTTAAGATATCTTAGATGAAATTTATGTATAAACTAATGTGGAAATTGTGTCATTGCTAATATTGTAGTATGCGTTGGTGACACCTCTCTGGAAATATTTATACTTAGAGAAGTACTTTCTCTAAGGTCATAAAACTTATGCTTATCATCTGCGCATGGTATTGGTGCGTTGTGAGCCTATTGTATGTGCTCCTAGATGTATTTCAAAAAAAAAAAAATGTACCATTTTTTTTTCCCGAGGGGTGTGGTAATCTGTTGCGTGCATATTTTGACGCACATATTACAAAAATCGATATGGCTATTTAATATGGGAAAAAATATAGACATTCATTCATTTGTGTATGAAAATGCTGTCTATGGTAAAAGCGAGAGAATCCATGTTTGATTCACACTTTTGATTATAGGAGTAATCGTTCTGGATATTGATCCGGCGCAAGGATATTGCGCTTACGTTTGTACTTATTTTTTAGGGCCAGAAAATATATTAATTTGCTTATTGTGTTTATGGCCTGAATTCATATGTATTACATATTATTAGTACAAGTAGAATCAGTCCTATATTGTATATTTTGGATGGGTAGGAGGGACTAGATTCTTGTTATTCCGGTCTAGCGGAAGTATGAGTTGTCTTGACAAGTCGTGATGAGTTCCGATGTACCGTGATAATGGCGGGTACGCACTTTTCAAAGGGCTGGTAGATTCTTAAGGAAATATTATTCATGAAGTGATTTTCTTCTAAAGGAGATGGTATCTCTACTATAGTTTATGTTAGAGACTCTCCTAAGGTACGGTACAATGTATAATTCGGACTCCATGTATTGCCAGACCCTATTTTGATGATCTCATGTCGATTCGACCTAGATGGAACATTGTGCTTCGTATCGCTAGGGTCGTGTTTTGTATCGACGAAGATGACAGACTTTCCTGCAGCGGTTATGGCTACGTGAATTAACCTGATCACCGTAGAGCTGTATGGAAACATTTATGAAATCATTTATATACCCATTATAAATTAACTCTGGCTTATATTCTCCTTCCTCTGAATGAGTGAACGACAACTCAGGGAGGCAGCCATGTTAGATTTCGGTCATCATATGTTTTGATCACTGCCAAGAGAACAGATTATTTATCCTATTATCGGACAGTGACAGGGAGATCTCAATCTTGCTAGAAACCCCCCTTCGTGGTTTCATAATATATACTACAAACTATGGACGTCAAGTAACTTTAGTTATTTACCGATCTGCCTTCACTGACGCGTTTAGTCAGATAGGGGGATGCGGCCATAATGTATCATGACATTGAACTTTTGATGTACTGCCCATTATTTCTGAATGTGTCATGACTTCAGATCTGCTATGTATACCTACAAATTGATATGTCAACATACCATGATGTACTCGTATGTCCCAGTGTGTACGTCTGAATAAATTGAGTAAACAAAGATTCCAGCAGTCTGCATTGGTGCCTTGTAGACACATGTGTATGAGTGGTTATATTGGTCAGCACACGAACAGTACACCATTCGCAGTAATCACACTCTACACTTCTACTTCATACATACACCATCCTGCGTCGGTTGGAGTGACCAAGTTTAGGGCCTGCTTCCCCTGGAGCCTTTGCCTTCCCTAACTCAGGACTAGGGTGAGTTACCCATTTACAGCTGGGTAGACTGGAGCATGCCTGATCTCAACAACACACCACTCTTCCTTACAGAGCATACCGACTGACACTTTACAGAGTGGAAAGAAGAAAAGAAACTTTACAGATACTTCTTCAATCAATTGTTATTAATGTGCCCAGGTACTTGAATCTATTGACCTGTTTTAAAACTGTTCCATTTACTTTGACAGTGTATTCTGGGGAAGTGGTTTTCTTTGAGCCAACTATCACTTCTGTCATTTTGCTATCAAGGCTGAGGCCTTTCGGTCAGTACGTGTTATATAACGAGGGCGAATAACTGTAAATATTTATTATGTTCTCGATAAACCTTAGTCAAAAAACGTGATGTGAACAAAAAATGTAAACAGATACTCGTACATAGTGTCCGTTAGGTACATAAACGCAAAGAACAACTGAAAGTACAAAACAGCAAGAAGTAGAAGGATTAAGAGTTTTACCACAAACGAGAGAGTATATATAGAGCGAAATCAAAACCATAACATATAGAGCGAAATCAAAACCATAACATATAGAGCGAAATCAAAACCATAACATATAGAGCGAAATCAAAACCAGAGTTTGGCAAGGAAATAAGGTGGTATTTCAACTTATACTTCTTTACAGACGTCAAATGTCCGTATTAAATAATCATCATACCTAAAGGTCGTTTATATTTAGACATACGCCCTAATATAACCGACTAGGTTGAACGGGACGCGCCTCGCCAAAACGAAGCAATTTTTTTTTTTTTAAAGTGTCCGTACGGTCTTAAGGAAATAACTTATTAAAATTATAATGTTCACAGCAGAACTGAACTCTGAATGCTGATCGTATGACTAAGTACAGAACAAGCTACTTGGTAAAGAGTAATCAGTACAGATACTATACTGATGTAGAGTAAACAGTATAGGTCTAGACCGTAAGAATATTAATCCGGACATAAGTTATAGTTTTCATTTAAATTGTGTTCAGTGCTTCAAGCCAGAAGCAAAATTGGTCGTATGATAATTTGTGCTCTGAGGATCAATACTCCATTTACTGAACTAAATTGTTTGCTTAGACAAACACATCTAGTTTGGGTAATATGTTAACTCATTACATGGCGAAATATATGAAACTCTCTGCTCCTTAATAATGAATTTTCGATCGATTAGGGTGACTTCAAAGTTCAAAACTATTTCTACCCCGTCGATCGACTCATAAAATTGAAATCCATTTGTTTAACACGAATCAAGACAAGCAAAAGTAGCTAATCAGCTGGCATATTGTAGGTGATTCCTAAGTTAATGTAACTATTTAAACAATGCGATCAGGGGCAGCGGAGTACTATTAAAGTAGCCCAGTTGTAATGGCTTTAATCGTGGTCTAGATGTCATTTTAAATTACATTATAAATCACTGTTCTTATATACTCTTTAGTGTGTACAATGTCAACTTCTGTTAATGATAAAATTGAGTTCTTTCATCTAATATAGGGTAATTTAGTAATGGAACGCCAAAAAATTATACTTGCTCGCCAAGAGAGTAAATATTTTCTTATCAAGTGCAGAAGATGGCAACTTTGGTTAGAAAAAATGGGAGTGCCGCGACGCATAAGAGATTTAGCATCGTTAATAAGAATTTTTTTTTAAAAAGATAATATGGTGCTTCGTTTCATTGGGAAATACATTTGCATTTTTTAAAACATGGATCTTAATTCTCAGCTCAGCTGTCTCGTATAACCTTTTTCAGGGCCCCTGATTCATGGATAACAACAGAAACGGAGAATAGAGAAGTTATAGACTTTCGTTTGAATTTGACCTTGCGTAGAATTGTAGTTGGCAGGGTAGTTAGTCACAATTCACTTCTGTACCTAAGCGTCGTTACCGTTCAGAAGGTCATAGGTTCGAGTTCCGGGCAAAACCATCACTTATGTTGTTTTTCTGCTGTCTAGTTTTCTATTTCTTCTTTTTCTTACGAACGCCTGCGATATACCCCTTTATGTGTATTATTTATTTACTGCTCACATACACTGGGTTTCTTCTTATATTTATTTAACTGTCTAGAACATAAGTATTACAATGGTACAGCAATTTACCTGAATTACGCTGTTCGACGAGCGCTTTTCCGATATAACGTCTCTTTCTGTTTTATGCCATTGGCCGTTATACGCTTTAAAAATTCGATCTTACGCTATGCGCTAAATTCCATGTAAAAAAAAATTAGACAAACATAAAGGTATGTTTTCAGGCACTCGTAACAAATAAAGAAGTAAAAAACTAGACAACAGAAAAACAACAGACGTGAATGGCTTACCCAGGACTCGAACCCAGGACCTTCCGCGCGACAACCCCGCCTAGCCATGCAAGCGAATCACAAAATGTTTTGTTCGTGTACTTTTCCGCCCTTCTCTCTCTCCTTCATCGTCCTATTGTTTGACATATTTTATGCTCTTACATTTTTTGCTCTGAGCCGCTCCCAGGCTTGTTTACGTTCACCGTGTGAATAATAGCATGACAAAGCTAATTACACGGGTCAGCGGATAATACGTTCATCACCTAAGTCGTCTAGCCACCTTTGATAGAGACAATCTGTGCTGATCCAAGGTAATCCGGACCACTCCTCATAATAATACGACCCGGCAGAGTACGGAAAGAAAGCCATATTGTTTGTCTGAGCTGCCGGCGATCCGTATTTAACCGTCTGCGGATGCACGAAAACACAGGTGATAATGCGTACTCGTTTCCGCTGGCCCATCTTTGTAGCAACATTACCGATAATCTCTCTGGATGAGACAATATTGTGGGAAAGCATCTAGACAGGAAATAAGTTCACAGATTTGTTTGTGAGTTTGGATAAAGATGCAGTCGGAAGTATTACTGCCTTATTAGAAAGAGGTCACGCGTTGGAATTTTAAAATTTGATATTTTAAAACACGCGGGGATATTATGATTTAACACCTCGACCCATATAGTTTTAAATAGCTTACCATTGGCTTGTTTTGAGAGCCGGAATAAACTTTAACTTTCATTGGCAAGTTAGTCTAAAAGTACAATCTGAGACTTGACCTGAGAAATGGAAATATAATCTAGCAAAATCGGAGTCACAAATCAGACCGTATCGCCCCGTCAAGCAAACAATTCACCAGAGCCAGAGAGAAGGATCGGACAAAGGGTTCCACAATTATAAATGACAGATCGAAGTATTTGGGCAACTTTGAAACTTAAAAATAAACCCACATTTTTCAATACAAAAGCTGGAAACTTAAAGGACCAGGACAGAGTTTTTGGGCAACTTTGAAACTTAAACGTAAACCCGCATTTTTAAATACAAAGACTGGAAACCTAAGGAATCAGATCACTCGTCATAAGAGGAATACTAAAATTTCCCAGACCAAGTATTTCGAAAGCATGTAACTTAAGTTGCTGCGTCCATTCTAACTGTGCCAGAAGATTATAGATCCCATTTGGGGTAAGTTGTGAACATATATATTAAAATGTGAAATGTAACATATCTGTACTTGCTAAGTGGTTATACCAGCCACAGAAGGCTGGCAACCTCAACATATGAAAATAGTATATTCATAAACCACTACAGCAAGTACTGGTAATTGCTTCTTGTTAGTCGTACAGAAAACCGACAGAAGAGGTGAGCCCAGACTCCGAATGGAGCAGTGATGAGTGACGATTAAATCCCATATGCATCAAGTGTATCGTATCATTTTGTGAGATATATGTACATTGTTAATTGTAATTCAGGGAAGCCATTGCCCTCGCGCTGTCCAAGCACATGTTTTCCCAGTTTGATACCCAGAAGAATATTGGTGATTTATAATCATCTTCCCTGAGATACGCTGTGTATACTCAAGAATTTAATTATTCAGAGAGGCTAATATTGGTGGGTGGCCAGCGAGACAATGCGCCTGTTAATTTGCAGCCCAAAAATGTACTTAGCAGAGGCATTTGCTCTTTTATTTTGTTTAAAGTTCATGGTAAGAAGCTGCAAGACTAAAGCATCTACGCCACTAGTTGTGAGTTAAAAGCAGGGTATCAACACTAACCGCCTACATTGGACGAGTTGTGTGGAGAACGGCCCTCATTACAGCAGAATTGACGAAACCACGGCTGCAGGACTCACTTATACCAGCTATCTTGTAAAAGGAACCAGCAAAAGGATAATTATTTTTTAAGTTTTCACCCAAGTCGCAGCGAAGATAATTTATAGACATCTAAAAATTCACCATCGTTCCATCGCTATGTTTACCTGTTAAAACTAATTTATTTTTAATTGGTTACATGTTGTTTTAAAACTAAACAATCATTGTTGCTTCAGTTATTATAGGTATGAAAGCAAACGTATGACCAAGACTCTTTGATATATATGTGACAGAATTATGTAAATAGATTACATATATCAACACGTCTTTGCTTCCACTTGACCTCCACCTTGCTTCCTTATTAGTATGCACGATTTGTTAACGCAGAACCCCTACACTTCGATATCTGTCTTACTCATAATTTAGCCACGCTTTTTTTCTTTTCTCTATTGTCTTACAGGCACTAGGAATGTTTATAAACAGACCTATTAGCTAGTCCAGAGCCGTTAACTGAATCATCATGAGAACGATTGGGCAATAGTTGAAATAGTGACAGATCAGAGAACGGGTCGTATATTTGTAGAATCAGGGGCGGTAAGTCAAAAGTCGTACCTTTGATGGATTACATTTTCTCAGGGGGACTTAAGCTAATGAAGGGACGAGGGGTGATAACCATCGTTTGTGATCCCAGGGAGACGTAATGAGCTACAGAGCGAGAGAAATCAAAAGACTGTTTGCTGGTTGGCAAAGTCTATGCGGTCGGCAGAAGCATGAAATAAAGCTTTGATTCAGAAATCGACCGCAGATTTCCCCAAAAATACGGGCAAGGTGTGAAATCTCGCAAGAGCTAGCGAATTTCTACCTATTTCTTATATACCTCATCCTTTAAACTCAGTTTATCTAGTAGCCACATAATTTTCAGAACATCTAGCTCGAATTCTAGAGCCATTTGTATTAGTGGATTCTCTTAGTTTTTCGTTGGAGATAGTTTTAAATTTCTGTGTTGCGGTAAATATTTATACTTGCATTTTGAGTGATTTAATTGTTAAAGTCCGTCATTATAGTTCACTAGGATTTTCTGTGTTGAGTGATTTAATTATTAAAGTCAGTCATTGTATTTCACTAGGATTTTTGTGTTAATTGACTAGCGAATTAAAATAATTTATAGCTACTTTTTCCGGCTGTAACGTTAAATTAATTACTCGCTATCACCCAGAAAAGAGCTATTTTAATTGACTAGTGTCGTGAAATATTCTAATCCACATATATAAATTATTAGCGCGATACACAAATGCTGCCATCACGCGTGTAAGTCTACATGCACTAATTTTTTTTCAGACGGACAGTGATAAAATACACTACCCTTTCCCAGAGTTAGGTTTATAAATCATAAAAAAACTCTTATTAGAAAAGATAACATTAGATGGGTTTACGGTTGAAAACATAACAGTACCCAGACAGCACATCTTCGAAACAGGAGGTAGAAGAAATTGCATATTTTGAACGCAGCCACGTAGCTCCTTTAAATTTGTATTTTTGGGTTCCTTAGGGCTTGCTGACAAATAATATGTAAAACTTTACGCAAATAGTCCAGGAATTAATAAATTATACCCAAAATAAAATAGTGAGGATGCCTGACAGCATGAAATCATTTCTGCTCATAAAATTTTTTTTATAACGTGTTTGAAAAAACCTTACGTTACATAAATAGCCTACCATGTAAACTCCCCATTGATTGGAGCGCAACAAATGAAAGCCTAACCACGATTGGTCGGACTATAAATACTATCTTGGTTGTTAGGGGAGACGGGGAAAGGTAACATTTTTTCAAACACTTGTCGAAACGGGCCTCATTGGTCAGACTCGCTGATATACACACTTGGGAGCGTTAGTTCGAAACCACTGGTTTAAATAAACTTGATAAAGCATCAGTGCGTTGAAGCCAGCTTATATTTGGCTCAATAAAAGCCTGGAAGATAAGCAGATGGGAATTTGTGCCAGTTTGTGCCAGAATTCATTGCTAATCAACGTATCTGTGTTTATTCGTATGAATTGTGGTAAGCTTGAACCATTCAATATCTTTTAATGAAAATTGAATGTGAATTGTTGATTTATGCCTGTATATATATGTGTAGTTCAGTGGCCAACGTGAGGTAAAGCCTGTAATGCTCCAGCCTGAACAGAGGGTGTCGGAGAGAAGTAAAACGGCATGGAATGGCCAAACAGTACACTGACACCTGGATGATTGAATAGAAAGAAATAATGCTGGAATTGCAGAGGCGTAGTAACCATTAAGAAGGGTAATACTGGAATAAAGTATTTCAAATGAAGCTGACAGTTGGCCTAATGCTCTGAACTCAATGTTTGTGCTGTGTTGTGATCAGTGTAACAAGAGAGTTTAAGTTAGTTATGAAGTAGAAGGTACATCCTTCTTGATTTCAGGGACAGTGGTCTTGATGGTACTGAGCAGCACCTGGTCAGAGCTTTGCTGAATCCAGTGTCGGACAGCATACTCCTTGGTCCTTTTAGCTATCAGTGAGGTGTCTCCAGAGCCCAGAGGAGAATTCGAGCAGAGGAGTCCTTTCCTGCCGCCATCACGCCAGATAAGCTAACTTGGCCAGCTGAGCTCAACATTATGTCCCCTCATCTTGAAATAACTTTGTAAAAATAACATTCAGAGGGGAATTTAATTGTCTTAATATCAGGAACTGAGAACATCTCCAATACTAGTCCCTAAGACAAACTATTGAAGTCATGATGACAAATACCAACAGAGCTTGAACAAAACAAAACCAGTATTACCTCATATTACTACTACACAACTGACACACATAGGATATTTTTAATAATATATGTCACTACAATATTCATATTGATAAAGTCTGTACATATACTTGTAATTAAAATTGATTGTGATTCCTGGTTCCTTTGTATTTGAATCAGGACACAAATACATTATTAACAGCACTGAATACATATTGTTATTTGAAACGTTACGAGTGACTTCTTTAAGATATTCTCATAGAGTGTTATATGTATGTGAGTGTCACAGTGTTGTTAAGAGTAGTGGATTAAATTAAATTGTTTATCTGTCTGTTGTTGTGACTTACACTTCACCATACTCATACCCTAGACACATAACGTAGCATCACACTATTCCAGAATAATTCTGACTGAGATATATAGATATGTGGTAGCAAGTAAGGTTATCTATAATACACTACTCTTAATAGATATAGATACCTTCACAGCTGATCTCAGTCAGTACACTAAGTTCCCTATAAGTATTTATAACATCCCACTTCACCACATATATTGGGGTCTCGCTCTTGGGATTTTGAATCTTTCCCTATTAAAAATATTGGGGGTAATTCACTTCAGGGAATATAAGAATTAAAAGGTATCCTTGGGTGGAATAAAATAAGGTTGAGCTCACGGTGCCTGTGTTGTCCATTATATATATTTAGAATTTGAATTGTTGGTTAGACATTGTAGAAATTTACATGATAGACAATGGCGGACCTGGCCAAGTTTCGATCTGCTGCTGTTCAGACTGCAAAAGAGTTAGGATTAGATGGGCAAGTTATGGTTGCCTATGTTACTACGGAATGTGACAAATTTATTGAACGCGAAGAAAGAAGGTTTGAAGCCGAAAGAAAGTTAGAGGCTGACAAGGAAATTAAGAGGTTGCAGATTGAGGCTGAGGCTAAGAAATTGGAAGCAGAAGAAAGAAGATTGACTGCAGAAAGAGAAGACAGGAAATTAGCTGCAGAAAGGGAAGCAGAAGATAAAAGATTACAAAGGGAACATGAGTTACGACTAAGGGAGTTTGAGTTTCAAGGCCATGCTCCTGAAAATGGTGCCAGTCCCTTTGCCTCTGATGCTACGGTTACTCAAGGAGCCTCAACCTCAGCTATGAATTTTCATTTAGATCATTTTGTTGAGAAAGACGATGATATAGAGAGCTACCTGAATAGGTATGAGCTATTAGCTACCACGTATGGGTTAGAGAGAGAAAGGTGGAGCTTAAAGTTATCTCAGGGACTTCGTGGGGCAGCTTATGAAGTTTTTGCAAAAATGAGCAGAGGTGATCAGGAAAATTATGACATGCTAAAGCAGGCTCTTTTGTTAAGGTATGAAAAGAATGCAGAGTTTTACAGGAAAAAATTTAGGAATGCTAAACTACTGTCAGGTGAAACCTATCACCAGTTCTCTGCACGAATAGAGACATACTTGGAGAAATGGACTTCTCTGGGGAAAACCCAAGATCTTAAGGAAATGGTCCTTATAGAGCAACTAAGAGAGTCCATGGCTCCAGACCTGAGAAAGTTTCTCATGGAACAAGGTGCAGAGAGGCTGGGTGAGTTGCTAAATGTTGCTGAAAGGTATCAAGCAGCTCAAGCAGAGGTAACAGGTAATAAAAAGAAACAGGTGGACAACTTTAGGGCACCACAGAACTTTAATAAATTTGATCCTAAGGATCAAAATAAAGGTAAGCACCAATTTGATAGGCCACGGTATGAAAATAAAAATAAATTCCCACAATTCGATGAAAGGAAATATAATGAAAGAAAATCTTTCAACCAAGGAAAAAGGTGGTGTAAGAATTGTCAGATGGACAATCATGACACTGACCGTTGCAGAAGGAAACCTGTGTATATGGCAACCCTTCAGGTCAGGTCGACCTCAAGACAGGAGGAGGATATTATGTTGGATACCACTCCAGAAGAGATGAGGAAGGCACAGGCTGGGGATAAAACACTCAAGCCTTGTTTCAGAAAATTGTCAACTTGTCATACAACTCCAGGCAAGGGAGATTTTTACATGAAAAACAAGTTGATGTATAGGAAGACTGGAGCTAGATCCAATGGTCACGGACAGCTGGTTCTTCCAAAAAGATATAGGACAGACTTAATAAGGAGCCTACATGTGAAACCAGATGGGGACCATGAGAAAATAGGTACCATCATTCAAAAGGTGGCTCACAATTATTATTGGCCCAAAGCAAGATGGGACATTGAGAATTTTGTAGAAAGGTGTAGCATAGCACATGAGGGAACACCCACAAGTGGGAACATGGATCAGGACCTGGACACGCCACGGGGCAAAATTAGGCCTGATAATAAAAAGAGATATAGATTTGATAAAGTGGACCAAATGGAATGGGAAGCCCCTTTTCACGGACAAGCTTCACTTAACTGTTTTACAATGGCCACTATGCGGAGAGTGCAAAAAGATGTCTTACCCCAGGATAAGCCGACAATCCCTCAATCGGACTTAAACAAACTGGAGGAAGAAGATGTAGAGAGGAAATCTCTCATCAAGAATTTTAAGTGGGGAGAAAGCCCCAAAAGAAAAAATTGGTAGCGGTCGTTTTGTGAATGATAATTCTGGGAGGAAAAATCATCACTATAAAGCTTCGAGTGGAAGAGACCATACCGGTGCATGGACAAATAGGTCCACACAATTAAAGGTCCATATGTAGCTTTGTTAAGAACGTGGACTGATGAAAAGGCAGAGGAAAACATTACATCTTCATACCAATATGTGAATGAGCTGACCACTCGGTTGAAAACTGGCTGGAAACTTGCCAATGAAAATTTGAAACAAGCCAGGAAGAAACATGCTGCCTATTATAACAGGAAGGCGAAAGACAGAAATTTGGCTGTGGGAGAGAAAGTACTGCTTCTTTTGCCTGGGAGTCAGAATAAGTTACAAATTGGATGGCAGGGTCCATATACAGTTCTAGAGAAGGTGTCTAGAACAAATTATAAGATAGATAAGAAGGGGAAAGAAAAAATCTATCATGTGAATCTCCTGAAGAAATATTTGGAAAGAGAACATCAGGAAGAGACACACTTGTTGACCTTGTCCATCGCCATGGAGATGAAAAAGGAACCACTTTCATCATTTGAATATCCATTACACCCCTGTGAGACAGCAGCACAGGTGAAAATCAGTACACATTTAACGAAAACTCAGAAAGAGAGAGTGCAACAGGTTCTAAATAATCATGCAGAGGTGTTAACAGACCGACCAGGGCATACAAACCTATTGGAATATGATATGAAACTAATAGACTCCACACCTGTCTGTATGAAACCATATTCGATTCCGTTTGCTAAGGAGAAAGCTTTGAAGGAAGAGATAGATTATCTATTGAAGGAAGGAATTATTTCGCACAGTGAGTCTTCGTATAGTTCCGGTGTTGTACTCTTAAGGAAGCCCTCTGGAGAACATAGACTCTGTATAGATTACAGGAGACTGAATGCTATTACAGAAGGACAGGTGGATCCATTGCCGGATACAAATCAGCTGTTTGCCAGACTAAATAAAGCTAAATATTTCTCAAAAGTGGATCTGAGTAAAGGATACTATCAGATTCCAGTAAAGCCTGAGGTTAGACCATACCTAGCTTTTAGTACCTCAGAAGGACACTATGAGTTTAATAGATTGCCATTTGGATTGAAGAATGCGCCTAGTGTCTTCTCTAGAATGATGAGAAAATTATTGGATCCTCTGAATAATCCCTGTATAACAAATTTTATGGATGATATCCTTATAGCAACAGAAACATTTGAGGAACACATTGACTCTCTGAACATGCTGTTTGATCGACTTAGGGAGGCAAATTTAACAGCCCGTCCAACCAAATGTTGCGTTGGATGTAAAGAATTGGAATTTTTGGGACACACAGTTTATCAGGGAAATATGACCCCTGACCCAAAGAATTTAGAAAAACTACAGAAAGCCCCGAGACCACAAACCAAGAAGGACGTGAGATCCTTTGTCTCATTATGTGGTTTCTACCAGAAGTATATCAAGAACTTTAATTCCATATGTGCACCGTTAACTGAATTGACACGTAAAGGACTTCCAGATCGCATTACATGGACACCACAATGTGAAATGACTTACCAAGAATTGAAGGAAAAGCTCACAAGTAAACCCATTTTGAAATTACCTGACTTAAGTCAAGAATTCATAGTAAGGACGGATGCAAGTAATATTGGGTTAGGTGCAACTCTACTACAGAAATCAGATGCATTGGATGGGGAATTAAGCCCAGTGCCATATGCTAGCAGAAAGTTGAATAAAGCTGAAATCAACTACTCAACTAGCGAAAAAGAATGTCTTGCAGTAATATGGGCAATAAAGAAATTCAATATTTATCTATATGGGAAGGCATTTAAGTTGCAAACAGATCACAAACCTTTATCGTTTCTAGCACAGGCTAAGCATGAGAACTCTAGGTTACTCCGATGGTCTTTACTTCTGGCTCCATATAATTTTAGCATTGAGTATATATCTGGAAAAACCAATTTGGGAGCGGATTTTTTAAGCCGCCATCCGTGTGATGAGAATCACCGTAAACCCAGAAATAATAATAAATTTCTCTATGTGTATATAGAATAAAGGACTGACATATAATGTCTGTTTTAAGAGGGGAGGTGTCGTGAAATATTCTAATCCACATATATAAATTATTAGGTAAATATAAAGCCTAACAAATAAAATTAATAAAGAGAAGAGCAATGGGAAAATAACAGTGCTGTCACAAAGAATGTACTCGAAATCCCCCTTGTTTTCTGCTTCGTCTGCAAATTGTAACGCTTTCACGTTGATATAAAAGCTTACTGTATTATTACCCGCCTTCTTCAATGAAACGTGTGCTGCATTTCTAAGAAAAACATTGAGACGTACTGCGTAATGACCTAAATTAATCCTAACATTAATTATACTGCGTTACCAAAACGAACGAACAGATGGACAAAAGGATAAAGAGAGAGGGGAGGGCTGAAAATCAGGAACGCATGCAACACGCGTCGCGCGATACACAAATGCTGCCATCACGCGTGTAAGTCTACATGCACTAATTTTTTTTTCAGACGGACAGTGATAAAATACACTACCCTTTCCCAGAGTTAGGTTTATAAATCATAAAAAAACTCTTATTAGAAAAGATAACATTAGATGGGTTTACGGTTGAAAACATAACAGTACCCAGACAGCACATCTTCGAAACAGGAGGTAGAAGAAATTGCATATTTTGAACGCAGCCACGTAGCTCCTTTAAATTAGTATTTTTGGGTTCCTTAGGGCTTGCTGACAAATAATATGTAAAACGTTACGCAAATAGTCCAGGAATTAATAAATTATACCCAAAATAAAATAGTGAGGATGCCTGACAGCATGGAATCATTTCTGCTCATAAGATTTTTTTTTAACGTGTTTGAAAAAAAATTTACGTTACAGAAATAGCCTACCATGTAAACTCCCCATTGATTGGAGCGCAACAAATGAAAGCCTAACCACGATTGGTCGGACTATAAATACTATCTTGGTTGTTAGGGGAGACGGGGAAAGGTAACATTTTTTCAAACACTTGTCGAAACGGGCCTCATTGGTCAGACTCGCTGATATACACACTTGGGAGCGTTAGTTCGAAACCACTGGTTTAAATAAACTTGATAAAGCATCAGTGCGTTGAAGCCAGCTTATATTTGGCTCAATAAAAGCCTGGAAGATAAGCAGATGGGAATTTGTGCCAGTTTGTGCCAGAATTCATTGCTAATCAACGTATCTGTGTTTATTCGTATGAATTGTGGTAAGCTTGAACCATTCAATATCTTTTAATGAAAATTGAATGTGAATTGTTGATTTATGCCTGTATATATATGTGTAGTTCAGTGGCCAACGTGAGGTAAAGCCTGTAATGCTCCAGCCTGAACAGAGGGTGTCGGAGAGAAGTAAAACGGCATGGAATGGCCAAACAGTACACTGACACCTGGATGATTGAATAGAAAGAAATAATGCTGGAATTGCAGAGGCGTAGTAACCATTAAGAAGGGTAATACTGGAATAAAGTATTTCAAATGAAGCTGACAGTTGGCCTAATGCTCTGAACTCAATGTTTGTGCTGTGTTGTGATCAGTGTAACAAGAGAGTTTAAGTTAGTTATGAAGTAGAAGGTACATCCTTCTTGATTTCAGGGACAGTGGTCTTGATGGTACTGAGCAGCACCTGGTCAGAGCTTTGCTGAATCCAGTGTCGGACAGCATACTCCTTGGTCCTTTTAGCTATCAGTGAGGTGTCTCCAGAGCCCAGAGGAGAATTCGAGCAGAGGAGTCCTTTCCTGCCGCCATCACGCCAGATAAGCTAACTTGGCCAGCTGAGCTCAACATTATGTCCCCTCATCTTGAAATAACTTTGTAAAAATAACATTCAGAGGGGAATTTAATTGTCTTAATATCAGGAACTGAGAACATCTCCAATACTAGTCCCTAAGACAAACTATTGAAGTCATGATGACAAATACCAACAGAGCTTGAACAAAACAAAACCAGTATTACCTCATATTACTACTACACAACTGACACACATAGGATATTTTTAATAATATATGTCACTACAATATTCATATTGATAAAGTCTGTACATATACTTGTAATTAAAATTGATTGTGATTCCTGGTTCCTTTGTATTTGAATCAGGACACAAATACATTATTAACAGCACTGAATACATATATGACACTAAGAATAACTGTAACTGGACATATAGCTACCCAGATTCTTTTGTATTTTTATTTACATTCAGCCCGCTGTGGCGAAGAAATATCAAAATTACCACTACCCGACTACCGACCACTGTGTTGTGGCGAAGAGTTATCCAGAGAGAGTTATCTACCTGACATTCTCTTTAACTATCGAATATTACCAGCTGCTGTACACTGTGAATATTAGATCTCGAAATTGTTTTCCTACCTGGATTAATTGATGTGACATGAACAGTAACAAAGTAACCGTTCCACAATAAGAGGATTAAATCAGTCTTGGAGGAGCTAGGGCTTATTTTGCCAAAACCCACCACTGTGGTTGTATCATGGAGATGTTCCAGATGTTGTGAAAGCACTTATTAGGTAAGCGGGATTGAAATGTGGCCACATGTTTGTCAGAAGCGAGAGAAAGAAGGAGTGAATAATTCTTATATTGTATAATCATTGTACTCACTTTTTTTTTCTTAGGTTTGCTAATACTGTTCATTTCAGAATAGATTAATTAGAAACTCTGTTCTTTACAGTATAGTCAAATTCTACACCATAGTGCTAATCTTGTGAGCTTGTTGGGGGTTAATAACTTCTTCTAACTGGATCTTGTCTCAATAGAGGGAATTGCACGCATGTGTCTACTTCTTTGTTATTTCTGTAACCTATGATTTTATATTTGATATTTGATACTGGATGTTGTGAAGTTTTTCTTTATGATAAATAAACTTAACATAAAACTTAATTACCTGTGTTGGTCAGCTCGGCCAAATATCCCTACTCCATTAATATAGTTTTCACGTTTGTGCATCAAGTTGTCGTCACTTATCTGTGTGTGTGTATGTGAGTGGTTACAGTGTATATGTTAATATATACAGAGAGGTTAACTGTCTGACAATAAAATTTCATTCGTAGAGATAGGCTGGACTAGAGTATCTTCTCAATCCAGGGACAGACTCTACATTTTCACCATTTCACTCGTGAAATCTATTTCTTTACCTTTCTCTCACTGAGAACCACCTTTTCCAGTTCTATTCAGACGGGACCAGAATCTATCTTAATCACCTATCCAAAATCTACGACAATATATATATTTACTTCTAAATATATATTTAAATCTATAGAGCAAATACTTATAAAAGGAATTTTGCTGGATCTACACCAGCTGGGGGCTTGAACGGGCTAATACCGTTGCTTGATTCTTCACAAAAGGCGACGTATCATATATGTTAAAAATGCTCTGCCCTAGGCAGCATTGTTCTTGACTTCTAAAAACATCTTGTGAATACCCCCTTGAGATAGAAGCATCATTATCCTTTTATCTAGAACTCTGCCAAGAGTAATCTTGTGCGAAGGTAGACACCTTTCAAGACTCATTATTAGATACTCTTGAGTTATGGCCACTGGTGGACCACTACTGCAGAGCAAAGGGGAGACAATCCATGACAATCAGAATGCTTACTTTATTCTTTCCTGGCTTTGTCTGGGCTGTCTACTCTGAAGGTTTTGGAATGCGGTGTCGTATATCTTGAATGTGCTACGTTATATCGGAGTTTTTCTGTCCCAGTCGTTTTCTGACCGGCTTCCAATCAGACACGGCTGTTTGCCAGCGATCTTTTAGTTATTTCCCCTTGTTCCCCCGACCGCGCTATTTATAGCTATCGTGTCAGAGGTCACGTGGTAACTTCCTAACTGGAAAAAAAGGTGGCGGATTTTACTTTTGATAGGGCTTAATTAATGTTTTTAGGCTACTTTATTATTATAAATACCGGCTTTAATTTTGCGTAAAGCTAGACTAGAAATGTTAGAGTAAATTTTAGAACAAGAACAAACATTTTATCACAATTAGAACAGAAGATATAATAGTCTGAAATAGTGTAAAATTTACTCTTTTTTTTATATTTTGTTATGGTTTGTTTATAATGCAATTTTCACTAAATCGGTCACAATCAACATGCATAACAAATTACAGAAATCAAAAGTAGAAAACCTGCAGAAAATGGATATCAAAGTTTTGTTTTGGTTTCATGCGTCAAACATTAATTATTGAAACATTAATTTGCAAGTCCACATTTATTACCTTAAAATAACACACCCAATTGTCCCCAAAAACATGAGAGCTAACAATTATCTCAATCATACATCACGATGGTCATGTAAAAATAAGTATGGTCATGAGTAAAACGAAATGTTCAATTTAATAGATAAATAGGTGTATTTAAAAAATACATCTATTAAATGATTTCCACACTCTGTTAATTCTGTCAATCTCAAGCAACAACTGCCATAATTTGCTCTAGCCCCAAAATTTCGCTCAGTTATCATTCACACTTCCTTTTTTTTTATAGGATGAATCTGTACATTCACAGATGGAGAAATTTGTAACAAATGAGTTTCCATTATAAATTTTAATTGTGAAGTTATATTTTTAATACCTCTGGCGCGTCTTTCAATTTTCAATCTTCTCTGTTTTCTCTCCTGTGCCCACGTAAGACCTACTGTTTCCTTCATGGCTATTGCTAACTCTTTGGATATTCTAACTCTACTTTCAATGCCTGCTTTCCTGCAAATTTCCTGACGTGACGTTTCTGAACAGCGTTGTAGTTCATGTGCCTGCTGCAGGTCTAATGAATCAGTTGATGTTCCAGCAATATGTTTTCTAACAGTGTGAAGCAATTGAGATCGCTTACGTTTGTTGGCGTTCTGGTTTTGCATTTTATGATATTACTTTTTGCTGTTTCTAGTTTTTTTTCTAACAATGGATGTGAATAGGGGTTCTTCCTTTTGTGTTAGTGGTTGTGAAGGTGGCTTAGCAAGTAACTGTTGTACTGTGATGTCGCTTTTGAAGACAGGCGAGGTGGATGTACTTGTCGTATGTATAACTGACTTGGTAGGTGTAGATGTGGCAACAAAAACTGGCATGCTAGGGTGAGTAGTGTTATCCACCTCCAAATGAATAATGGTATCGCCTTTAATGTGAGCTGGCACATCAACCTCCAGTTGAACAATATCATCACTAATGTGGGCAGGCACATCAACCTCCTACTGTACAGAGCTATCCTGACTACAGCTAAATGACTGACTAGACATGGAGGGGTCAGAAAGAACATTACAGGGGATAGAGCAGCTTTTTGTTTTTAAAACACCAAAAGATGTCTTTGCAACACAATTGCACAGTTGACATTCACTTATAGTTAAATTATGGTTTTAGTCTTTCCAGATGTGCTGACTGTTTTCCGATAGTAACTTGGCTGTTTCAAGACACTTCTCATTATGCCTCCTTTTTGAATTTTGTATTCGTAAGTAACACTTCTTACAAAATATAGTCGAATGCTGTGTGGGTTTATCATCTGATACGTTAATTCCAAACACAAAGAACAGATCATTAACGTAATTTAGAACAGTTCAGCGCTTTCTGAATTGAACGTGTTGTTTTGGAAGTTAATGCTCTCTTGCCACAGGCTCTGCACAGTGCACTGGCACAATTCATATGATGCAAAACAGTATGTTCCATTTCGTTGTTATGTAGTATAGTTTACTTGTGTATGTATAAAGATAGAGGAATATTTGGGACTATCAAGTCTAACACCAGGATGTAGAATGTTTTATCTGTGAATGAAAGAAGATATACAAACAGTTACTTAGAATTCTTTGGCAGCCGTCGTGTGCACATGATTGTCTACCAAAGAACACTAATGGAACAGTCCTTATCTCACACACAATTTAAAAAAAAAATTCATATTATAAATACAAGATTAACAAGACTTGAAAGATAGAACAAAGTATGTAGAAGTAATCTATCTATAGATTTACATGTTTTCTGACGCTTATATACGTAGCTAAATATCATTATAAATGAATAAAAATGCAAAAACAGATGGTGCTTTACAAAGTTATTTTGTTACAACCTTATTTAAGATTTGTGAGTATCAGGAATGCGTTTACAGTAATTTAAATGCTATAAAATCTGGTGACAATATGCTTGTTCTTGTAATGCCAAACTCACAAAACTGACTACCACACATTCTCAAGATATGAAACCAAAAAAAAAAAGTATGTGGAAATAATCTTTAGCTTCCCTTCGAGAAGTCTTTATAATTATAAACTCAAACGAATGGGCCGATTTTTAGATATTAAATTAATAAAAAGATTACATCTTTTATGAATTTCCTCAAATGATGACGCTGTTTTCAAAAGTCTGTAACTCCGTCAAAACTAATTTCAAACAAATAAAAATGCCATCAAAAATAGAGCAGAGAACAAAGTTATAGTACAAAAAAGAATTTTAGCGCTGTGTTTATCCAGAACGAGTGTGTAATGATTTATATTTTACTGGTTTTACACACACATCAGCTGATTTTCCCCGCCAAAAACTTAAATACACGAAAATTTTATACCCGGTGTCAGAATTCCGGTCACCGAAAATAAAAGAGCGCTCTGGTATAGGGCACAAACAACCGTGCAGAACGAATGTATATTTCTTGCTCTCATTTGATCCAATCCATGAACAAGAATGAAGCGGATCGGGGCGTTAGTTGTTACCTTCACCAGTGGCTGTTCCAGGGGGTTGTCATTGGGGATGCTGCACTGTTCATTCATTTAAAATACTATACATAACACTCACAAATTGTGATCACCATGTAAAATACCAACCCAGACACAAATGTGTTTAACCTATTTAAAAGTGAAGTCCATTTTTCTGTCTTTCTTTGTTACAAAAACTTCAATAACTCTGTCATTGAAATCACATTACAGCCACACAACCAGTCATGATGTTCGTAAATTTCTCTGTTAAATTTTCTCTGGTATGTACTGTTCCAGCTAGTCGAGGTCTGGATAATTTTTAGATTCGGAAGAGGCCAACCTAGTGTTTTTACACGGCATTTTTCAGCCAACGACAATCACGAAAAAACAATTTCTTGTAAATATGTAACAGTTACTTCACTCATTTCTATAATAATTCAGCACACAAGAAAATATCAGCATTAAATTAATCTCAAAACAATGCAATTGACCAACGTTTTACGGTATTGTGGTGAACGCGCACGTAAACAGTCCTGCTTGATAGATTTAATTTCCACGTGTGCTGTGTTTCGTTGCAGCACTTGTTAACTCTTTGACTCCGCAATTATTTTTCACCCTGTGCCGTAATTTTCATTCGTGATAGTCTAAAAACCACGCTCAGAGCGTTGTTCCGGAGTCAAACTGTTAAATAAATTCAACCCAAACGCAGCTGTGTATAACAAGCATTCGCTTATAAGAGGTCAAGGTCACTTGAACAATAATCTTTCGCAGCACTCCACGATACGGTCTTAGATAATTTTTTTTGGTCTTGTATTCAACCCTTCCGGTGAAACCTCAATTTTTTGGTCTGTCTGGATTACGTATTATAGTAGAGACAGTAATAGTATGCAGTCCTTTTTTTTATAGGAGTGCTGCAGCTCAACAGCACATTAAAGAAAGCTGCCACTGACCTTCACCCTCATGTTTTAAAATATCATTTTAAAATTTGAACACACGACCTCACCTCCAAATATGGCATAACTCCTTCCGTTACTCTTAGGTATCTTTCAAATCAGATTTGTAGCCTTATTCCTGCAAGATAATTCACTGCCCTTAATGTCTCCTCAGACGGGTTTATACGTAACTATTACAACAGACAATCTCTGGACGGGAGTGATTATTCATCGCCTCTTCCCTGTTTACAGGGGGGTAATCTTAAACTTGCAGACACACCAAACCTGGCTTTTTTTTTGTATTCTCCGCCAAAGTGACTGAATGCGTTTGCGATGAACACGCCCCCAGATGGTCATTCTTGTCTGGTGGATATGAATTACGTAGAAAGTCTACAAATACTTTCACGTTTACCGTATCATGACCGTCGTCTATCTGTATGAGTTCAAAACACTCGGCGATTATAATGTTAATCTGCCGGCATGTCTATCAGCAGTGAAATGACACGATCGCAGTATGAAAAAAGGTAAACAAATCTAAGGTGTGGCGGGGTCGATGTGCGAAAAAATGAAGAAATAAATGGATAATGTAGGAGAGAAAGAAGAGGGGGAACAGGACGCGACGAATTGGTCGTCACTCCATGCTATTAGTACTGTGCAGCCTCTGATGTTTAGGTATGTGCTATGTTGAAATATTTCTTATGCTTTGTCTGGCCGGCTACCATTTACATAATACTTCCAACAAGTGGTTCGGTAAACCGGTTGAGAAATTGAGGTGTCTGCAATTATTATATGAGTAAATAATTAATTCAATAAATACTTAAGACAAAAAGAAAGAAAACACCAGAACACAGAAACGAAATACCTTGTATAAGCGATAGGCTAACGGGGAGTTGCGGGTAAATCGAACAAGGGATCATCCAGATGGCGCTGCGAAAGTAAATCATCAAAACACGTGCATCCAATTTGGCTATATTAATGTATTTATTCATTACTCATGCCTTACGGCTATCATAGACTAGAAGGGAGGCATCAACGAAGAGTAAGCTAGCCGAAGAGTGGCAGCTGGGTGACTTTTTCAGGCAATAAAAGGAGGATTCCTCAGCAAAAGACAGATTGGCAAAAGAACGAACATGTCTGTATACCACTCCACCGACGTCCAAGTCTTGACTTATAATGCGAGTCATGGGCAATGACTACAACCCACAAAAGCCAGCTCCAAATCTCAGAAATGAGGTCTTTGAGGAAGGTGGTTAAGTAACAAGAAGAGATATAGTTCGTAACCAGACGATACTTCAAAGCCTCAAAACCCAGCCCCTACAGACCCAAGTAGAACAGTCCCAACTACAATGGTTTGGCCATGTCTGCAGAATGGGAGAAGATCGGCTACCACGACAAATATGGGAAACCAAGAGCCAGGGATCCAGATCTCCAGTACGAGCCAGAGTCCGCTGGGAGGACAACATTAGACAATTCATTAAGGACCGAGGACTAGATTTGAACCAGGCCAGGAAGAAGACCGACGCCGATAGGACAGTATTGCGTTCTCTCTGGCAAACCTCTACACCCCGGGGTAGAAGAGGAACGATTAAGTAGTAAGTAGTTATTTATTATCACTAGCCTCAGATTTACTTCGTAAATTATTATCATCTGTTGCCATCTCCACAACGAAGGTCGGTTCCAATGGATCTCCAATGTCTTCTGTCTCTTGTCTTGATGGTACACTCTGATAGACTCTTTCCTGTCTCTTGTCTTGATGGTGCACTCTGATAGACTCTTTCCTGTCTCTTGTCTTGATGGTGCACTCTGATAGACTCTTTCCTGTCCCTTGTCTTGATGGTGCACTCTGATAGACTCTTTCCTGTCCATCTCTTGATGTTGTCTTCTCACTTATAGCGATATCTTCCTCTTGCACGTTTGCCTTCAGCTCTGCCTTTTATTATGGTCTTCAGTAAGGTGTTATGTCTTTTTACAAGTATATGGTCAAAATATTTTAACTGTCTAGGTTTGATCTTCTTCGTTAATTTTCTTTTCATTCTTAGGTTTTCTAGAACCTTTTTTTATTTGTTTTCTTCTATTTCCAATGAGACGTGCCTTATTCTTCTATATATCAACATCTAATAGGCATCAATTCTTTCTTCTAATTGCTTGTTTATTGTCCATGTTTCTACACCATCCAATAATAAAGAATATATATAGCATTTGATTTTTCTCAGTTTGATTTTGTGAGTTAGTTGGTTAGATGTTAGTATCTGTCTCATGCTGTTGATAGCACCGATGGCCTTTCTTATTCTCTTCTTGATTTCTGTTTCGCATCTGCCATCATCTGTTATTATACGACAAAGATAAAAGAAACTTTTGACATGTTCCAGGATTGTCCCATTTATTCTTACCTGTGACTTTGGTTTATCACCTGCTTTGCTAGTTATCACAGTTGTCGTTTTCTCAGTGTTAAAAGTTCAATCCATATTCAGGGCTTATGCTTTTGACCTGCTTCACAATCTCTTGCAGCTCCTGTTCCCTTTCAGCTAACAAAACTAAATCACCCGCATATCTACAGTTGCTTATTGATCATCCACCCATGTTCAGTCCTTGCAGTTCCTTATACCTGTCTGAAAATGTTCTCTGTGTAGATATTAAATAGGCATGGGGACAATACGCAAACTTGTCTCACACCTCGTTTTATGTCTATAGCTATATTAATTTAGCGCCTTGGGCGCTGATTCTACACGAAATTAACTTCTGCTTTATACTTCATTACACACTTATGGATAAAACATATGATAAGTGCTTAAGCGCCCCAGGCTTTTTGACAATTTGATGTTAAATTTTTTGTTTACTGCAAGCTATAAACTCCTTGAAAAATTATTTGTGGCTTTTTGGTGCATTAAAAGCCGGTGTTTTTTTAAATTTTTTTTTAATTTTATAATTTGTAGTGTTTTTTTTTTTATATTAGTCAAATGTAATCGATCCGCTAATGACATTATCAGTTTGCGATAAACGAGTCCAGAGCACAGGAGGCGGATTTCATTATTCAGTATATTACAAGGAAAGTTAATTTTTTTTTAAATTTTGATAAGAGTTGTAAATTACATTTTTTTTTAAAATGTATTTGTCAGTTGTATGTATGTCTGTGTGTGTGGAAGGCCCCCGGGGGGGGGGGGGGGGGGGAGAAGAAGTTTCAACATTTCTCTCAAGAGGGACAATCTTGTTGGAAGGAATACACCTAGATTATTTGCAGTTATTGCCCATTTCAGTGATTATACAATACAAACAAATAAAATTAATATTAATTTTATTATTTTTATGACTAATTATTGTGTTTTCAGGGGAAATACACAAATATGCCACGTTTCAGAGCTATTGCTCGTCTGGAAGTGATGGAAAATCGATTGCAAGATTTGAAGGTGACAAGAGAGGGACAAGATACGTTGCAAGCTAAAGAAATGCCTGTAAAAAAACAAAGACTACTGTTGCGTACATATTTTTTATATGTCGCACAGATTACAGTTGATACGATTACAAATGAAAATGTAACTATCTGTTTGATAAAAGGATATTTATTTATGAACTTACAACTTTTAAGAAAGGGGAATAACTCAGAATAGTAAATGTGTATTTTATTCTTTGAGTGATCGGTTCCTGTTTTGTTTCCGTGGATTGAACAAGCGGAGGAATCTAGATTTTATATCATAGCTGGAAACAGATTGTTCTCGCTTAAGGTTTTGCAGGAATATTGAAAGTCTGAATCTAGGTTTACTGTTTGTCTGTTTGAGACGATTCGGTCTTATATCATGTTATCTTTGTGTGTCTGGGCTGGATTATTTCTTCTTACACTCTGAGCGGATGAAGATAAGAGAGTGTGTTCTTCGGTTATGGAGTCTGGCGGGACGCCAATGTCGAGCGGTCCAAAGTTTTGTGATCTCAAGTTATCATGGGGAAGAAGATTGTGTCTTCTAGGACTGTTTTAGTCTATGTGTTCCCCAGTATTGTTTCTATTACGCCAGAAAAGTGTTTTTGTGCTTGCTATTGATTCTTGGCCAAGGTAAACGTACTTTTACTGACTTCGTTCCTAGGCTTACGATGGGTTATGTTTAGGCCTACATGAATCTACTTATGTTCAGATGTCAGAACGACATATCGTTTAGCAGCACTAAGAATGTTTCTACACAGCAATTATGAGGACAGATAATGCTGATATTGGTGGAAACATTGATATCCTTATGAAGTGAATCTTTCTAGAAGTTTTGTCATCTCACCGTTGTGTGAGCGATGTTAAGGACCAAGGAAGCCATCTTGGAATCCGAATTATTGTCAATCATTCATCAGAGAACAGGGTTGTCCCTTACTACCCGATAATGATCCAGAGATCACAGTTATGAAAGAAAGATCTATTATGGGAGATTTAGCATTTACTCCGAAGATATGTGCTGAATGCTATTTGAAAGAATCTACGCTAGAGTACAAGCTACACTCATGCTAAGAGAGATTCTGTACAAGAGTCACTATGAACATTATGTATAAACTGACGTGATCTGTCAGTACAACCTGATATATATATATATATATATATATATATATATATATATATATATATATATATATATATATATATATATATATAGAGAGAGAGAGAGAGAGAGAGAGAGAGATGTGGATTAGCTATAGAACTCTGAATGCTTGTCTACAAATGTTCCAGTATGAGGTTATCCAGCATGTATGCTAACTTAAGATGATACACCATTGATCAACACCATGCTGTTTATGTCGTCATGTGTTCCTGTAACCATACACGTACTGTTCCAGTGTGCGTCTCATTAAATATTATAAAAAGAACACAGTAGTTCCAGTAATCCTTGACTTCTACATGTGAGAGTATGAATATATTGTTACCAAGTTGTCAACTCTTCAGAACCATTCTACCATTCGCGTACAATGTACTCTCACTTCAATGTTTACACTACCCTGTGTAGGTCGAGTTGACCTGTGTCTGTCTTCACGGTGACAGCACCTCTTTGAATACAACAGTACTACCAGCCATCATACTTTACAGTGAGGTTCTATACACCACACTCGATTCTTTACAGTGGAGTCGCAAACAACAGAACTTTACAGTGGTGTACTACAGGTGTAGTAAGAAATAACTTCTTTACAGCAGTGGCCCTTACATCCTTAACTTCCACCTGTGATTGGAGTGAGTTAGCTGTGACCAGTCTGCTATCAACTTCTTTACAGTGGTGTGCCAGCTTCCTGGGTCAACCTGCACAGTGGACATATTTGAGAAGTCAGCTACTGAGACCAGACCATTCCTTGGGGCCTGTTACGACACGCGTAAACACCAGCAATACAACTTTACAGTCGATGTCAGCGCGACCTGTCCTATCGAGGTATACAGTAACTAGGTCAGCGTTTGTTGACATTTTTTGTTGATGGACATTTGCCATAGAACAGACAGCGTTACACAGCAAGTTTGTTTGGAACAGACAGCATTACATATCAGAGTTGGAACAAATATTTGACAGTGTTTGCAAAATGTACAGTGCAACTGAAGCGAGAAGACTTACTTGTGATTCTGAGGAACTGTAAACAGTGGATTCTCCTGCACTGCCATAGTTTGTGTTGAACTTTTATGATTTAGGCCAGATTTGATTATTTAATAAAGTACCATAGTACTGTAGCATTATTGCGTATAACTGTGCCTTCTTCGCAACACATTCTATCTGCAACACATTACATTACATTATATTATAAATATTTATGCTATATGTACATTTATGTTTACATGTTTATATGTGATATTTGTTTGTATTTTGCGGGTTGTTGTTTCGGTTGGGCGGAGTCTCCCTTAGATCATACCACGTGATAGAGGTCGTCTATCGTGAGCGTTGTCTATAGGGTGAGCAAATTTCCGATACTGGAATTTGCAAAGCGACTGCTGTTGCTTTTTTTTTTTTTTTGGTTAGTTGTGACGATATGGTCAGTGTTGTTTTCGGAAGTTTCTTCACATTCTTTAGTTTTGTTTTGATTTGTTTGTAATTTGTTGGTCTACCCTTTGCTATCTTTCAGTTCTATTCTCAATTTATATTTATATACTGTGGCGTTATTTGTATTTGTTATCCTCTTGCGGTTTATCTTTTATTGTTTTTTCCATTCGATTTATTTGATTTCCGCAAATGTTTTCATGTTGTCTTGTATAATTGTTTTGTTATGTTCTTGATCGACATACACTATTTAAAATATAGTTGATCATATGGATTTATGTGAAAGAATCAACTGATGATTGTAAAGTTTCTTTTCTTCTTTCCACTCTGTAAAGTGTCAGTCTGTATGCTCTGTAAGGAAGAGTGGTGTGTTGTTGAGATCAGGCATGCCCCCAGTCTACCCAGCTGTAAATGGGTAACTCACCCTAGTCCTGAGTTAGGGAAGGCAAAGGCTCCAGGGGAAGCAGGCCCTAAACTTGGTCACTCCAACCGACGCAGGATGGTGTATGTATGAAGTAGAAGTGTAGAGTGTGATTACCGCGAATGGTGTACTGTTCGTGTGCTGACCAATATAACCACTCATACACTTGTGTCTACAAGGCACCAATGCAGACTGCTGGAATCTTTGTTTACTCAATTTATTCAGACGTACACACTGGGACATACGAGTACATCATGGTATGTTGACATATCAATTTGTAGGTATACATAGCAGATCTGAAGTCATGACACATTCAGAAATAATGGGCAGTACATCAAAAGTTCAATGTCATGATACATTATGGCCGCATCCCCCTATCTGGCTAAACGCGTCAGTGAAGGCAGATCGGTAAATAACTAAAGTTACTTGACGTCCATAGTTTGTAGCATATATTATGAAACCACGAAAGAGGGGGTTTCTAGCAAGATTGAGATCTCCCTGTCACTGTCCGATAATAGGATAAATAATCTGTTCTCTTGGCAGTGATCAAAACATATGATGACCGAAATCTAACATGGCCGCCTCCCTGAGTTGTCGTTCACTCATTCATAGGAAGGAGAATATAAGCCAGAGTTAATTTATAATGGGTATATAAATGATTTCATAAATGTTCCCATACAGCTCTACGGTGATCAGGTTAATTCACGTAGCCATAACCGCTGTAGGAAAGTCTGTCATCTTTGTCGATACAAAACACGACCCTAGCGATACGAAGCACAATGTTCCATCTAGGTCGAATCGACATGAGATCATCAAAATAGGGTCTGGCAATACATGGAGTCCGAATTATACATTGTACCGTACCTTAGGAGAGTCTCTAACATAAACTATAGTAGAGATACCATCTCCTTTAGAAGAAAACCACTTCATGAATCATATTTCCTTAAGAATCTACCAGCCCTTTGAAAAGTGCGTACCCGCCATTATCACGGTACATCGGAACTCATCACGACTTGTCAAGACAACTCATACTTCCGCTAGACCGGAATAACAAGAATCTAGTCCCGCCTACCCATCCAAAATATACAATATAGGACTGATTCTACTTGTACTAATAATATGTAATACATATGAATTCAGGCCATAAACATAATAAGCAAATTAATCTATTTTCTGGCCCTAAAAATAAGTACAAATATAAGAGCAATATCCTTGCGCCGGATCAATATCCAGAACGATTACTCCTATAATCAAAAGTGTGAATCAAACATGGATTATCTCGCTTTCCCCATAGACAGCATTTTCATACACAAATGAATGAATGTCTATATTTTTCCCATATTAAATAGCCATATCGATTTTTGTAATATGTGCGTCAAAATATGCACGCAACAGATTACCACACCCCTCGGGAAAAAAAAATGGTACATTTTTTTTTTTTTGAAACACATCTAGGAGCAACATACAATAGGCTCACAACGCACCAATAACAAAGCGCAGATGATAAGCATAAGTTTTATGACCTTAGAGAAGGTACTTCTCTAAGTATTAATATTTCCAGAGAGGTGTCACCAACGCATACTACAATATTAGCAATGACCCAATTTCCACATTAGTTTATACATAAATTTCATCTAAGATATCTTAACATCATGATCATCAAAGACGAAAAACATTGAAAGATCAGCGGTGAATAAATATCAATGAACCGCTAAGTAGTGTTACAATCAATATATGATATATTACATATGTGTACACATTTCAACATAGAAACAACTGTATCAAAGTTGTATAACAGTTATGAATCATGTGGGCATCTAGACAAAATATCTGCCATCACATTTTCTGACCCACGGATAGCTCGCACCGAAAAATGAAATGGCTGTAGAGCAATCGCGTATCGCGTTGATCTCGCGCTCTTCAGATTTTTACTCTGAATAGCCGTAAGAGCTTTCTGGTCAGTTTCCACAATGAAATGCGCGCCCAGAAGAAATCTTTGCAGTTTAAGGATTGACCAAACCATAGCCAACAATTCACGGTCTAGGACCGAGTAATTCTTCTCTGCGGCATTTAATTTCCGAGAAATATACATCACAGGATGCAGAGTTCCAGAGTACTCTTGCATTAGTGCCGCTCCAATCCCGGTGGATGAATAAATGTCTTATCCTTAGAAGGCAATACTAGGATAGGTGAAGTAGAAAACATAGTTTTAACCTTATCCAAAGAGGATTGACATTCTTGAGTCCAATGGACTACATTAGGAGACCCTTTCTTTAGCAAGGAAGAAAGAGGTGACATAATGGAGGACAGATTCGGGATGAATCGTCCATAAAATTGTATTAGACCTAAGAGACTTCGTACTTGCTTTTTAGTCTTAGGAATAGAAATGTTAAGTATCTTACTTGTATTATGGTCTTCGGTTTTTAGGAACCCATGACCAACACGGTGTCCTAAGAAAGATATTTCGCTAAAACCAATACATGCTTTCGATGGTTTCGCTGTCAGGTTATGCTCGCGTAAGATAGACAATAGTTCATTTATACCATTATAGTGATCGTTCCAAGTATCACTGAAAAGACAGATGTCATCAAGATACGCAATGACATCTGAGCGATGAGATAGGATTCGACGCATCATGCGTACAAATGTAGCAGGGGCGTTCATAAGACCGAAAGGCATGAAATTCCATTGGAATAGACCCCTAGGCGTCGAAAAAGCAGTAAACGGTTTGGCGTGTTCGGATAGTGGAACTTGCCAATATCCCTTAGACAAATCGAGTTTAGTAAAGAAGTGAGAATTCGATAGTCTCGTAAGTAGCTCTTCTAGTAAAGGCATAGGTTCCGCATCAAATTTAGTCACTTGATTCAATTTGCGATAATCCACGCAAAGACGTATGTTATTGTCTTTTTTTCGTACTATAACCATCGGCGAAGAATATGCTGATGTGGATGGTTCAATAATTTTTTACTCTATCATCTCATCTAACTCTTTCTCTACCTGTGCTTGAAAATGTATCGGGATAGGATACGGTCTGACTCTTATAGGACTATGGTCAGTAAGAATAATGTCATGTTGAATGACATCAGTTTGACCAGGAATGTCAGTAAGGACATCCTGAAATTGTTCTAACATAGTAGAAACTTGTTTCTGCTCTCCTGCAGATAATTCTAGAGAAATTGCAACATCTTTCCATGATTCATTAGAGTGAAGAGGAATCATTGGAAAAGGTAAATTTACATCCGAGAAACTCGTTTCCTCATCCTGTATTACTGACAGAGATGAGTACTGTCCATGTTGGACTGGAAAATCGTCCGTTGCCTGGAAAACAGGTTGTAAATAATCAGGACGTTCATGGAATTCCGTGAGCATGTTGATGTGGAAGGTTTTACGCTTCCCGTCAATATCGACGATATAGTCAACATCGGAAACTTTTGATATTATATCGTACGGACCTTTCCAAGAAATGAGAAGTCTATTTTCCCTACAAGGTAGCAAGACAAATGCTTTGTCACCTGGACAAAGTTGTCGCAAACATCTCTTTTTATTGGCAAATTCCCTTGCCTTCTGTTTCGCAAATTCAGAAGAAGAGTTGCCAATTTGCATGCTTCAATAATCTTGTGTCTAAGTGCGATGACATATTCATAAGAGGATTTTGTGTCATCGACAATATTATCAGCAGTTATAAGATCATGAAGTAAGGACATAGGACCTCGCGGTTTCGCGCCAAAGACAAGTTCAAAGGGAGAAAATCCTGTATGTTCGTTGGCGACCTCTCTATATGCAAAGAGAGCCGCGGGTAAAACCCTATCCCAATCCTGATGATGATCTTCTGTTATCTTACCTAGTAGGTTTTTCAGAGTTCTATTCAAACGTTCCACCATCCCATTGGACATAGGATGATAAATACTACTCAGCGATCTCTCTATCTTCAGAGTCGACATTACTTGAGACATGGTATCCGATATGAGTTGGGTACCATGGTCGGATAATATTTCTGCTGGAAACCCCAGACGAGAAAATATTAACCAAAGAGCATCTGCGACATCAGCACTAGTTATGCTCTTTAGAGGAACAGCCTCCGGCCAACGTGTGCACATATCAACACACGTCAAAATAAATTGGTGTCCTCTAGCAGACTTTATCTTAAATGGACCAATGATGTCTATCGCCATTTTTTGAAATGGCCGAATGGGAATGTCTGCAGCCTGAATAGGTGCATCATGGCGTGGACCTCTGGATTTAATCTCTTGACATACTTTACAAGATCGACAATAGATTCGTATGTCCTTATTCACAGCAGGCCAAAAGAAAGATTGAAGAACTCTAGCTTTAGTACGGGAAAAACCCATATGTCCAGCACACTGCGAATCATGAGCGTGCTGTAAGATTTTAACTCTCATATTTTTAGGCACTAGGATTTGAGAATGAATGGACTTAGCGGAGTCTTGTACCATACGTACAAGTACGCCATTCTTCATCGTAATCCAAGATTTACGATTTGTATCCTTATTCGGATCACCTTTTTTTGCCAGAGTAAAGAATTTCTTTAGAGTAGGATCATCTTCCTGCTGTTTGATAAAGGAATCGTGGGAAATCTCCAAGGGATCATCTTGGATCTGCGCATCATTATCTTCAGAATGTGAAGATTGTGGCATATTAAGAGCTTGAGCCCTAGTGATTACTGCATTAGCAGATTGCATATTAACATTTTCCCAATTAGAGATTTGCTGTGGAGTGCATTCTTTCACTCCATGAATGCGACCGATGATAAGATCAGCGATCGGATTCGGCAAGAGACATGCTTGCACCTCTCCTGTAAAGAAAGGCGTAGCAATATTGATAATGGCAGTGGAGTACTTCTCCAATGTGCCACCAAATGTTACACATTTGACTATATTGCCTGTCGCTCGAGAAGGATTTACGAGTGATTGCCTCACTCCAATGGTAGTGCACCCCGAATCGAAAAGAATTGATACCGGAGTACCATCTATTAGGCCCCTATTAAAGACAAGAGCACCCCTTCCATTATGCGCAATTGACGCATGGAGAGCGGGAAGCGGGTGACCGCAGCTTAAAGTAGAAACTGTGGTTGGATCGAATAATGTTTTGCATTGCGAACACTCAGATGCTCTAGCAAAATCGAAAGCGGAATTTGCTACACTATTTGGAGTCTTTTTTATCATTATTCTGATTATCGGTGTCGTGGAACTCCTGTTGTGCAGAGTTAGCCTGGTAATAAGATTTACCATGTCTTTTGTGTTGTGATCTACCTCGGTTATAATTGTCTCTATAATTATTATTGCCTCTGTTATAACCCCTATTTGGGTTTGAATCATAATATTCATGATCATAATCATCATGCTCGTTATATTGAGTATCCCTGTAATATTGGTTTTTTTTGTCTCCATGAAGCACTTGGGTAGTTCCTATAGCTACTCCCTTTCCGAGAATTTCTAAAATTATGGGTACCCCTCGCGTGTCGAGGACTATCAGCCCGATTCCAGTTCTTCGAAGAAGAACCCTGATTTGAGTGGTTATCTTGGTTTTGATACCTATTCCAATTAACCTTTTTATCAAATTTATTTTTAGCTCCTTGGAATTTGTGTGAGTAATTCTGATTATATTCTGTTGCCGAAGCAACTGGCATACTCTCTTTAATGTTAGAGTTACTAAGAATCATGTCAGGGTGTGCCGTGGCATACTGGTCACAATATTCTTCCATTTGCTTTATTGTACCAGGTTTACGCTCATGTAAGAACTCTAGGAATGATTTATTTACAGAAGACATGACCTTGTCTCTTAGCAATAAATCCGTAAGACCATCAAATGTTTTCTCTGTTTTGGATAATTCAATCCATCGTGAAAGTGTAATTCGTGCTTTTGAGATGAAATCTGAGAATTCTACACCTACCTCAGGTCTCATTGTTTTAAACAAAAGACGGTAACCTTCCTCAGACAGCTGATATCTCTTTATCAAAGCTGCCCTAACAGCATCATAATTATCTTTGTCGGCCTCTTCAACAAAATATAACTTACTTAGGGACTCCCCTTTTAGATTTTCAGACAACTGATTCACATACTGTGATTTGTCAACATTATGAGATCGACAAGCCCGTTCAAATCTAGAAAGCCAAAATGTTATGTCATCACTGGTAGGGTTAAACGCTGGTACCTTGACCTTTTACACAAAGGGTTTACCATTACCACCAGATGCCTGATTAACATTACTCATACATGTCAATTTTAATTTCTCTAATTCAAACTCATGTTCTCTTATTGCTTTTCTCTCTTCAGCTTCTCTATCTAATTTTTTTTGTTCTGCAGCAGCAGCAGCTTCTAATTTTTTCTGTTCTGCATCAGCTTCTAATTTCTTCTGTTCTGCCTCAAATCTCCTTTCCTCCACTTGCATCTGCAATTTCTTAAGTTCAGCAGCAGTATCAGCTTCTTTTTCTAATCTTTTTTCTTCAGCTAGAGCTTTCCTTTCTTCTGCAGCAGCTTTTTTTTCTTCTATTTGAAGTTTTCTCTCCTCAGCCGCAGCTTTTTTTTCCTCAGCAGCAGCTTTTCTTTCTTCAACAGCAGCAGCAGTTTTTTTCTCTTCTGCAGCTAATGCTTTGTCATATTGAGCAACAGCCCATTGTTCTAAGTCTTTTCCAGTCTTATCAAGAGATTTTCCTTGTGCAATAAAATAATCTAATGTAGACATATTGTCTTCTTAAATCAGAAACCTGAAAAAGTAAATAAATTACCCTATTTCACTTTAATGGGAGACAAGTCTATACCATAGACTTAGTCTTAGTCCAAACTTGTATGGTTTATAATAACCAATGATAACTTGAGTACCTGTGGACAACAATAACTGTATCTCAAATACTGTGGGAGACAAGCCTTACAAAGGTCTTGTATATCTCAATGTAATCAAAGATCACTTGGGTACCTGTGGAAAATAATCATAAAGTACTGATCTGTACTATACTATCAGTGTATACCACTATAACTCCTATGTCATATGTCAACTAAAGACATTACAAAGGACAAACAAGAAAAGACAATATGAAAACATTTGCAGAGATCAAATTAAATTAAATAGGAGAAATGAAAAAAAATGATCACAGAATCCGTGATGATAACTGCAATAAGATAACAAGACAAATAACGCCACAGTGTATAAACATAAGGGTGTAAAGAAATCAAAAATAGAAAAGATGAGACCTACAATTATACAAACAAATCAAACAAAACTAAGGAACACAAAATTATTAACAAAAACAACGAAGAAAAGAACACCTCATCACAACTAACAGAAATAGCAGCAAATTGTTGCTAACAAATTTCCAATTAAGAAAATGTGTACCTATAGAATCCTAGTACCAGACCAATGTCACTCGGCATACCTTGTACTAGTCACACAGAACAAAAACTAATTTAATACATAACAAATAACATGTAAGCATAAATAGCATATAGCATACAATATAATTTATGTCATGAATAGAATGTGTTGCAGGTATAGTGTTGTAAAGCAGGCACAGTTTATTTTAATTCTAATAACTTGCCACTTTATTTAGTAATAGATTTAATTTTAAACTATTACACTGTCAATTTTTCTCTGTAGAGCATATGAAGATCCAACGATGAACTATGCACTTTATGTTCAACAACACTGTGATTCTTCTGTACGTTGAGAAATGTCAACAATACTGCTCCAGATATTTTCTACACTTGATACCACTGTCCTGTGTAATACTGTCTGTACAGCGAAAAACTGTCAACAAGCGCTGACCTAGATACAGCATCCTATCGGTAATACAGGTCAAGCTGACATCGACTGTATAGCTGTCCTACTGGTGTTGATGTGTTCAAACAAATGTTCTTTCAGCTGTAAACTGTGATTCTCAACACAAAACTGCGTAAGCTGGACCCAGGAATCTGGCTCGCCACTGTAAAGTTTCTTTTCTTCTTTCCACTCTGTAAAGTGTCAGTCTGTATGCTCTGTAAGGAAGAGTGGTGTGTTGTTGAGATCAGGCATGCCCCCAGTCTACCCAGCTGTAAATGGGTAACTCACCCTAGTCCTGAGTTAGGGAAGGCAAAGGCTCCAGGGGAAGCAGGCCCTAAACTTGGTCACTCCAACCGACGCAGGATGGTGTATGTATGAAGTAGAAGTGTAGAGTGTGATTACCGCGAATGGTGTACTGTTCGTGTGCTGACCAATATAACCACTCATACACTTGTGTCTACAAGGCACCAATGCAGACTGCTGGAATCTTTGTTTACTCAATTTATTCGACGTACACACTGGGACATACGAGTACATCATGGTATGTTGACATATCAATTTGTAGGTATACATAGCAGATCTGAAGTCATGACACATTCAGAAATAATGGGCAGTACATCAAAAGTTCAATGTCATGATACATTATGGCCGCATCCCCCTATCTGGCTAAACGCGTCAGTGAAGGCAGATCGGTAAATAACTAAAGTTACTTGACGTCCATAGTTTGTAGCATATATTATGAAACCACGAAAGAGGGGGTTTCTAGCAAGATTGAGATCTCCCTGTCACTGTCCGATAATAGGATAAATAATCTGTTCTCTTGGCAGTGATCAAAACATATGATGACCGAAATCTAACATGGCCGCCTCCCTGAGTTGTCGTTCACTCATTCATAGGAAGGAGAATATAAGCCAGAGTTAATTTATAATGGGTATATAAATGATTTCATAAATGTTCCCATACAGCTCTACGGTGATCAGGTTAATTCACGTAGCCATAACCGCTGTAGGAAAGTCTGTCATCTTTGTCGATACAAAACACGACCCTAGCGATACGAAGCACAATGTTCCATCTAGGTCGAATCGACATGAGATCATCAAAATAGGGTCTGGCAATACATGGAGTCCGAATTATACATTGTACCGTACCTTAGGAGAGTCTCTAACATAAACTATAGTAGAGATACCATCTCCTTTAGAAGAAAACCACTTCATGAATCATATTTCCTTAAGAATCTACCAGCCCTTTGAAAAGTGCGTACCCGCCATTATCACGGTACATCGGAACTCATCACGACTTGTCAAGACAACTCATACTTCCGCTAGACCGGAATAACAAGAATCTAGTCCCGCCTACCCATCCAAAATATACAATATAGGACTGATTCTACTTGTACTAATAATATGTAATACATATGAATTCAGGCCATAAACATAATAAGCAAATTAATCTATTTTCTGGCCCTAAAAATAAGTACAAATATAAGAGCAATATCCTTGCGCCGGATCAATATCCAGAACGATTACTCCTATAATCAAAAGTGTGAATCAAACATGGATTATCTCGCTTTCCCCATAGACAGCATTTTCATACACAAATGAATGAATGTCTATATTTTTCCCATATTAAATAGCCATATCGATTTTTGTAATATGTGCGTCAAAATATGCACGCAACAATGATTAATGTTGATTAGATAAGACACTATTTCTTGTGCATTGCACTTATGTTATAGAGTGTTGCAGCAATTTATAATTGTTATTTTTCAAAGAAATATACAAGACCTTGATAAGGCTTGTCTCACACAGACATTGTGATTGTGTGCTGATTAATACAGTGATTAAGAACTTTTTGCTATATTACCTTGAAATATATTTTATTATTATTGTTTCAAGTGAGTAGTATCATTGTCAGACATCATGTCTACATTAGAATACTTTATTGCACAAGGGAGATCCCTTGATAAGACTGGTACAGACTTAGAACAATGGGCAGTTGCTCAATATGACAAAGCATTAGCTGCTGAAGAGAGAAAAGCTGCTGCAGAAGAGAGAAAAGCTCTGGCTGAAGAGAAAAGATTAGAAAGAGAATTTGAACAAAAGAAATTGCAGATACAGACTGAGGAAAAAAGATTCCAGATGGAAATGGAAAAAGAAAAAAGAAAAGATGAAGCTGCTGCAGAAGAGAGAAAAGCTGCTGCTGCTGCAGAAGAGAGAAAAGCTGCTGCTGCTGCGGCTGCTGAAGAGAAAAAAGCAATGAGAGAACATGAACACCAAAAAGAACTTTTAGCATTTGAGTTAGAAAAGTTAAAATTAACAAACATAAGTAATGTTAATCAAGCATCTGGTGGTAATGGTAAACCCTTTACTTACACGGTCAAGGTACCAGCGTTCAATCCTTCCAGTGATGACATAACATTCTGGTTAAATAGATTTGAACGCTCTTGTCGAGCCCATAATGTGGACAAATCACAATATGCTAACCAGTTGTCAGAAAATTTGAAAGGTGATTCTCTGACTAGTTTAAGTTTGGTTGAAGAGGCTGACAAGGATAATTATGATGTTATTAGGGCAGCCTTATTAAAGAAGTACCAGTTGTCTGAGGAAGGTTACCGGAATTTATTTAAGACAATGGTTCCTGAGGCAGGTGTAGAATTCTCAGAATTCATTGCAAGGACACGTCTTACATTTGATCGTTGGATTGAGTTGTCCAAAACAGAAAAGACATATGAAGCCCTTATGGACTTGATACTCAGAGATAAGATTATGTCAAGTATAAATAAACCATTCCTTGAATTCTTACATGAGCGTAAACCCAAGACACTAAAAGAAATGGAACAGTATTGTACCCAATACGTCACTGCACATCCAGACGTAGCTATTAGCAATACTAAGGTTAGGGAAGGTATGCCAGTTGCTTCAGCAACACCATACAACCCTAATCACTCACGCAGATTCCAAGAACCTCAAAATAGGTTTAATAAAAAAGGTAGCCATAACGGTTATCAGAACCAAGGTAACCAATCATTTCAGGGTTCTTCTTCGAATACCTGGAGACGAGCCGACAGCCCTCGATTCAGAGGTGGTCATAATTATAGAAACTTTCGCAAAGGAAGTCATTATAGAAATTATCCATGTTTTCCCTCATGGAGACAACAAGATCATAATTACAGAGATACTCATTATAATGAATATGATAATAGTAGCCAAAGGAACTATGACTCAAACCCAAGTAGGGGTTATAACAGTGGAAACAAGGATAATTACAGAGGCAATAATAACAGAGGTAGAGCACAATACAAAAAACATAAATCTCATTACCAGGCGAACTCTGCTCAGCAAGAGTCCCACGAATCCTATAAACAAAATAAAGATAATGATGACTCTAATAATATGGCATGTGCCGCTTTTGATTTTGGGAGAGCATCTCAGTGCCCCCAATGCAAAACATTATTTGAGCCAACCACAGTGTCTACTTTAAGCTGTGGCCATCCTCTTCCCGCTCTTCCTGCGTCAATCGCGCATGATGGAAGAGGTTCTCTAGTCTTACACAAAGGTTTAGTAAATGACAATCCAGTCTCAGTACTTTTTGATTCTGGATGCACAACAATTGGTGTTAGGCAGTCACTCATAGATCCTTCTCATTCTACAGGCAAAGTAGTCAAATGCGTAACATTTGGCGGCACCATAGAGAAATACTCTACCGCTATCATTAGGATTGCTACTCCTTTCTTCACAGGAGATGTACACGCATGTCTTTTGCCGAATCCGATCGCTGATCTTATCATCGGTCGCATTCACGGAGTCAAAGAATGCACTCCGCAACAAATTTCCCGTTTGGGAAAAGCAAAATATGCAAACTGCTAATGCTGTAGTCACAAGAGCTCAAGCTCTCAATATGCCTGAAACTTCATCTACTGAAGATATTGAAGCGCATAACCAAGATGATCCCTTGGTAATTTCTCGTGACTCGTTTATAAAACAACAAGAAGAGGATCCGACTCTTAAGAAATTCTTCACTCTTGTAACGAAAGGTGATCCGAATAGAGATACCAAGCGTAAATCTTGGATTACAATGAAGAATGGTGTACTTGTACGTATGGTGCAAGACTCCACTAATTCAAGTAATTCTCAGATTCTTGTACCCAAGAAGTTGAGAGTTAAAATTTTACAACATGCACACGACTCTCAGTGTGCTGGACACATGGGTTTTTCCCGTACAAAGTCAAGAGTTCTTGCGGCTTTCTTTTGGCCTTTCGTGAATAAGGACATACGGATCTATTGTCGATCTTGTAAAGTATGTCAAGAAGTCAAATCCAAAGGTCCTCGTCATGCTGCGCCTATTCAGGCTGCAGACATTCCTATTCGACCATTTCAGAAAATGGCGATAGACATCGTTGGTCCATTTAAGATCAAATCTGCTAGAGGACATCAGTTTATCTTAGCGTGTGTGGACATGTGCACACGTTGGCCAGAGGCTATCCCTCTGAAGAGCATTACTACTGCTGACATTGCAGATGCTCTTTGGCTTATATTTTCTCGCCTGGGATTCCCCGGAGAAATATTATCAGATCATGGCACCCAACTAATATCGGATACCATGTCTCAAGTAATGTCTACTCTACAGATAGAGAGATCTTTGAGTAGCATCTATCATCCTATGTCCAATGGGATGGTAGAACGGCTAAATAGAACACTTAAGAACTTATTAGGAAAGATAACTGAGGATCATCCTCAAGATTGGGACAGGGTTCTACCCGCGGCCCTCTTCGCTTACAGGGAGGTCCCCAATGAACATACAGGATTTTCTCCTTTTGAACTTGTCTTTGGCGCGCGACCGCGCGGCCATATGTCTTTGCTTCATGATCTCATAACAGCGGACAATATTGACGATGACACAAAATCCTCTTACGAATATGTCATCACGCTGAGAGAAAAAATTATCGAAGCATGCAAATTAGCAACGTCCTCTTCTGAATTTGCTAAACAGAAGGCAAGGCAATTTGCTAATAAGAAAAGAACTTTACGACAACTTTGTCCTGGTGACAAAGCATTTGTTTTGCTACCTTGTAGGGAAAATAGACTCCTTATTTCTTGGAAAGGTCCGTACGATATAATATCGAAAATTTCAGATGTTGACTATATTGTCGATATTAACGGGAAGCATAAAACCTTCCACATCAATATGCTTACGGAATTCCATGAACGTCCTGACTATTTACAGCCTATTTTCCAGGCAACGGACGATTCTCCAGTTCAACATGGTCAGTACTCATCACTGTCCGTTATACAGGATGAGGAAACAAGTTTTTCGGATGTTAATCTTCCGCTTCCAATGATCCCACTTCATTCTAGTGAATCATGGAAAGACGTTACTGTTTCTCCTGATTTGTCTCTAGGAGAACAGCGACAGGTTTCGGCTATGTTACAAACATTTCAGGATGTCCTCACTGACATCCCTGGGCAAACTCATGTCATTGAGCATGACATTATTCTAACTGAACATACTCCTATTAGGGTTAGACCTTACCCTATCCCTATACATTTTCAAGCACAGGTTGAAAAGGAGTTAGATGAAATGATAGATTTACAGATAATCGAACCATCCACTTCTGCTTATTCTTCGCCGATGGTTATTGTTCGAAAAAAAAGACAATAACATACGTCTTTGCGTTGACTATCGCAAATTGAATCAAGTGACAAAGTTTGATGCTGAACCTATGCCTTTACTAGAAGAGCTACTTACTCGACTTTCTAAATCTCATTTTTTCACTAAACTTGATTTGTCTAAAGGATATTGGCAAGTTCCATTATCCGAACGCGCCAAACCTCTTACCGCTTTTTCTACTCCTACAGGCCTTTTCCAATGGAATTTTATGCCTTTCGGCCTTATGAACGCACCAGCTACATTCGTACGCATGATGCGTCGAATCCTATCGTATCGGTCAGATGTCATTGCTTATCTAGACGACATTTGTCTTTTTAGCGATACTTGGGAAGATCACTATTCAGGGTTAGTTGAATTGTTATCAACTCTACGCGAGCATAACCTGACAGCAAAACCATCGAAAGCTTGCATTGGTTTTAGCGAAATTGCTTTCCTAGGCCATCGAGTAGGTCATGGTTTCCTGAAGACAGAGGACCATAATATCACTAAAATACTTAACATCTCTATCCCTAAGACTAAAAAGCAAGTGCGAAGTCTTTTAGGTCTCATACAATTTTATGGACGATTCATTCCGAATCTGTCCTCTATCATGGCACCTCTTTCGACACTACTAAAGAAAGGGTCGCCTAATATGGTTCACTGGTCTCAGGAATGCCAATTATCACTAGATAAGATCAAAACTATGTTTTCAACACCACCTATTTTAGTGTTACCTACTACAGATAAGACATTTGTTCTTCGTAGTGACGCTTCATCCACTGGGATTGGAGCGGCACTAATGCAAGAGTACTCTGGAACTCTGCATCCTGTAATTACATATCCAGAAAACTTAATGCTGCAGAAAGGAATTACTCGGTTTTAGACCGGGAATTATTGGCGATGGTTTGGTCAATTCTCAAACTTCAAAGATTCCTTCTTGGTGCACATTTCATAGTGGAAACTGACCAGAAAGCTCTTACTGCTATCCAAAGTAAGAACTTGAAGGGCTCGAGATCAACTCGATACGCGATCGCTCTTCAACCTTTTCATTTTTCGGTACGAGCTATCCGTGGTTCAGAAAATGTGATGGCGGACATTCTGTCGAGATGCCCACATGATGCCACTTAACTGTTAAATATTGGACTTTCCTAACATGTATAACTTTACATCAGTTATTATTTTTCTTCTATATCAAAATGTGTACACATTTGTAATATATGATTTGGTGATTGTATAAATACTTAGCGGTTCACTTATTTTGATTCACTGCTAATTCTTTGATGATGTTTCTTTTGCCAATCGTGAACTTATGATACCTAATATGAAATGATTATTGAAATTATTGTATACATTGTGTCATTGCCAATATGGTAGTAGGCATTGGTGGCAACTCCCTGGAAATGTTTACACTTAGAGAAATACTTTCTCTGAGATGTTGAGATATATATTCTCACCAGTCGACCTATAATGCGACTTTGCCTTAATCTGGCTTTATAAATTCTTGATACTTCTCATCGGCGCATCATATGTGCGTTGGGGGGCCTATTTTAGGTGGCTCTCAGAGAAAAAAAAAATTTCATTTTTTTTTTCCCGGGTAGTCTGTTGCGTACATATTTTTTATATGTCGCACAGATTACAGTTGATACGATTACAAATGAAAATGTAACTATCTGTTTGATAAAAGGATATTTATTTATGAACTTACAACTTTTAAGAAAGGGGAATAACTCAGAATAGTAAATGTGTATTTTATTCTTTGAGTGATCGGTTCCTGTTTTGTTTCCGTGGATTGAACAAGCGGAGGAATCTAGATTTTATATCATAGCTGGAAACAGATTGTTCTCGCTTAAGGTTTTGCAGGAATATTGAAAGTCTGAATCTAGGTTTACTGTTTGTCTGTTTGAGACGATTCGGTCTTATATCATGTTATCTGTGTGTGTCTGGGCTGGATTATTTCTTCTTACACTCTGAGCGGATGAAGATAAGAGAGTGTGTTCTTCGGTTATGGAGTCTGGCGGGACGCCAATGTCGAGCGGTCCAAAGTTTTGTGATCTCAAGTTATCATGGGGAAGAAGATTGTGTCTTCTAGGACTGTTTTAGTCTATGTGTTCCCCAGTATTGTTTTTATTACGCCAGAAAAGTGTTTTTGTGCTTGCTATTGATTCTTGGCCAAGGTAAACGTACTTTTACTGACTTCGTTCCTAGGCTTACGATGGGTTATGTTTAGGCCTACATGAATCTACTTATGTTCAGATGTCAGAACGACATATCGTTTAGCAGCACTAAGAATGTTTCTACACAGCAATTATGAGGACAGATAATGCTGATATTGGTGGAAACTTTGATATCCTTATGAAGTGAATCTTTCTAGAAGTTTTGTCATCTCACCGTTGTGTGAGCGATGTTAAGGACCAAGGAAGCCATCTTGGAATCCGAATTATTGTCAATCATTCATCAGAGAACAGGGTTGTCCCTTACTACCCGATAATGATCCAGAGATCACAGTTATGAAAGAAAGATCTATTATGGGAGATTTAGCATTTACTCCGAAGATATGTGCTGAATGCTATTTGAAAGAATCTACGCTAGAGTACAAGCTACACTCATGCTAAGAGAGATTCTGTACAAGAGTCACTATGAACATTATGTATAAACTGACGTGATCTGTCAGTACAACCTGATATATATATATATATAGATGTGGATTAGCTATAGAACTCTGAATGCTTGTCTACAAATGTTCCAGTATGAGGTTATCCAGCATGTATGCTAACTTAAGATGATACACCATTGATCAACACCATGCTGTTTATGTCGTCATGTGTTCCTGTAACCATACACGTACTGTTCCAGTGTGCGTCTCATTAAATATTATAAAAAGAACACAGTAGTTCCAGTAATCCTTGACTTCTACATGTGAGAGTATGAATATATTGTTACCAAGTTGTCAACTCTTCAGAAACATTCTACCATTCGCGTACAATGTACTCTCACTTCAATGTTTACACTACCCTGTGTAGGTCGAGTTGACCTGTGCCTGTCTTCACGGTGACAGCACCTCTTTGAATACAACAGTACTACCAGCCATCATACTTTACAGTGAGGTTCTATACACCACACTCGATTCTTTACAGTGGAGTCGCAAACAACAGAACTTTACAGTGGTGTACTACAGGTGTAGTAAGAAATAACTTCTTTACAACTACACGCCGCGGACACATTGTAATAAAAGTTGTAGTGCACCGCTTAAAAATAAAAATAACGTCCCTGGGTGGGCTCGAACCACCAACCTTCCGGTTAACAGTCGAACGCGCTAAACGATTGCGCCACAGAGACGTTAGAAATGCGTTGTCTATATAAAATATTACTGTTGTTACGAGGTATTGACAAAATGCCCACACACGTAATTTCCTGTAGGTCGATATACAAAGTGATCACCTAAACGTCCCACTGGAGTTTGCTTGGTAACGGCAACGAAAAGTGTAGGGAGAATCACACCAGCTTTACGGGAAAATATAGAAAAAGCGCGCATTGCACTGTGCTTTGATTGAAAGATGTCTTGTACACTCATTAGAGCCATACCACATAATTGAAGGCCTATTCGGATTTCACACATATCTTCGCAAGTAAACCGTCAAGAAATGACGGAGACGTTTAAGGTAGTAGGATACCCAGAAAAGTTAAAAAAAAATAAAAATCCAACAATTTTCATTTTCATGCTTTAAATCATCGTCAACATGTTCTTGTACTAAAAATAATTCACAGAAGCTAAGAGATACTCTGGTATGATAGGAATCAGAGTTTTTCTACACACACCCCCTTGAGTGATTTGCATAGCAACCAATGTTTATAGTTGGTTAATATGTGAATAATGACCCAACATGAAAGTACGTGACTGTAAAACTGCAAAATTATAATTATACTGAGGCAACAGGAAGAAGATATTTATAACTTTTCCAAGGAGAATCACTCTATGATGTCTTATGAATTTTTCAAAAGTGTGTGTCTATAATGCTTTGATCATAAATTTCAACGTTTGTTACTTGCATTGTGCATTTTCACCCACATAAACTCTATTTATTGCTAGTTTTATACTGATTATGTATAATAGTAGTTAGCAGAGCTTCTTTTGTTCACGATGGGAAATAAGACAAAGACTGGGAGGCGTGTTAAACGTAAGTTCCTTGGAAATCAGTACACCACTATACTTTCTAAACCTTTGACTGAAAATGAGACACCTATTGTCGATAGTGACACTATGAAGCCTCTATGCTCCTCAGCAAAGAAAATAAAGGTCCAAGAAAGTGAAGGACAAGCTAAAAATGACAACAGAGGAAATGGGTTTATCCTTATGGATGTAAAACTGCTGTTTGGGTTTTTATGCGCTTACTTTAGATGTGGCAAATGTTATCAGTACTCACTGACCTGTGAGATCGTCGAAGAGACTCAGAATGTCTTTTGTCATGAAATCAGTATCAAGGGCACAAACTGTGGCCAATTTCTATACTTCTGATGTATCATCTTCAGCTACTCGCAAACACAAAGAAGTAAATGTGAGAATGGTGGCATTTGTGCGTTCTATTGGGGGAGGCCACAGATTAGGTTTTTTGGGATTTAGTACCACGACATTATCCACCAAAAGAGACACGCTGCTGTGACGATATTCTAAATACAATATCTAAATTAGAATATAACATTAAAGTGCATAAAGTCTAAAATAAGATAGAACTAAAAATTTGGGAGAGATTTGGCGTCTTCACCCACGCCAGCGCATTAGTTTGATCACGCCTTATGGCCGAGTGAAATGTACCTAATGTTTCTAAGTAACCTTGAAATAAATGTAACACTTTTCCAAGTTCAAACAAATATTTGCCTAGGAGACAGAAGTATATAGGAAAACGGGGGGAGAGAAGGATAGATGGCCCAATGCTAATTCGTTTCGCGTTGATTTCAAACTAAAAGCCTATAGCAACACAGTGGCATACTTTGCCATAGGTGTTTTTCAAACATACGAGGAAAAAGTTAGAACATGTAGACCATTTGGTCACGAAAACAGGCTTAGCTCTTATTGAGAATGACGTAATTCTAAACGTAATACGGCTGATTCTCGTAAATAGGTTGAAAGTACATGGAAAAGAATTGAACAGGTGGTAGTCTCTAGAAATAAACAACTAACATAGAAAAAAATATGTAATTCTAAACCAAGGTACCTAGGGCCATAAAAGTTATATATTCGTGTGCCTTGGGACTTTCTAAACAAGAATATGTTATCAATTACACAAATAGTCCACTAAATGACCAAATTATAGCCATAATACTATAGAGGATCCGACAGACTGTCAGGACAAGTCATGCCTGCTTATTTTTTTTTATGGCATATTTTGAAAACAACTTTGGGGAAAGAAGGTACGGGGAATTGGATTGGATAGTATTTAACGCAAGGCGAAATATTATTGGTTGACCTAAAAATACAAATCTAGTTGGTAGTAGTAACGCATAGTGGTTTGAGATATTTTTTTAAAGTTCATTCAAAAATAAGAGATGCTTGGTCCCATTGGCCAAAGCCTTTTACATTATAGGAAAAGTAGGCTGATCGCTGCCATTTTTTCAAAATATTCTGAGGAGCAAGCGGCGATGAGCAGACTTGTGCTTTTTTATTAATACTAATAACATAAAGCAGTCTGAACAGGGGCAGTGCTGAAAGTGTGCCATATTCTATTGCCTATTCATCGTTACTTGTTTATATTTCCTTGATATGTGGGGTTTCTGCTGGCACTTGTCTGGTGCTGGTAATTGCTGATTGAGAAATTCTGCACGATATCTAAGAGTCTCTGGTACCTGCTTATAGTAAAGAAGTTCAAGACCAGAGGAGACTGAGGTGTTTGGCCAAACCAACTACAACTGCTGTGATTCCAGGGTCCAGATAAGTCTTAGTATCTGGCCTGGGACAACTTATCTGTGACTAAGAAAAATCTCCTGTGTATACATAAACATTCCTCCCAAAGAATAAAATAAACAATCCTAGTGAAACAAAAGAACTTTGGGATGATGACAATCCCCAACCTGCCTCCAAGTACCAGTTAGTTAAAATAGAGTAATTAACATCAAATTGAAAATTTGTGACAATGTACTATGGACATATTGTCTTTTGTATGTAAATATCTATATATATATATATGTAAATATATCTCTCTATCTAAATTGATTCTCATTGAGAGGTAGTCCTGACCAAAACAACTTTAGGCTCAGGACCAATAAAGTTTAACAAAAGAAATTCTAAATATAAAATTTAACAACTGGAGTTAGTTGAGTTTATCATAGTACTTAGTATATGTATGTGCATGTTTTTGTATGGAGGTTCTTTAACATCACTCTTACATTACCCTAGACACTAAACATAGCTCTCAATCATACTAGGCCAAAATATAACTTTGAGTGAGATCGTAGGTGGTATCAGCAAGGTACTCTGAAACACAGCTGTCAATTGACTATATCAGGGACCTTCACAGATTGACCTCACTCAAGTACAACTTTACCATACACCAACCTTCTTAACATCAAAACCCACCACAGCTGCACATATCTGGATCTGTTAAAACATCCCTGGAAAAGACAAAAAACAGAAGGAAGACCCTGAGAGCACTGAAAAGGGGATTCATAGACACTGTAACTGCAGTAGAAGGAGACCTTTATTCAACAGGAGCTCATTAAACTTCATTTTGTGAGTACTGTTTCTGTTTTTCCTTGCTTTCTCGGAATTGTCTTTTTAACATAATTAGTGATCTTTGAAACAAGATATCTCTGGATCTGTACATTCAATTGACATGAAAATTAAAACAGTTGGTTGTCATATAATCTTACAGATTCTGACCTAAAATGGATACAACTGAATTCAAAATTTTAGTTTTAGACCATCATGCATATATAATGAGGCACAAATATCAAACATTCAAGAAATATAAATTTTGAAAATTCATTAAAAATCAACCTTTCTGTCAATATCTGTCATTTTAGTTCATAACCTCAAGCTATATATACTGATTCAATTTGCCAAGTTTCAATCAAATCCTTGTACAAATAACATAGTTATAATGTTTTAAAAAAGGTGTATAATTTATTCACTACGGCGGCCATATTGGATAGCTAATTTGCATATTGCTGAGCTGGATTCTCGCTTACACAGTCCTGTCCCACACAATTTAATTAAGTTATTGCTTATAAGTTTCACATTTGTTAAACGTCCTTCTTGGAATCGAACATAGGTTATTATCTCTATCGCTAAAATCATATATAAATAATCTATTGCGGTTGATCCGTTGATAGTTTAGAACTGTTACGTATGTGAACGTTACCTGTAAATAATCAACCTAATGACGTTATTAATGGATGAAAGTATGCAACAATCAATCACCAAAATACTTCTTTCACTACCAGTTCAGAACACGTGGTCCACCGGAAGTGATTTTACATGATTTTAACAATTTTCTAATTTTTGTGGTTCAAATTCTGAATCAGACCAAGGGGGTGCATCATACTCAATGTTGCTAGATAAATAGTGTTTTCGGCTTTGTCGTCCGGGTCATAAATGAACTAATTTCTTGGTGTGTCAACTTTCGAGCATGCAATGCATGTATGAAAAACATGAACGGTCTAACTGTTAACTTTAACTGGCTGCCCTTGACCCTTGTTTAATGACCAGATTTTCTTCTCTGGCACAGCCTGTTAATATTGCCAGTTTTATCATGTTTGGCATGAAGTTCTTCACAAACAATCTTGCTCCATGACACACTTTTGGCGAATCTAAATTTTGCAGTATTATCGGTGCTCAAACTTACAAAAGTGATTGAGATACCAGCTATTCAACAAGCTAAAGATAAGAACTACCGATCAGTGTAACTATGGCACTGATAAAATAACTGCTGAACATCTGCTTCAAAGTTGCCCAACATATGCGGAACAGAGAAAGCGCATATGACCGACTACAGTACCATTCCTGGAAAAGCTCTACGGAGATTCAAATAGCCTCAGACTGACTACTGCTTTCTTTGAAAACATTCAAGTGGACGACGTCTGAGAGTGTAAGAAGAAGAAGAAGACGAAACTTTTGTCATAAGTTTACCGTGGCATTCTAGGTGGCCCCAAATAGTTGAGGAATTTGGTTAGATAAAATATAGTCTCCTGGCTGTCGTCGACAGTGTCGGTGAATTTGTACGTTATGGCACGCCCAGCAGCTGGCTCCGTACATGGAGATTGATATTGTTATCAATCATTTTTAGGTGCCAGATTTCTTGACTCGCAAAGCCATTTATAGTTTCTAAAGTTATTGTCAATATTCGGGTGGAAAAGCTGTTGTCTAACTCTTGAACCGACGGGATAACTTTTTAAAGATCCGATAGAAATGAAGTCAGATTATTTGTGCGTTCGATAGGAAATCTTTTTTTTACCCCCTTCCCCCTTTTTTTTCTTCCCCCCCCCCCCCCTTTTCCCCCTTTCCCCCCCCCCCCCCCCCCCCCCCCCTATAAAGAAAGAAGAGCCATTTCCGATCAGATCCAGAGCTCCATTATAGAACTATCTTTGATCATCAGCTAAAAGAGAGATAACTGTTTCAACAAGTCTTTCAAACTAAGAAGCTCTGTGGTTTTTTTTTTTCCTACAGACAGTGCCGTCTTAATGAATGGGCACACTGGGCAGTGCCCAGGGCCCCCACGATTCTAGGGGCCCCATGATGGGATGCTGCCATATTGTTCATAAGACATCATTTTTATTCCCGTGGGTGGGTAGGGCTGGTAGGGGCCCAGTGCATTGCTTTGCCCATGGCCTACAATGCTGTTAAGACGGCCCTGCCTGCAGAATGTCTCTATCAAGTATCTCAGAACCAGTAGTTCTAGGCAAGAAAAAGGGGTGGGGGGGGGGGCGGTTGGGGGAGACCAATTTAAAAAAAAAAAAAAATTACGTGGTCATTTATGTGGCATGTGAACAAGAGAAAGCTCGACACTATTACTTTAAAAAAAAATAAGTATTTTTTTCAGAAGTTTAATGCCACTTATCTGCAAGATGTGTAGGCTTGTGCAGAAAGTCTCAGACCTGTTCGCAGCATGCTTGTAGACCAGGGGTTATGTGTGTACGTGTTTGTCTGCCTGTCTCCAGTCCCCATCTCCATTTTTTTTCTTTCCCTTTTTCAGTCTTTCTCTACCTATTTTACCTCGTGGATTCCAGAAAATAGACTGCTTTGTAAGCTATTAGACAGGCGACGATTATAATTTTTTTTTATTTTAAATTACTAACAGAACTGTTTAAACAAAGAAATGATTGGAGTTCTTCCTTGATTTTACCAAAACCATAGATGAAGATTAAATACATCAAGGTGCTGAACAACTTTTTGGGTACAATTAAAACTTTATTGTTTACATTACTTGACCTCTGGAGTATTTCAGTTTTAAAACTTTCGTTCGGGGTCAAACCAAAAAAAAAGGGGGAGGGGTAGAGAATTTGATTCTTGTTATTACATAGCATCTAAAATGTACAAGAGGTTGTTGTTGAACACACATCTGTGTTAGTGCTGCCCATCCTGAAATAAGAACAAAGAATGTATATTAAATTCACAGAATTCACAAATATTTGTATAAGATGTGCAATTTTATGAGAACAAAAAACTGATACAATAAGTGATTATGCACAAAATACTTATATTATCAATGATTATGCACAAACACCTAATTTTATAGATGCAAATTTATGAAACAATGACTTCCGACAAATAAGGTTTGAAACATTAAATAATATTAAACAGGGCTCGATTAAGAACTCCGGAGGCCCTAGGCTATTAAGATATTTTGGGGCCACACTCCAATCTTCTAAAAGGGAAAACTATAAAAAAATAAAATGATGAATTTCAGATAAATGTTTTTATTAATATGTAATAATATGCACACACACAAAAAAACACACTTAATAATACATACAATTAGATTTGTTGTAATTAAAGAGTGCAAATTAAAAATTCTAATCTGTCACGTTAAAAAAAAAAAAAACATTTGTGCAAATGGACACTTTGGGATTTATCAGAACCGTCAACAACCAATTTTTGGGACAGTGCTGCCAACTAGAACGTTTTGATAGCACTAGGTATGTAACAGACACGCACTAAAACGGACTAAAGAAAATGTGGAACCAATTTCTTTTTTTCTTTAACTACTTGATTATTACCGAACTTTAACCATTTACTTTAGAACGGAAAATAATTAAATGCATTGAATTTTTATAAATTGTTAAGGGGCCTGGACATTTTCTCGAAAAAATTTTCTCAGTTGCTTCTTTCGCGGGGGCCCCTCTATAAGGCTGGGACCCTAGGACCGTGCCTAGAGGGCCTAATGAATGCTGTTAAAGCTGGTTAATAAAACTAGACATGTATTATTTGTAGCCCTGAAAGAAGGACATAAACATTAATATGTTGATGAGTTTGAAAGGAAACATTAAAAATGTAGGCCTATTTTTTTTACTTATTAACACAGTGACTTTACACGGTTTATTTGTTAGGTCTACAGTCGTTAAGGTGGATGAGTTTGTGACGAGAGGTTTATATATATATATATATATATATATATATATATATATATATATATATATATATATATATATATATATATATATATATATATATATATATATATATATGATAGAGAAGATATCCAGGTTTATCAGATGATACAAGGATAGAATGCCAGTCAAGAGTTCTGGTCTTAAAAGTAAAACCCCAGTCTTAGAAGTCAGCACTGGTGTATTGTTGTCATAGGAATAGTCAGACTGTGAAAATCACTGGCCCAGATGGTAAGAAGTAGTACCAGGATTTAAAGTATCTCCTCCCTACAACTATCCTATGTCAAAAGTAGGATCCGCCCCGGGTGCCTAGTACTTTAAGGACGCCTCTGCGAGAGAGATACGTGAACTCCTTTCCATCCTACAAACGCGGTGTTACATTAACAGTAAGCGCATCAATCGAAACACACGTAAGTCTTTGATTATATCACGTCTCAGAAGACTCAAAACTACCAAGAAATATCTTCTGGGCGGAGAAAATATTAAACCTTTAAAGCTAGTTAGATGTGCTCACAGACCGGTTGTAGCGAAAGGTTTTTAAGAGTAAAGTTGTCAGTAGTAATTACTGAAAGAACAGAAAAGAATTCTGTCTGGAAAGAATATAGTCCCAGTGTCAGAAAAGAGCACTTGTATCACAGGATAGTCACGGCTGTGAAGGTCTCTGCTTCAGATAGTATTCAGATTAAAGTCAGAGCCTAAGATGCCACCTTCGTTATGTAACTAACCTATGATAATTATCAACAGTTCAGTAAAATTCAAACTGCAACAATGTAAATTTGACAAGTCAGAGAATTACAATTACTGAACAATTTATTATGTACATCTATCTTTTGTTTTCTTCTTGTGCAATTATGAATGCTGAAAAAATGATGAAATTGAATGAAATAAAAGATTAATTTGTCACTTATTCAAAAGTTGAGTTGTAATTATTATTTAGATAAAAGTTCTTGTTGAAATCTTCAAAATAAATACAATGTTCCTTCACGTTTCTTGTTAAATTAAAATGTCCATTATTTTGAATTAGAACAGTTATCATCATGACACTTCTATTAGTTCTTCTGATTTTTTTTCTTTTGACCGCTCACGATGGTTGTTGCATAGTCACATATATTTTACTCAGCTTCAGTGTTCTGGTACAGCTCTTCTGGTCTACACACGTATTAAGCACAGCAGTTGGTTATTGACTCAGCACTAGGCTAACCAACACCTGATGAAACCTAGTGCATGAACAGAATCACATCGAGGTGCTCCTTATTGTTGAAGTGATTCACGAGTGGATTTCAGTTCGAGATCCTGCTGTTCCAATACTAGAACAGTTACCTGGAACAAAGTGTGACATGTGGCTAACCTTTGGTCGTAATGGCCCACAAGTCTACGTGTCAGTGAGTGGAAGTGTTCAGCGTTATGCACGTGTATGAATGACACATGGATCTGTTCTATTGACAGTATAACATAGGCATGACATGTGTCTAACTGTAATACATTTTCATAAATAAATAAAACACATTGTTAGTGCAAATCAATGCTGCAGTCGCCTTCTACAGTCATACAGTCGCCTTCTACAGTCATAGTAGCTTGCAGTCACCTATGAAGGTATTCTTATTAATGATTATAAGCTTTTGAACACTCCTGAGTTTCCATTACGGTTTAACCTTAGTAAGTATCGTGTTCATTTCGTCATCCACAAATTAAATTCCAATTTAGTCCTCACAAGTCGATTAAACTTATCTAACTTGAAATGAAATTGAATTTATTTACAATATATATTTATAAACTTACATACACTCTTAGGATGGTTCAGAAGTTCAAACTGGACTGAGGAATTGGTGATGATTTGAACTATGCAGATGGAGAAATAAGCATTCCAGGCACAGTGTTATCTAAACCTCCAACAGTCTGTCTATCTTCTGATTTCATTTTGCTCTCAATCCTATTTTGAAAGAACCTCCGCTTGCTTTTATAGGCTGCGCGCGGACATATGAGAGGGCACTGTGCAAACTGCAGTCTTAATTTTACTTTTTCTCGCTGATATGGGGAATCTGTGCTCAGCATGGTCCATAAAACGTGCTCGTTCTGTTCAGCCAGATTATAGATCACTGTCATCCATGTCTCCTTTTATAAGTACGATCGTTAGCTTCAATTATATATATGGTTGTCCGTAATTGATTTTGTCTTCGATTTATTATTAATTTCTGAAGTCGATCGACATAAAGATTCCAACCCATCTGGTCCACGTACGCTCGAATATCTCGAAACGAAATAACGTAGCATTTTTTTCTTTGACATGCATATAGTTGGCCTTCTTCTTCGACAAACGAGACTAATATCATGCCTTTCCGTCCCTCCATTCTCTTTTAATTCATCTAAGTCTACGTACACCTATGCACAATGCTCTCCATTTGTTTACACGCCATTGCAAACAATTTCACTGGCGAGAGAGGGCTGCTTGCATTTGATTGGCTGATAATTTTTTCCTTCATTCTAGCATGACAAGGTATTTGTATTACTTAACGCTACACCTGTCTCTAAGCTGGAGGTCACGTCCACTTCAAAGCCAATAAAATCTCTCAATAAGTTTTCCAACTATTAGAAACTAACAGTGTTTTATCGACAAACCCTAGATTTACATTTTATTCATTCATTCATTCTTACTTTTAAGCCCTCCGAGAGAGTTCATGTTACGACCCTCTTGAACGAACGTTTCTATGTGTGGTTTGGGAAATGACATATGTTTGTTTGGTATAACAACAGCTGACTTTAGGCTCGGCTTCCAGTGGAACAAGGTGTTCGTGTGGATCCCAGCGTATGGAAGGATGTTCTCGATATACTGGTAAGTATTCACCGCTTGTATTCATATATAACGTAATTTGCGTTAACGATAAACAAGAGTCTGTCTATGTGTCTCATTTACTATGATTTAAGGAATATTTAAATAAAGCCACAGAAACAGAAAATTGTCACGTAATGTAAACAATACATTTGACTGAGCATATTTATAGGAATATAAAACATTTGAATGAGTCTCCAGGACGAATGATACTTATATAATTCTGTGCAGGAGCCAATATGGAAAATAAATGTTATTGTATGTGTTACAAAGAAGTTGTGTTCAATCCATCGACGTTTTTCAATATGGCCAGGTTTTGAAGTGTTAATTATAAACAGTTTTAAATTGTTGGTGATTAATCATGCGAAAACTTAACCCGTAACAATAGGTCTTCAAAACACGCGTGGCGCGTCCTCCTGTCCCATACCATCAACTTCTTATCTTTCTCATCTTTTTCATTTGTATTTCCAGTTCTGTTCTTCGTGTGTTTTTCGGTCTACCTCTGCCTTTCTTGCAATGGGAATTCCGGAACACGAACTGTCTTGTAAATCTATCAACAGATTTCCTGTATGTGTGTTACATCCATAACCATTGTCTCACTCTCATGCTCCATAGGTGCTTGTCTGGTTCTTGTCATCAGCTCCACATTTGGTGATCTCGTCATACAATTTCAATTTGTATAATCTACGCAAGCAACCAAGTATGGAAGGCTGTAATCTACTGGTTATTAGTTTGGTTTGAATTTTAAACCGTGTACTTGGCAACTGGTGTTTGTCGTGTGCAATGGATACCCGGCTCAACCATATACGGATTATAATTAGGGTATATAGTGTTCATCATTCTATGTAGCGCATTAAATTGTTGTTTTTCTTGTGTGTTGACTCTTCGAGGCTGTAATTTATCTGCTTTTGTTGAGGCATTGTTTAATGTCTATGGTGTTTGTAGAGTATCTTCCATGATACTATGTTTCTCTCTCTCTCTCTCTATTAAAATCTTTTTAAATTTATCTGCTGCGTGTTTATTGGTTTTGAATTGGTAATGTTTGTTTTTTTCTTGTACTGATATTGTATGGACATTTTTGTGTGTTTTTGTTTTTCCTTGTCATTCTCATTTGTTGTGGTTGTTATATGTTGGTTCTTGTTTGGTAATATACAATTTTATATCGTTGTTTAGCTCCCTGGGTTGCTAAATTTTTAGTACAGTTCTAGTGATGGTGATGGAGAGTTTTGTGTTCTCAAGTATTCCATGAGCGGTTTTCTGTGCTGTTCATATATTTTGCATGTAAGCACATAATGTGCTATAGTGTTCTTCTCCAGACAAGTTACACAGTAGGGTTCCTCCACCATGATATAGCCTGTTCCTAGTTGAAGTCTAGTCAGTTTTCTATTGCATGGTATTTTTGGTTCTCTAGATATCTGACATGTCTATGTTGGATTTTCAGCAGTTTATAGGCCTGTTTGCCTTTCTGGTTTTGTTTTCAGTTTTCTGGCCATTCTTTTGTAATAATATTTTTAATTATACTTTTGATCTCTGTTGTGCCTAACCCTGAGTTTATGTGGTTTGGACTGCTTCTTCCTGTTTTTGCATCCTTGTCGGCCACCTCGTTTCCTTCTATTCCCACTTGCGAGGGTACCCATGCTATTAATACTGTGCAGCCCCTATTATTTAGGTGTGCACTAAGCTGCAATATTTCTTCTGCCATGTCTGATCGGCTACATTCATGTGCATTTCTAAGTGCTTGAAGAGCTGACAGTGAGTCGGTTACGGTTTTTAGTTTGTGGGGGGTGTGGAGGTAATTATTTGTAGTGCTTTTGCTGTTTCCACAATTTCTGCTGTGAATATCGATGCGTTTTCAGTTTCACTAAAAGTTTTCTTCAGCTTCCAGGCTGGAATGTGTATTCCTTTTCCGAGTTCTTCATTTTCTATTTTTGATTCACCACTTTTAAGCTACCCTTAGTTATCTGGTCTATGTATTCTCTGGCTGTGTTTTTAATGTCGTTTTTTCTGCTTTTTGTATTCATTATATCTGCAAGATGAGAGTCAATGTTAGGTTTCTTGAGCTGCCAAGCAGAAATCACTGGTGTGTTTTTACTACTACATTTTATTGCATTTTTTTATACTGTTGTGTTCTTCTATTTCCTCCATTCACTTCCATCCTATTGGGTATCTTTGAGATCAAGTTGAGATTCCCAGGTCGTAGGAAGATTCTTCACAAACATTACATGGGCTGGGTGGTTTTTTTATTTCTGTTAGTACTTTGCTCATGTAATTCAGATTAAGTTCTTTTCAGAGCCATGCAATAAGACTGACCGACTTGATATTCGAGCCGAAAATTTCCACTATTACGTTGGGCCTGACTTTCCCCATCTTCACACATTATCCAACAAAATGAAGACCTTTCCTGCCATTTGTATGCGTATTTTTATATCAATGTTTATGCCTCCAATTCTTTCTATATTGCTGCCAGGATACAGGTATGAGTCTACACCTTGTGGTGGTGTTTCTTCAAGTGCAGTCTTGTTACCGGTGTCTTGCATATATTCTCATTGTCTTTGTCGTTTCTCTGTGTATTTTAAAACCAACTTGCTGTAACCTCTCTTCAAGTAGCCTTTTTTTTCGTCTTGAAACTTGTTACGATTATGGGACAAAAGTGCAAAATCATCGTCAAAATGTAGATCGTCAAGCTGTTTAAAATGCTGAAAGCATCACTATGATGTAACACAGAGTGTTGAAAACGGCACAATAATAACTTTTCTTGTAAGATATAGTTTAGAAAGCAGCAAGGAAAAAAAATCCAAACTGCCAAAAAAAGTTGTAAATTGCTGTTAAGGTTGTAACACAGTTTTTCATGATATCCTCGTATTTCAGAATTGTATGGAGACATGAGGAAGCTCAACCTCAATAGTTCCTGGAAGTCTCCGAAGAGACAAAGAAAACATATGACTACTACACACTCAAGCATGTCGTACAAGGCGGCGAATATGAGGTTGTGCATTGGACTGGCAACCTAATAATTTAAAGTCAATGCAACATAAATATTTGCTGCAAGAGCACGAGACTGATTGGTGCAGACTTCCTGCAAGGGGACCAACATCAGAGTTAGCCACGTACTCTGTAAAGATTTCAAAGGGAAACCATGACGATTATGAAATAACATGTCAGATGCTGAAAAATACAATCATAATGATATGGAAATGGAAAAAAGATGAACTGAATAGGAAGGAGATGAAGATGAATGAACATTGGGGAGGAATAAGTGCAAGAAGAAGGAGGAAGAAGAAGAAAACAAAGAAGAAGACGTGTAGATTAAGGAGATGGACAGGAAAGCTGAAGAAGAAAGTGCAGTAAAAGCAGTAGATCGCATCTGGAAATTGGTAGATGGTTTATCATTGTTAGTTTAGCGTCAGAGTAGACTGGAGCGTGTCGTTACCGTGAATCGAACTCGGCACTTTTGCCGCGAATGGCCAGTGCTCTAGCAACTGCCGTTCATAAAATCTTGTCTGTTTTCAGGTTTCATAGTAGCTGGAATATGGAATAAGTGCATTCCGCATGCAACTGTTATATCTTTTATAATTCCGGTTAACTGAGCTATCGGTTAATTGAGGCAGCCGTTGATCTGGGACTAATCTCAAATGACACAAACAAATGAATAAAACAAGTAGAATTTGCTTCGCCTATTTAGGTCAGCACGCCGTTTAACCGAGACAGCGAATGTAGTTTTAATATTAGAGTGCAGTATGTATACAATTTTTTTTTACTGTTACCGTATTCAGACAGTGTAATAATATGATTTGTATAATTTCAGCACGGCTGTTTGTACCCTATACCAGAGCCCACTTTTAGTTTCGGTGACCGGAATTCTGACACCGGGTAATAAATCTTCCTGTGCACTGTAAACGCCTATTGGTAGTTTTGGCGGGGAAAATCAGTTGATGTGTGTGTAAAATCAGTAATTATATAAATCATTACACATTCGTTCTGGATAAACACAGCGCTAAAATTCTTTTGTGTACTATAACTTTGTTCTGTGTTCTATTTTTTATGGCATCTTTATTTGTTTGAAATTATATTTGAGGGAGTTACAGACTTTTGAAAAAAGGGTCATAATTTGATGAAATTCATAACAGAAGTAATCTATTTATTAATGTAATATCTGAAAATCGGCCCATTCTTATGAGTTTATAATTATAGAGACTTCTCGAAGGGAAGCTAAAGATTATTTCCACATACTTTCTTTTTGGTTTCATATCTTGAGAATGTGTGGTAGTCAGTGTTGTGAGTTTGGCATTACAGGAACAAGCATGTTGTCACCAGATTTTATAACATTTAAATCACTGTAAACGCATTCCTGATACTCGCAAATCTTAAATAAGGTTGTAAAAAATAACTTTTTGTAAAGTACCATCTGTTCTTGCATTTTCATTCATTATAATGATATTTAGCTACGTATATAAGCGTCAGAAAACATGTAAAGCTATAGATAGATTACTTCCACATACTTTGATCTATCTTTCAAGTCTTGTTAATCTTATATTTATAATATGAATGTCTTTTTTTTATTGTGTGTGAGATAAGGACTTTTCCATTAGTGTTCTTTGGTAGACAATCCTGTGCACACGACGGCTGCCAAAGAATTCTAAGTAACTGTTTGTATATCTTCTTTCATTCACAGTTCAAAGTTACAATGCAGGTAGTAAATTTAGAGAAACCAAATTCTAAATCTAATACCATCCTTTTATCAATGGCTAGAGTCAGAGATACATATGATAATTTAGAAATATTTATGAATGGCATGAAAGCTCAGATAGAGTCACTAAAAGATTTAGAGTGGGATGGTAAAAATGTTGTTGTTTTCTTATTCGGGGATTATGACTGTTTGATGAAAGTGTTTGGTTTGTCTGGAGCTCAAGGAACATACCCATGTCTGTGGTGTCTCCAGCAAAACAAGGAAATAAAGACATCCAGAGAGCATACAACTTGCAAACCAAAACGTTTGGCCATGTTGATAAGAGATTACAATAGATATATGAAATATGGGAAAAAGAATAAAAGGCAAGTGTCACGTTACCATAATTGTTTACACAAACCAATGTTAGAGATTGAAATTGAAAATGTAGCTGCTCCTTACCTTCATATTTTATTAGGCATTGTTTTGAAACACCACAGACTTCTAGAACAGGTAGCCGATACAATAGACGCAAAGATATTTGAGAATCCGCAAGAGATACATGCAAACATTAGTACTATTAAGAACGTGAAGAGATTTGGTAGGAACTGGAAACAGGCAAAAGAATTAGAAGCTAAAATTGAATTTTTTTCATGAGAAAGTACACAACAAAATATCACACAGTAAACCAATTAGTAAAGAATCAATATCATCAATAAAAGCATCAATAGAGACATGTATGTCTTTGTTCAGAAAGCTATTTCCCAGTACAACAATTCCTAAACAGCACATATTAGAAAAACATTGCGCAGACTGGATCAGAACTCATGGCTTTAGAATGGGCATGCATGGAGAGCAAGGAGGAGAATTTGTACATTTCACCATTTCCAAAATTGAAAGACGAGCCAGCGGTATTAAAAATATAACTTCACAATTAAAATGTATAATGGAAACTCCTTTGTTACAAATTTTTCCATCTGTGAATGTACAGATTCCTCCTATAAAAAAAGGAAGTGTGAGTGACAATTGAGCGAAATTTTGGGGCTAGAGCAAATTATGGCAGTTGTTGCGTGAGAGTGACAGAATTAACAGAGTGTGGAAATCATTTAATAGGTGTATGTTTTATTTATTAAATTGAACATTTCGTTTTACTCATGACCATACTCATTTTTACATGTCCATCGTGATGTATGATTGAGAGATAATTGTTAGCTCTCATGTTTTGGGCACAATTGGGTGTGTTATTTTAAGGTAATAAATGTGGACTAGCAATTTAATGTTTCAATAATTAATGTTTGACGTATGAATCCAAAACAGAACTAAGATATCCATTTTCTGCAGGTTTTCTACTTTTGATTTCTGTAATTTGTTTTGCATGTTGATTATGATCGTTTTAGTGTAAATTGCATAAGAAACAAAACATAACAAAATATTAAAAAAGGTAAATTTTACAATATTTCAGACTATTGTATCTTCTGTTCTAATTGTGATAAAATGTTTGTTCTTGTTCTAAAATTTACTCTAACATTTCTAGTCTTGCTTAACGCAAAATTAAAGCCGGTATTTATAATAATAAAGTAGCCTAAAAACATTAATTAAGCCCTATCAAAAGTAAACACCGCCACATTTTTTTCTCGTTAGGAAGTTGACCACGTGACCTCTGTCACGATAGCTATAAATAGCGCGGTCAGGAAAAACTAAAGTGTAGCTCGCAAACCGTCGTTTCAGACTCTAGTGCCCCTTTATATAGAGAGTTACGCGAACTATGTCAGAATCGAAAACGAGACTGAACGACGTAGACGCCCTTATCGGCTGGACAATACCAGGGCTAGTAACGAGAATAAGCATCGAGTACGATTTATTTATTTATTTAAATTAATGAAGAAAAATATCCCGTTCAACCTCTGATATGTTATAATTAGGAAATATATTGTTTTCAATTTCAAATAATATGAACAACTGCCAAAATGAGACAGTGGCGCGTCACATTTGCCAAATCATTGTAAACAGGCTCAATCACAGGCTTATACGTTAAATAAATAATAATAAACACACTAAGAAAAGAAGAAACTCTGAACAAGAATAATATTTAAATAGAGGGGTGTAAAGGCCTGGTGGTTCCAGTTATATAACTGACTTTAACAGATATTTAATTGACTTTCATCTGTTAAAAGTCATATGCATTGTAAGAATAGCATCAGACCTTCACATTCCTGCCACTATATATTAACATTTGTTCGTGTTAAATATTGTTTGACTATATTATGCAGTTCCCTAGGTCTGTCTATTCTTAACACCTCTTCTATATACATATTCTTCTTCTTCTTCCATCCTTAGCCACCAACCGACAAAGCAGTCAGTGGCCAATACGCCTAGTGGCGTCTTAGGGCAACAACAAATTGATTTCTTTGCCGTTGTATCCCATCACGCCTAGTGGCGTCTTTAGGGCAACAACAAATTAATCCATTTGCCGTTGTTTCCGTAATCAAATTGACTAGCAAACAGGTGATCAGCCCGTTGGTTTATATATATATATATATATATATATATATATATATATATATATATATATATATATATATATATATATATATATATATATATATATATATATATAAATATATATATATATATATATATATATATATATATATTATATAATTTAAAAAATTATGTAACGTAATTATATAATAACATTAGGTGTCTTTTCTCACCCACAGATTATAATTGTTAAAATTTAGTAGCCACACAAAGCACCATACTTTTTCTTCAATTCGCGCGGCAAATCTAACACCGTGTCATTCAATCGCCGTGTCACGGCCGTGGAAGATGAATCTCTTGGAGTTGTCAGGGGAGTGTAGTGTTAAAGATTTCACTACAGTAAGACCAGCTTTATGATGCATTGGAGGGAAGTGTTAGAGACTTCACTACAGTAAGACCAGCTTTATGATGCATTAGAGTGAAGTGTTAGAGACTGAACTACAGTAAGACCAGCTTTATGATGCATTGGAGTGAAGTGATAGAGACTCAACTACAGTAAGACCAGCTTTATGATGCATTAGAGTGAAGTGTTAGAGACTTCACTACAGTAAGACCAGCTGTATTATACAGGGGAGTGAAGTGTTAGAGACTTCACTACAGTAAGACCAGCTTTATGATGCAGGGGAGTGAAGTGTTACAGACTTCACTACAGTAAGACCAACTGTATTATACAAGGGAGTGAAGTGTTAGAGACTTTACTACAGTAAGACCAGCTTTATGATGCAGGGGAGTGAAGTGTTAGAGACTTCACTACAGTAAGACCAGCATTATGATGCAGGGGAGTGAAGTGTTAGAGACTTGACTACATGTGTGACTTTTTGTGGCGACATCGGAATAAAGTTCGTCATTCAGACCCGTTCGACAGTATCCTGCATGGCATTACAGAATTTCGGCCTCCTCTTTAAATTGTGCTGCTACGAACGAACATGTGTATGTCCTGATATGTGCATAGCTTCAGCGATCCTTGGTGATCTGTTCCCCTCGCGGTCCTTTTTAGGGCCCAGAAAACCCACAAAACTGCACCCACCACGGTCCTTTTTAGGGCCCGCAAAACCCACAAAACTGCACCACGGTCCTGTTTAGGGCCCACACAACCAACAAAACTGTATCCTGGCAAGAAATTGCTACGCACTGATCCTTTATTTGTTTTCGCTGCTGGGTGGGGAGGGCTGGTTGGAGAGGGCTGAGTGGGGAGGGGGTCCCCTCGCAACGCACTCATCCTTGTCAAATATTGACACAATCAGAGCCGGATTAAAGTAGTAGCAAAAGAAGCATATGCTACGAGCCCCGCGCTTTTAGGGGCCCCGCGCCAATAAATATGTACATAATTTTTTGGTCCTCTTCTAATACGAGCGTTAAACCAATGATCTTGTGATTTATGCCATCTTTAGCGCTTTTTCATTTGGTGTCACGAAATTGTGAGAGAAAGAGCATAAGAGGGTGACTTAGTGTGACTCTTCATTATTTTTATCTTAACTGTTTGCGGACGGAAGCAGTCATTTTCTTTGGATTTGTTGAAATTCTGTACACCTTCTTTTCTGCTTCTACCTACCGGTGGGGTCTCCTTTCTACTGCATTATGTGCTGGCGGTACTCATAATAAGTCCCATTTGCCCTTTGTGAAAAGACTGTCAGATACCAGGTGGTCTGCTCGGGCAGATGCAACAAAAGCACTTTTACGCAGCTTTTCTGCAATAAAACAAGTCTTGGATGATATTTCAGATAACAATGATCAGAAGGCAGAGTGTCGTCAACAGGCTCATGGTCTACTTTCAACCATGATGAAGTTAGAAACAGGAATAATGATCATACTGTGGGATCAAGTATTACAGCGTTTTCAAATGACCAGTGCTTCTTTGCAATCTTCTAACCAAGATTTGAATACAGCTTGTGCACTCTATGAATTCCTGCGGGGGTATATTCAAGCTATGCAGTCTACTTTTGCAGATATAGAGCAAAAGGCCAAGGATCTGACTGTGAACATTTTCAAGAACAAACTCGAAGAAAAGACAAACGAAATCGAGAGTATGATGATTTCAGTGGTTCCAGCACTCTTGATGAATCGCAAACGCCTTCTCAGCAGTTTAAAAGCCAAACATTTCTTGTCCTTATTGATAGCTTGCTCTCTGCCTTGTCAAAACGCCAGAAAGCTTATCAAAAGTTGAATGATGTATTTGGATTCCTTCGTCAGTTACAGTCGTTTACACCTGAAGAGGTGGCAACGAGATCATCGAATCTTATTAAATCATATCCGGAAGATCTGGAAGAAAGTCTTTGTGAAGAACTTAAGCAGTTTACAGAACTGATGAAAACTGATCTTGCTTCTCATATTGGCACTACTTTAAACCTTGTAGAGTTACAGTTTTACCGTTTGATAATTGACAATTCTTTGGAGTCTTGTTTTCCAAATGTAGAAATCGCCTTGCGCATCTACTTGTCACTAATGGTAACCACCTGAAGTGGATAACGATCATTTTCAAAACTGAAACTTATTAAAAATGAACTAAGGAGCACCATGGGCCAAAAGAGATTGAACAATCTCACACTAATGAGCATTGAACATAAACTTCTGCGTGAAATTGATACATCCTATATCATCAACAAATTTGCTCATGCTAAATGTAGAAAAATTAATATTTAAACAATAATGTTGACTGTGTTGTTACTTTTGATAATAATAATTACTATGCAAATTAAAAATGTATGTGTTCAAATATATTTGTGTTGTTTTATTGGTTTTTTTTTAAATATAGGGCCCCTTTCTTAACATATGCTACAGGCCCCGTACTAGCTTAATCCGGCCCTGCTTGCAAACGGTTTCTGTCTTTTGTTTTTATAGCACTAAAAACGTAGGGAGGATCAGAGCAAAATCAAAGCACTTAATACCAAATCGATAACGCAGCTGCGAAAAACCTGAAAATTTGCCGCGGACCATAAGTTGTTCACTGACCACGGTTTAGGAACCACGACTCTAGTCACCCGTTCAACATTTTGAAATGTGTCATACATCGCTTTTTTTTTTAATGTGTTGACTCTATCTCTCCTGTCTCGTTTTACTTTTCTTTGAGTTTGTTTTTTTATTAGTTTCATTCTTTCTCCATTTTACTCATTTTTTAATTATCCATGTTAAATAAAGTTTGCCTAGCTTTGATAAGGCGCTCACCATTAAACTTTGACAAAAGTTTCCCTGTGTGCATTCAGACCCGCTAATATTAGGATGCATGTCAAAGTATGCAAGACGTTGTAGCCTGGTAATACCGTCGAGAATCATCAAGTGCTACATATATTCTTCCTCATTGTGTAGTTTAGAAACATGGACAATGAACAAGCAGTTAGAGGTAGGAATTGAGGCATTTGAGATGGGGATATATAGAAGAGTGGGGTGCGTCTCATGGATAGAGAGGAAAACAAATAAAGAGGTCACAGACAACCTAGGGATGAAAAGATAATTAATGACGAAGGTTAACATTAGACAGTAAAAAATATGTTGATCTTGTAAAAAGACACAGCACCTTACTGAAGACCATAATAGAAGGCGGAGTTAAAGGCAAACGTGCAAGGGGAAGACAGCGCTATTAGTGGAAATGTAATATCAAGAGATGGACAAGAAAGAGTCCATCACAATATCAAGAGAAAAGGCAGAAGACGCCGGAGATCCATTGCAGCCGATCTAAGATATTGATATGTCTGATGATGATGAATAATCTTGTTGTCCCTCTCTCTTATAAAAAAAAAAATTTAATTGACAATCATCTTAACTGGACAATTTCGAGATATACACGTCCCCTTATAAAATCGTTGAAAGTATTCAAAAAGAGACATGAAAATAGGTCGTATATCTTTATCATCACTGCCTTACAGATCGCAAAGGAGCATAGACCTTCAAAAACGCATGCAAAGTCCACCTGTACCGGGGCATCAGTTACAGTTCTTTACATTTCTTTCACTTCTGTCTCCAGTTGACCTATTCATAACACCATATTCCCAATGTGCCTCAATGGGAGTGTAACAGGATCCTTTTTACAGGACATACTTAATATTTTCTTTATGCTTAATACATTTGTATTAAAATGTTATGTTTAGCCTGCTGCCACCCCTACTTGCGAAATGCATAATAGACTAACCCCGCGTAGACACAATTTTCTTCCTGCCACCCCTACCTGCGAATTGCAAAATAGACTAACCCCGCGCAGGCAAATGTACGGACGCCGGTGTGGTCATTGAATTTCACAATGGATGATAAAAGACACAAGAACCTAACATTATAATTAATTTTTATTATTTTTTATATTATTTTATAATATAATAAAAAATTATATATTGTAAAAATTATATAAATTATATAAACTTATAAAATTTTATTATATAAATTTAAATTATATAATATTTAATAATATTTAATATTAAATATATAATTATAAACTTATAAATTATAAATAAAATTATAAATATGTTATATTTATAAATATTTATATTAATCGAGAAAGATGCCTAATTGTTCAGCTTTTGGCCATAGCAAAAGCTCTAGCAGAGGAAAGAGATTGTTCTCGTTTCCAGCAGACAAGAAACTTAGATCGATCTGGGAATGCAAAGTGAGTACAACAATAGTTGCTCATACCGAGCAGCATGTTGATTTGTCAGATGTAGAAATAGAAATAGAAAGCACAGCTGAGGTCCATGCAATTCATTATTTAAGTGGCTACTGTGTGAACAGTGTATTAAAGCAACATACTGTCTGTCATATCTGCATTGCAGCTGTCACTGCCCCTCAGTATGCAACAATTACTGACATTTCACGACTAACAGAACATAAAGAGTATATTCCAGGTTCACTTGTTTATGCCAGTAAACACAGTAGTAAATCTGATATGAACTGAGCAACTGATCCGTCAGCATGAGCATAGATTTGCAACCATGAAAAACATTGCAACTTTACTTTTGGATGTGACATTACAGGAAACTGCTGAATGCACACTAAGCAACTGCCATGATATTAAACAAAAGCTATTAGCAAAGTATATAAGTGTCAGAATTTACATTTACTGCAGAAATAAAAACAATGGTCTTAAACAGCATGCTCGAGCATCAATGAGTAGTAAAAGCCATTGCAGGACATCTCCGGTCCAAAATATGTAATTAGATTTTGTTAAAACTATCTGTACTTTGTCGCATTTTTAATGAAAACAAAAACTGGTGTGATCATCTGGATCTAGTAAATCTGTCATTGTCTACAACAGTCATTCACCAGTTTCCACATTTCAAACTAGGTAAATAGTTCAATTCGAAGGGAGTATGTTTTGCTAAGTATTGCAATTCTAACAGAATATTTGTTGCTAAATAGTGGAATTCTAACGGAATATAAAATTTAACGGAGTATGTGTTAAAAATTCACGCTACTGATTCTATTCAACAAACCGGTAAGTAAACTAGTTTTTTTTTTTGTTTTTTTTTTTTTTTTGTTAGGTGAAATACAAAGAATAGTACAAATATGTGCTACTGTATTTGCATCTAATTTTATTTCAAATTATTAGTTAACCTAAACGAAAATGCAAATTGGGTCTGAAACTCGCGATTGGGTCCATTTTCCTGAAATACGGGTACAGCCGAAAATGGCGGCCAAATTTTAGTTCGCGTAACTCTCTACATAAAGGGGCACTACAGACTCCAGCCAATGTGCAATGGAAAGATGTGACACTAGCTAACAGAACTGCCTTACTTGACCAAATCAAAATCTTCACTCCTAACACCAGTCATTGCCAGCTGCGAGGATAATTAGAGGGCCTAAATCTACAATCGCACGCTTGATAGAGCAGCAAGATAAACTGCGAGAGGAATGAGGATTACGCCAACGGAAACAGGGAACATCTCAAAAACGGAGGATTGTAGGCAATGATCCAGACGGTGAGGAGTCCCTCAATGAATGGTTCTCTATTGTAACTGGATTATGTGTGCGTGTGACGACTGGCCCAACTTCTCTTCTTTTTTAATTTACGAGACACCATTTTTTTCTCATCTTCAATGCATGATTGGAATGCTGGTAAATTAATCGCGGAAAATTTCGCTCGTTGATAACAACTCTAGCGTCTAATACTATTTTTATATTAACGACGTCATTGTTGACCTGACCTCGGTAGCTAGAAACCTGTTTTAATTTATGAACGACTACTTAAACTTAGGTAGAACCAGTTTATGCCACTTTAAGAAACCCCCACGTGACTTTTAAAGTTATTGATTGGAGCATCTATATGATTCAAAAGTCACGTGAGGCACGCTTCGGGTCACGTGCCCAAGCGGAAATGACACGCTAAAAGTTGCGCCAAACGAGGCCGCTTTCACTTGCATGCAGATAGACGAGATAGTCAGACCGTTGCAAATTCACGTGTTAAAGCACTGTGAAGCCACGTGTCTAAATTGCTGATTAGAGTCCAATCTCTGAGTAGTCTATAGGGGAGCCTTGCACGACAGTCCAATCTCAGAGACGAATACTGAGTCGAGCACAGTGAAGGCAGATCCGAACGATATCGAGACCTACCCGGTGCAACGTCATAAGGAGACAGGACAACCAACCACGCTTCACCATCAGCCAGGGGCTGGAAAGCTAAGTTCCTATGAAAAGGGAACTCATCATGTCAATGCCATATCTTTAGCCAGTAAATGATGAAAAATACTTGAATTGTGAGACGCATATTACATACAGCATACACACTAAATCCATCGACAATACTATCATTCACCATCCATTCATTTTAATTTTAATAAACCAATTGGGTGTATATAATGTACCCCATGCCTTGTTCCTTCTATTTGATGTTACATATTGTCTGAAGTTTATTTTCTTTTATAAGGGAGGGGGGGGGGGGGGGGGGGGGGGGGGGGGGGGGGGGAGGGGGGGGGGGGGGGGGGGGGGGGGGGGGGGGGGGGGGGGGGGGGGGGGGGGGGGGGGGGGGGGGGGGGGGGGCCTCCGTAAAATATACTTATCCCAGTAAATCATAAGGATAACAATAACTATAGAGAAATAGAAGGGACGACGGTAAGAAAGACCTAATATCTCCTGGGGGGCCTCGTAAAATATTATCTAATCCCAGTAATCATTAAGGATAACAATAACAATAGATAACTGAGAAGGGGACGACGGTAGCGAGAGACCAAATATCTCCTTACAAACTTTTCCAGACCTGTCGAGTTAGGAGAATTTACACTCTTTGTCTCCCTTCAGCCGGTGGAGAAACCCTACAGGATTTCTTGAGCCAAATCTTCCTCGGGGTGATCCAGGAAAAACTTCCACTTAATTTATTTCTATTATTTCTCTACTATATGTTCTTATCCGTCCTACGCTACGCCACAGTGCGTGTCAGTGACCTAATGCTAAAAGGTAAGTCAGTGGAGTTAAGTAAAAAGCGGGGTCATAAGGATTTCAAAGCAACAGACGACTGGTTGTCTCGATGGAAGTCTGGTCATTAAAAACATTGCAACAAAATGCCAAGAGTCGTCAGAATACCAGAAAAGTGATGGCGATGACAAACCTGAGATTGAGCGAGTGACTAACGTGGATACCAGGAAATTTTTTGCTGAATTGCAACGCTACTTAATGCAGGACGGCAGTGAAGGCAGTCCTATATCTGCAATAGATTCCTGCACTGAATTTGCTCAGTTGCAGTCAATCAAGAGAATACGGCAGGGTACACTCGATAAATTCTTTCAACAAGTTTAGCTGTTGAGAACTACATGCGCAAGTAGCGTAAATATTTTTTCTCTGATCTGTACCGTTTGTTCCAGTATTCATTTAAAATACAGGCATTTGTGTTACTCAATAAACCAGAGATTTGGAGCAATGCAATTGTTTAATTCCTCCTCTCCGGCATCCTTAATGGCTGCTCCACCTCCGCTCCGAGCATTGATTCATTTTCCGCTTTCCTTTAAATTTAAAAAATGTGTATAGTAACAAGGAAAATGACATGATTTTGTTTCAAGAACTTTCAAACAATTTAATTATCTTTTAAACTAGGATTGCCCGTGAAGTTTCCTCGGGTGTTGTAACCCGAAGAAAAGTTCCTTTTCATGAATTATGTTAAATCCATGGTATGTTAATGAAGACCACCCATATATGTAACCGTACGTTTTAATGACATTCATGATATAATGAGAGTGGGTGTTTAGTTAATGCTTAAAACGTTCATGCGCCCACACAGAGCAGAACATACTTCTTATATCACGCGAATGTCGAAAATATCAAATTCTCTAAGACTAACATACCACTACTACACGCGAGATACTGTTAGTGAATTCAATCTGTTTGTTGACATAGATTTCGCCACCCAGGCTATTTATGGTCATGCGTTATCACTGTCACTACTACTGTTTTCCTACCGTGTTAAATGTTGCAGTGAGTGTGCGTGGGTACATTCACACACTACAGGTACACGCATCAGAGGCATGGAATGGTGTAACGGCAGGCGAAAGTTAATGACGTTTATTACACCACAACACGTTACGTTAACACAGAATACACAGTCATAATCAAAGTACAAGTCATAGCAATACAATAATACAGTACTCCAGTCACATCTCCACTTCTCAGAATCATTGGCGCTATACAATCCCAATACTGGATCCTCTCAGCAACGGTCGGCATCACCGTGCTAATATAATAAATAATGGCCTCCTCAAATATGCCTCATCAAAGACGCTCTCAACATTGGCGCTCTGATGCAAATATGGATCCTCTCAATAATAACAATGGATCCGGTTAGCAAACGGACATCATCCTCGCCGTGCTAACTACTTAAATGGCCTCCTCACATATCAATACTGGATCCTCTCAGCAACGGTCGGCATCACCGTGCTAATATAATAAATAATAATGGCCTCCTCAAATCACCTCAATGGATCCGGTTAGCAAACGGACATCATCCTCGCCGTGCTAACTACTTAAATGGCCTCCTCAAATATGCCTCATCAAAGACGCTCTCAACATTGGCGCTCTAATGCAAATATGGATCCTCTCAATAATAACAATGGATCCTTACCTCTTCAAAATACTCACAAACATAATTCTTCAATTAACTCAGGAATTACTGGCCTACACAAATAATGGCCTCTATAACTTTTGCACTGCGCAGGCATACTCAAAACACACACTGTAGGGCCGACCTCTCCAGTCGGTGCCCAAAACAGACTGCTCCTAGTTCACACACTAGTCCCGCCAAAAAACAGACACGAGACTCGGCTGTTTAAAAAACACAACTCAGTCTCAATAATTGCATGGGCTAGTCACACGAGCTTACTCACAGCTCAAGACAGTTCAGAGAAAACACATCTCCGCAATTTGAACTGACCAGTGTTCGCCACGCTTACCGACTTGGAAACTTCTCGATCATACGAGGGAATTCCCCTATCACAATTTTAACTTAACATCAGCTTAATCAAGCAACGTAACCCGCAATCGAATCTATTCGCTTAACATTTTCAAGATCACCTCCCCTTGCTAATATTTACTCTGTATCAGGTGTCTCATGAGACAAAGAAAGCAAAGAACTGCCTCTTCTTCTGGCAGTGTCGCAAAATCTGTCTGCAAAGAGGATGTGCATGGGTGTACATGATCATGTAACACAAACTGTTACAGACACCATAACTGCAAGATCACGTGACTTCTTTGATGCCAACTTCATATATGGGGACCAGCTGCAGTTCTGGCCACTTGCTCCAAGGGGAGCGATACGGGACATGATGATATCTAAATGAAACTAGAATCATTTAGTCATTCTTATATTAATAATTCATTGTGAAACAAGTTATTGGAACCATCAAGTCGTATTTCATAACCTACCACAGACTATTGAGAGTTAACTGTAAAATCTAAAACAGTCGGTCAACACTAGCTTGAGTTGTTGGCGACTCTATGCAACCTGCATGTGGCGTGGGCAGCATTTAGTCTACCAATAGATTCCGACGCTTGACAATCTTCCCAAAACTTTATCTTGTGTAATGCTTTTACAAATATGAATCTCAGAAACCCGTCGGCGTATTATCTGTTTATCCCAATCCTTTTCGAAGCCATATCTTCTGAAGAATTCATCATCATCATTCCCTTTTGGCTTGTTATAGAGCATGGGGAAATGATTTTTTACAGCACTAGTTCCACTTGTGTTGAAGCTACATTGTTTGATCTTGTGGCAGTTTAGTAATCTAAGGGAAGTAACCGAATTAGAAGTTTCAGTAATTAAGTCAGCCAGGTATTGTAACACAAAAACAGGGGATGGTTAAAGGAACAGTAAAAGGGATGCGGAGTGATATGTGCGCAGTAGGTCCCTTCTAGAGGATTCGAAGCTCATAGAATATATAGAGAAGCACGCTTCTTAAGCACAGTATACAACCCACCGATACGCCGTGCTTTCACTCCACTCAGACAGGAATATACTAAACTGGTTCGTACCAAGCCACAAGCAAAAAAGAGGAAAATCTATAGAAGCCCGCCAACACTTGACAGCAAACATAAATCTGCAAAGAACAAAGACAGTCAGCCGGAGAACAAGACTGCCCCAATTACTCGCGTCGGGGCCGATCCTTCTCAGAAGCCGAACAATGCAACCATTGACACCACGGCCGATGAGCAACCCAGAGCTTTGAAGACAGAGGATAACCAGGCTCCGAATCCTGACAAAGCAACACCACCGGTAAAACAAGATGTCGGGGCGGTGGCTCCATCGTGCAGTGACCAGGAAACATCTGTAAAACATGGCCAAAAAACTTCGACGGCAGAGGGCAATAATGCTCTAAAGCCCGACAAAGCAAAACCACAGCCAAAACAAGATGTCATAGTCGAGTCTCCATCATGCAGTGACCAGGCAACTTCTGTAAAACGAGACCAGAGGCAGAACGTGAATCCGTCCCGCAGGCCACACGCTAAACCTGAGACGGAAGTCGGAGCTGCCAACTTCGCAAGCAAAGACATGTCGTTTCTCACAATGCACTACAGGAGAGGATCATTAAGATCACTCAGATGTCTGGAGGTGAGGCCTCGCTCAGGGCCCTACCCGACGATAAAGTGATCGTTATCATCGAGGTAATAACGAGCAGGAGGAGTATAACTAGAGTTAACAAGACACGAAAAAGGAGTTATAATAGCTCTAAATAACACGGAGAAGACAAACGAACTGATGGTCGAACTAGAGTGCGGACACAAAGAAGTACAGCTGCCCCACCAGATTAAAGGTATTGTGGAGATCTACAAGAAGACCAAAAAGATAGTTGTAAGAGGGGTCGACAACAATTGGTCTACACAAGAAGTCCACAACCGCCTGCAGACAGAAAACAAGGATGTCAAAATAACACAGGTTGAAAAACTGAAGACATGGAACAAGAAGGACACAAACCTAGTTATCCTAACTATTGAAGGGACTTCAAGACCAAGTCAACTAAACTAGACGATAGATGTCGAAACACAGAAGAGTACATCCCTCTTGTTATGCAGTGCTCAAACTGCCAGCAATTTTTGCACACTAAGAAAACCTGCAAGAGAGAGACAGTTTGTCGGTACTGCGCGGGAAGTCACTCTTACAATGAATGTCCTCACGCGAAAAGGGATACCAACTATAAACTGAGCAACTCCAACAGAACCTGCGTAAACTGTCTCGGAAACCACGGGGCAAGATACCGTGGTTGTCCGATCTTCTATAAGACAAAGGCCATACTGAAGGAATCTGTAACCAAAAACATCTCCTTCAGAAAAGCAAGACACCGAGTGGCTTCAGGCGGCACTGCTAAACAGTAACAGCACACAAGAACCCAACTAATAAAACTTACCACAGAGGTGCGAGACATAAAACAAAAAGCCGAGAAGAACAGACAGCACAACGAAGACACAGATACCATAAGAGACGAAACAATAGGAGCCTTACAGAGCGCCCAGGCAATGTTACAGGACATGAAATCCATTCAACACTAAATAGAAGTCGACATCGCTAAACTCGCACAGCTAAAGGAAGAGAACGAAGAAGTCCTCAAAAGAATTGAAACAGAGAGAAGGATCATCGAGGATATCGTAACAAAAAGCAATCAAGGAAGAGAAAGAAGCAAAGAAACTAAAGACAAAATAATTACCGAAACCCTAGAGGAACGCCTAGCAAAAAGCAATCAAGGAAGAGAAAGAAGCAAAGAGGCGGAAGACAAAATAATTACCGAAACACTAAAGGAACTCCTACAAAATATAATAAAGACAGTCATGATCAACACACAGCCGAAAAAGACAACGAGGAGGGACCTAACAGGCAGCTAGTGGTCCTTTTCAGGACCAGTCATTTCCAGGACTACGAACGTGATACCAGCGAAGACGTTAACACCGTATATACCCCAATATAACCGTTTTTAACCCTTCAAAGGGTTTTAGTTGAACATGGTATAACAGCAAAATAACAGACGTAAGGGAAAAAAAAGACAGTATAACGCAGCTTGGGCGTTGGCTTAGCTGGCGAGTCCTTTTTATGGCTTTATGCTAGCAGATAGACCAACGGGCTGATCACCCGTTTGCCAGTCACTTCGATTACGGAAACAACAGCAAATGGATTGATTTGCCGTTGCCCTAAAGACGCCAATAGGCGTGATGGGAAACAATGGCAAAGAAAACCTATCTGCTGTTGCCCTAAGACGCCACTAGGCGTAATGGCCACTGACTGCTTTGACGGTCGGTGGCTAAGGACGGAAGAAGAAGAAGAAGAAGCTAGCAGATAGATCATGTTGGTCCTTTTAAGGACTTAGTATCTATCAACGCTGGTCGGGTTAGCAGTCAACAGAGTTGACTTTTTTGGATGGTAAATGCGCTCTGATATAACCAGATAGGTTGAAATGATCGCGCCTCGCCAGAAGAAGCCATAAACCGAACACCCCCCCCCCCCCCCCAAAAAAAAAAATTAAACAATTAAGGATAGTTCAGAAGCGTCAGTCAGACTAAGCGGACCCGCGCGGGTTCTGCCAGCGGCCAAGTGAGATGGATCAGCAATCTTGATATTGCTGTGCCAGTGCGTCGACTTAATGAAGTCGATAGTCTGCGGTAGCTAGAAAAAGGCAGCAGAGAAGAACGACGACCAGCTTAGTCCACAGAGGTCGCATGAACGAAACGGTATCGAGAAACATTCCATGGCCATAACGTTGAGACAGCTTGTATCAGAAAGATAATGTGTGGCAGGAGGTATTTACACTGCAGGATCTGTTGCTAGGAATTGAATTATTATATTGCGCCACGTGTAAATCTAGTTTGTATCGAGTAAATCTTGTAAATAAACATCTAATTTGAGTCGAGGACTTCATGTCACATATATCGACAAATGTTAGTACATGTCGTGTGACCACTCTGCGCGTTGTGTAATTGTCGTCCAACGTTGAAGAAAAGGAACCTGGGAACAAAAGGTTGTTCACATTACGAAGTGTGGGCAGCCTATCACAATACCTACCCATTCACTTCCTTTTCCAACTTGCACGTCGCTGATTTCTTGTATGCTTTTCCTAAGTCTAAATTTGTGCCTTACAAATTCAAACTTAAAGCATCATTCAGATCTATTTCGGTAAATCGGCTGTCAACCATGTGGGCAGATTTGTATTTGTTGTTAAGGTCATGGCTAGATTGGCCTGTACTGATACCGCAACCATTTTTAAAAAAATTAAATTTCTGTCTTTAATGTACCAGCTTATAATACGTGTATAATTGTAATAATACTTAAGACTTAAAATTGATTAATAACTTTTAAAATCTTTTATAGATAACATATTGCATATAAATATGGAACCTGGTGAGAAAAAAAACGTGTTTGTTTTTAAATAAATTTGACATTTTTAAAGAAAAATTACATTTCAAATATACGAAATATTAGTGCTGTCAAAGTTTAAACATGTGTTGATAATTTATTTATAGACCAAAATAATATGTCATTACACTTGTGCACAATTTAGGCTTTTTTCTGAATCTATCTTCGACTGCATTATTATTAGTCGCATCATATATGATCATATCTTTGATATATGCACAGTGAATAAATAAAATCTAGCACCCATAGTGCAACCTCGCCTGTCATTAGGTTTTAACATAAATCTTGCAACTGTCATGAGGTGGTTAAGTATATATGTCTGAGGTAAGATAAGTCTAAGTGAATACGTGATAGCAGATAGAGATAATGTCATGAATGTGAACAGAGAGTGAAATATAGAGAGATTTCTCTGGAGACAACGAGCCCCGAGTGATTTCTGAGGCTAGTATATATATGAGGCGTGAGGGGGACCCAAGAGTTTTCTCCCCTGCAACACGAAATCAAAGTGATTATGCATAACAAGAAAGAAGCGGAGACCCTTCTGATGTCATCCAACTCAAAGGGTTTACAGGATGTGAAGAGTTCGGTCACTAGAACAGCATGGTCTCTCGTTCGTGTCCGTTTTCTCCTGGCTCAAAAGACACGTAGGTTTTAGCAGTCACCAGAATGAAAAAGACTTAAAAGACGTCTCAAAATAGCCGTCAGGAACATGTGCACGAGGGAGGGATTTAGTCTGTCTAAATTAAGAATGATATGGCCACACCAGGAATCACGCTCGTAGGTGCTTATAATAAAGAAAATGGGAGGAGATAGAATCACTGGTAAGAGTGAGGTGGTACTAACAGCTAGAAAGTGACAGATAATCTCATTCAATTCACGACACACATGAATGTTGGCGATATATATTGTAATTATTAGGAAACGCAAATTTAAAAAAAGTCTTCTTTAACATCCATCATTTGTTACATCACGCCATAAAACTACAATGTCATTAATAACCACAAACCTACAAGATGAAATTTTAAAAAAATGATATTATCAGCTTATCTTCTGTGATAGGAAAGGGACATAACTGAAATTAGAATAACAAGGGATAATTTTTGAGTAGCGGGACTTAGTTGATACGTCATCAGCGACACGGGAAGTCCGTGCGCTGACAGAAGAGTTTTAGTTCACTCTTCACTAGTCGTTTCGCTCAGGCAGTCAGCTGAGAGCAGGTTAGCATAGACTAACCGTAGCGACCATCTATAAAGTAATGGCCAGCTCAGGTACCATTTTTTTTACAGTGCCACTGCAGTTTGCAGAAAGGAAGACAGAGAAAAGATGTTTTCACGACAAGTAGTTTCTACGTCGAGCAGTGTCCAAGTATGTCGCCAGCAGTTCATTCTAGAAACCTTAGTAGGTAAACTCTCGAATATTTAATCAAGTGCAGATAGTCAAGAACAAGTATTTAGGAGTAGTGGTCCAGTGTCAGACGCATAGGGCAGACTTTATAAAGATCAGTTCTGGTGGCTAAGAATAAGTTTTCAGCACTGGTGGTTGTGATGATGTACATTGATACACCGATAAAATTATTATGTGTAAGTATAAAAATAATGTAGAAATGAAAATAGTGGAGTTATGAAGCTTCTTCTTCACCCACGCCGCAAGCGCGTTGATTTTAGCAGACCGTATTGTGGAATAGATAGTACTATCGTTTTCTAGTGTCATTGAAAAACTATTTATAACATTGGGACACGAAAAGCCTATTCGTCCAGACGGAGTGAGAGGGGAGAGACAGAAAAATGATACCGTCTGCACGCGTGGTTTGAATCTAAAAACTAGCGTAAGCGCGATATTGTCGTTAGTCGTTTGAAAATACGACGCAAAGTCAAAATATGTTCGGAAATTGGGTCACGCAGACAACCTTAGCTCTATATAAGTGACGTATTTCTGACGTACTACGGGAAATTGTCGTTTTTAGTTTGAAAATAGCGGTAGAAAGAAGTGAACAGGTGGTAGTTTCTAGATTTCAAGACTAACATGGAAAAGGATATGGAATTTTGAACCATTATACATAGGCCCATAAAACGTATATATTCGAGTGCCATAGTGTCTCCTGACCAATAATATGTTTTCATTTACAGTATAGTCCAACTAACAGCCAAGATATGGTCATAATACTAGATAGTCACAGACACATTGACTAACACACTAGTGTTCGTACATTCACTATCGGTAACGTCTTGATGCTGAGAAGTGTGACGTGCCTTGAATAAATATATAATTAATAAAAAGTATAAGGGCGCCATAGTCCAGCAAGCAGTACATCTGGGGTTGTGCTAATCAACGTTCCTGTGTGTATTCATTGAATTTGTGGTAAGACCGAAATTATTAACTTTGTAAAAATTGATGAATTAGGTATCATGCTAAGACAGAAACATAATTTTCATGTTACAGGGTTTTTGTCTGGCACTAGTCAGGTGCCAGATTCTTGAGTGAAGCAGTTATATTCCAGTAGTGATAGAGGTACACGCTGCCTACCCTATTACTTTTGGACAAGATCAACAGTGGCTGTTGGCAGACCATATATCTATTTTCAATCCTCCAGTGCCAGATAAGTGAGTAAGACCTGGCACGAGAAGAATTTGTCATATTTTCCACTTCAATAAACCTGAAATGCAATATAAATAAAGACTTACTGTCAAGAAGTAAAGTGTATCAAGATACAAGAAACATTGGGAAAAAGACTGGGCGTGATGTTAACACCCCAACCAGCCAGCTCATAACACTTTAGAAATAGCTAGAGATTTAATAATACCACAAATATATATTATATTATTAGTCCCGTACCTAAGATTCTTTTGGTTAGGACTGTCAACTTAAATGAGATCAATTGATATATACTATATATATAATATATATATATATATATTTCTATATATATAATTATATATATATATAAGTATATATATATATATATATATATATAATATATATATATATATATATAGTAGTCTTGTATATAAAATATATATTATATATATATATATATATATATATATATATATATATATATGATTAAGGACCCATTGTCCTCTTTTAGTTATGTAATTATGCCTATTATTTATGTATATATCAATTGATCTCATTTGAGTTGACAGTCCTAACCAAAAGAATCTTAGGTACGGGACTAATAAAGTTATAGACAAAATTGTATATTACTCAACAACAACAAAACGGTGTTAGTTGAGTCGATCATAGAGATTAATATTGGTGTTTGTGTGTGTGTTTGTGTAAGTAATTACCATCACACCACACTTTCATTACCCTAGACATGTAGATGTAGCTATTTCAGACATACTAGTCAAGGGAATAGGTATGATTGAGGTCGGTAGGTGTGGTAGCATCAGAAAGGTGCTTCTGATAAACTCACCAATTAAAGTGGTATATTCAGGGCCGCGCCTTCACAACTTAGTGACCACATTCAGATTTACAGTACAATAGAAACAAAATACAAACAATATTTCATAACATCAAAAATTCCACACAAGAATATATTGGGGTCCTTACTGTTCCCGGGATTTAATAAACTTATAAGTTATAAGTCTGTATAAAAATTCCATATATTTTAATATTTTTGTCCCCTAAAAGTTAAAAGAGATTCAATAATAAAAAATAAATAATATTAAAAGTGGGAAAGAAAAAAGTTGATGAGATTGTTCACGGCTTCAATAGTTAATTAAGTACTTAGTAGTTGACATTGTTTATTAGAGTTTTAATTTGCCCCATAGAACATTGTTAGGAATTTGTTTGAAACAGGATGGTTGTGCCAGATTTAGCCAAGTTCCAGATCTGTGCTGCCCGTGCTGGCTGCTAAAGAGCCCATGGGTATGGATGGTGCCAGAGTCCTCGTCTCACAGAATTATGTAAACATTTTCAGGAGGTTGAATAAATTTATCTGTCTAAGGAGACAGGGAAGATAGGAAATTAGAGGCAGAAAGATAGTTAGAGGCTGAGAAAGAAATAATACAAGGTTTGTCAGATGAGGCTGACAAAGATGAATAGGGCATAAGAGGCGGATTAGGGAGACTGAAGATTAAACGGCTCCAGTTGGAAGAAAAACTAAAAGGCACAAAGGGGATAAGCTGAGGAATAGGAAGATTTGGTGAAGCTGAGGAAAGAAGATTGGAAGCTGAAAGGGAATACAGAAAAGGAGGAGAGCGAGATTTACAGAGATTGAGCTACCGGGTTACGACCCTAAGGGAGTTGGATTTACAAGTCCAGCCATTCATGACTCCTTAAGGTAGTAACAACCCTTCTGACCTCCGAAGTGCCACTACCTTAGTCAGGGAGCCTCAACCTTTCAGCTCGTGGGATTCCATTTTAGACCATTTTGTTGAGAGAGACGATGACATTTGAACTCACCAACTTTTATTTAAGAGATCTTGAGGTTTTAAGCCACCACTTCTATGGGTTTTAGAAAAGGAAAGGTGGAGTTTAAAGTATATCCCAGGGTCTTAGGGGGAACATTATTTTGAAAGTGGATTGCAAAAATGAGGTAAAGACGACAAAGACAATTATGATCATGCTAAAGCAGGCTTCTTTTATTAATATATGAAAAGAATGCGTGAATCTTTAATCGTAAGAAGTTAAAAATGCCTATATGCTTTTGTCTGGGGAGTACATACCATCGCAATTCTTCTTGCCAGACTGGATAATACCACTATTTGGAGAAAAATGTGATATGCTCTGCGGGTAAATGTACCCAATGATCTTTAATGAAATGATCTTGAATAGATGGGAAGGCAATTTCAACGAGGAGTCCATGGCTCCAGGGCCTGAGAAAGGTTTCTACGTGAAACAAGTGTTCAGAGAGGTATGGGTCGATGGTACTTCGCAATGTCGCTGAGAAGGTATTTCTAGGCGGCCCAGGCATAGTAGTGAACTGGTCGCTAAAAATAGAAACATGTAGAAAATTATAAGGGCCCCCACTTCCGAATTCTAGTAAATTTGATTACCAAATAGAACGCAGGTATGTTCAAACGTAAGCCAAGCTTTGATAGGCCAGAAATGATTATCGTGATAGAACCCACTCTCTCCAGTTCAATGGACCAAAAAATATAATGAAAAGATAAACCTCTTTCACCAAGGAAAGAGGTGGTGTGTCAAATGTGTAAGAGCGGACACTCCATAAAATACACCGAAGTTTGTAAAAGGAAACTCCTTCTACTATTTTGGCTTGCTTTCAATGAAAACGGGGAACCAGAAGATTAAAAGGTTTAAATCACTATGGCACAGCAGGTAACCTTATTCATCCCCCAGTTCTGTGAGGATGTTGTATGCAACGGGGCCACCAAGGTAGCCTGTATGTATACAGATTTTTTGGATTTTGATTCGGTTCGTGCCTGCTAGCCTAGTGAAATTCCAGGTCAGGATATAACCACATTCCTAAACATCAGAGATACAAGGGGTGCTACCCTAAGGACGTAACCACTCAAATGACTCACAACTTCCACATCGCAAGGTATAACGTTGTGAAAACTCGCTATGTGGAAGGACGAAAATATCATAAGCAAGCAAGTGCTAGATGAACCAATCTTTACTACTCTGATATTGGGGTGTAGAATATGTCTTCATGTGGATCCCCAAGAGAAACCAGTGATTTATTTGCGACAGTGCAGACCATTTTGTTCAGAGTCACAAGAAGGAAAGAAGTTGTAACCTATACGTGCCTCATCCAGATGTAGATGAGGAAGGCACATGGGCTGAGGAATAGGTCACTCAATACCAATAATTTGGTATAGCCTAGTATGTATGTTCAATTTTCTATCACATCTCCAGAATGTCAAAGGGTAGCTCCAAAGCATTGGACTGCTCCTGCAACTCTAGGGGAAATGCCCATAGTGGGAACACCTTTTGAGAGGGTTGCAGTGGATATTGTGGGACCTCTCACTCGGACCAAGAGGAGGAACAGTTACATCCTTACTCTGGTGGACACTTGTTCTATGTGGGGAGAGGCGGTAGCCGTGCCATCAATTGATTCAAAACATGTAGCAGAGGCACTACTTACAATATTCACTAGATTAGGATTCCCGCATCAAATCTTGACTGATAATGGCTCACAGTTCAAGGGGAAACTAACGGAAGAAGTTTTTAAGCTATTTCAAGCCAGACACTTTCATTGTAGTCCGTACCATCCACAAGGGAACGGCCAGGTAGAGAGGTTCAATGGGACTCTCATTTCTATCCTGAGGAAGCTGGCACACGAAAAACCGGATATGTGGGATCAATTTCTGCCCACCGCGTTGTTTGCGTATCGGGAGGTACCACATAGTTCAACCGGGATGGCTCCCGCAACTCTGCTATTTGGGAGGCCAATAAAAGGTCCATTGGAAGCATTATTAAGGACCTGGACAGATGAGAAGGCAGAAGAGACTGCTACCTCATCGTATCAATATGTGAACGAACTGACCACTCGTCTGAAAGCTGGATGGAAACTGGCAAATGATAATTTGAGACAAGCCAGGAAGAAACATGCAGCATATTTTAATAGGAAGGCAAAGGACAGAGAATTAGCTGTGGGAGAGAAGGTGCTTCTTCTACTACCCGGCAGCCAGAATAAATTACAAATTGGATGGCAAGGTCCATATACGGTCCTAGAGAAGGTGTCTAGAACAAATTATAAAATTGACAAAAAGGGGAAGGAGAAAGTTTATCATGTAAACCTTTTAAAGAAGTATCTGGACAGACCACTCCAGGAAAGCACCCCCTTACTGACCTTGGCTATCGCAACTCAAATGCAAAAGGAACCACTCACCTCACATGAATACCCATTACATCCCTGTGAGACAGCTGCACAGGTAAAAGTCAGTAAGCACCTGACTAAAAATCAGAGAGAGAGAGTTCAACAGGTTCTGGAGGAACATACAGATGTATTAACAGATAAACCAGGACATACAAATTTGCTACAGTATGACGTGAAGCTGGTAGACTCAAACCCAATCTGTATGAGAGCCTATTCTATTCCGTTCGCGAAGGAGAAGGCATTGAAAGAAGAAATAGATTATTTGTTGAAGGAGGGGATTATTTCACACAGTGAATCTTCTTTTAGCTCCAGTGTAGTTTTGTTGAGGAAACCGTCTGGGGAACATAGACTGTGCATAGATTACAGGAAACTGAATGCTGTCACAGAAGGACAAGTGGATCCATTACCAGACACAAAACAGTTATTTGCCAGATTAAACAAGGCAAAATACTTTTCGAAGGTGGATCTTAGTAAAGGCTATTACCAGATTCCAGTGAAGCCTGAAGTTAGACCTTATTTAGCTTTTAGCACCTCGGAAGGACATTATGAATTCAACATGCTACCATTCGGATTGAAAAATGCTCCGAGTGTATTTTCAAGGATGATGCGCAAATTGTTGGATCCCCTGAATAATCCATGTATCACGAATTTCATGGATGATATTCTCGTCGCCACAGAGACATTTGAAGAACACATTAACTCTCTGAAAATGTTATTTGATAGGCTTAGGGAAGCGAACTTAACTGCTAGACCAACAAAATGTTGTATTGGATGCAAAGAGTTGGAATTCTTGGGACACACTGTATATCAGGGTAACATGACCCCTGACCCCAAGAACTTGGAAAAACTGCAGAGAGCACCTAGACCACAAACAAAAAAGGACGTGCGATCATTCGTGTCGTTATGTGGATTTTACCAAAAATATATCAAAAATTTTAACTCTATATGTGCTCCTCTGACTGATCTGACTCGCAAGGGACATCCAGATAAAATTGTTTGGACTGCGCAATGTGAATTGGCTTTCCAAGAGTTAAAGGAAAAACTCACTAGCAAGCCTATTCTCAAATTGCCTGATTTGACACAGGACTTTGTGGTGAGAACAGATGCAAGTAATGTAGGCCTGGGGGCGGCTCTGTTGCAAAGGTCATCTTCACCCGATGGGGAACTGAACCCAGTCGCTTATGCAAGCCGCAAATTGAATAAAGCGGAGCAAGGATATTCCACAAGCGAAAAAGAATGTTTAGCGTTAATCTGGGCAATAAAAAAGTTCCAAATCTATCTGTATGGTAGGACTTTTGTGGTCCAGACGGATCATCAGCCCCTGGTGTTCTTATCTCAGGCTAAGCATGAAAATGCAAGATTGTTGAGATGGTCATTATTGTTACAACCTTATCAGTTTATTATCGAATACATCCCGGGGTCATTGAATGTCGGTGCAGATTTCCTCAGTAGGCACCCCTGTGATCAAAATTAGAGTAGTTGGTAGGCGTGAGGAGTAATTTTATCTATGTGTATCACTGGTTTTGGAACTTGCCGTAGTGCATGTTCTCAAGTGGGGAGATGTGTGATGAATTTACCGTGATACAACGTTAAAATATCTCCAATTATAAAGAGAACATTGTAGGGATAAAAATAATGCGTAAGATACTAGGATACATGCTCGCCCATGCCCGCATTTCCTACCGCCATTCAAACTAACTAGTTAGACGTGCAGACGAAACGGTACCCTTGTAGACGGGAGGATAACGGAGATATAAAAAAAGGAAAAATATGACTGAACACGTGTTTGAACCTAAAGGGCAAAAAGACGCAATTGGTAATAAAAGAGAAAAAAAATTCACGCCACTAGTTAACACAATGTAAGGAAATGGACAGAAAAGACCTTAGCTCTTATTCGAAACAGTCATTTCTTGGACGTTTTACGATACTTGGTTGTTTTATTTGAATTCAGCGGCAAACGACGTGGAGAAGGTTCGATAACAGATTTTAAAAAACTAACCTTGAGAAAAAATATGTTTTTCTTAATAATAAAGTTATGAATATAAAACCTAGCTAGTTTGATAGCCCATCTTAAGCAGAGAAATAATATACTTTCATTTATACAGACGGACAGATAACATGGAAGATATTGACAAAAGACTGTATTGTTCACATCAGACTAGCGACAGTATTGTTGTGCACACTTTCACTAAAGTTTCAATTTTTCGTCCTTGAGACACGGAAATGCAAAAATCTAGCTGTAATGAACGAGAGGGGGAAGGTTGGAGAATTGTGGCTAAAAATAACTTAGGAGGCAGATTTGTGTAGGGTTTTGCGTGTAGTTGGTCCAAGAAACAAGTGTGTTTTTGTGAAAAACCAAGTAGAGACAGACGGACCAACAGACAATAATACATACTTGACTGAGATCTGACTGAAATTTGACTTTTGGTTTGAAGATTTGAAAAAGTTAGGGGGGAAGTCTGTGATTGGACAAATGTATTCATATTAGCGGGATAGAGACGCGCATTTTTGCCATTTGATATAAGTCTGTCCAGGGACACAGTCAGTTATTTCCAGTGGTGTTTTTCCCAGAAGATATTATATACATTAGTGGGACGCCATACTATAGCCAGCAGCTCAGCTGAGTTTTGCTAGCATTAACTGTGTTCTCAATTCTGAATTCTGGTAAGAATGAAAGCATTTATCTTGTATATTTTAAATATTTTGAGTGATTGATACTGCCATATCATATAAAATGATTACGACAAGTAAGTGCTCGCTCTAGGTCCCCAGCCCAAGTTCAGGGTCTAGAGACAAACGAAAAATATATGGACGCCTAACTAAGACTATGGAAGGCGGATCCATTATTGAGATCAGTGGGAACATATCACCTATCTTACTGAATAAAAGAGGAAACTATTGAACATATCTCAGATGCAATGCAGTCTTGGGGAACTGGTACTATGTGAAAACAACTGGGTAAGATGTGCTTTGTTGGTCAGAGAGAGCTGACCCATTCTGTGTAATGTCATTGTGTTGTGCTGTGTGTAAGAGTGGTGCAGTAGGTAGATTACTGACACATAGCACAAATTTTGTTTCAGAATTGTGAGTTTCTGTTGTGGCACTAAAGGTAGTGCTACATACTTAATCAAGAATACACAAGCAGATGTGTGTGCCGCCTAACGTTTGTTTTTGTCGGTGCAGCCTAGCGTTGTATTCCAGCAGACAGAGAGGAGTGGGCCACAGAAATCCTGTATCAGCTCTTCACAGACAAGATGAGTGAATACGTGGCCTGCTGAAGATTCACCAGTATTTAAAACCACCACAAATATTTCCCCATCAAATATAGACTGAATTCTTGGGAAATATAACATTTAACTACAGTCTATAAGTCAATGGACAAAGCTTGTTGTAGTCACAGAGTGGGAGTGATGACACCACCCCAACAGCACATCCAGTAATAGTTCTCCCAGAGACAGTATAGATATTATTAATATTAACCAGTCTTATAAAATACCTATGTACACAAATTCCATTTTATTATGCCATATATTTATGCATTCCATTTATAACTCCATAACATTTCATATGTTCTGACCAAAATAAAACATTGGTTCAGAACTAATAAATTTAGAAAAAATTGTTAAAATCAAAACTAAAAACAGTCTGAGTTAGTTCAGTGTGTTATAGATTTTATTAATATTATTAGACTTATTAATTACCTGTGTGTGTCAGTATATTATATTAAACACAATTACATTTCAGTACCCTAGACTTTTTAACGTAGCTAACATTCATGATAGTAGAATAGATTCTGTTTGAGGTCGTAGTGGTAGTAAGAAGGGCCTTCTGTATTTCACATAAACTTTTATCTTAGGAGCCTTCACAACTGACCTCATACAGTACACTAGGTAACATAACAAACATACAATAACATAAAAAAACCCACTACACCATGCAGGGATATATGAGTAATCTCCGACAAGTTTTGTTCCAGGTTGGAGCAATATCTAGACTTTGCCTCATGGTTTGCTACTAAACCACACACATACAGACATAAATTATCAAATTCACATTCAATTTTCATCTAAAAAGATATCAAAAATATGTCAAGCTTACCACAATTCATGGAAATATTTTAAACAAAATTACGTTGACTGGCAATGATGTATGGCCCAATTCCGATCTGCCTTTGTACCCAGGCTTTATAAGAAAAATATGAGCTGGATCTCAACGCTACTTGCTTCTCAGTAAGTTTATTTTAAAAATGTGGCACTGAACGAACGCTCCTAATTGACTATAGTAAATGGTCTAGCCAAGAAGACCATGTTTACAAAAGTATTTGAAAAAAAGTACCCTTCCTACCGCTTCCCGTAACAACCAAAAATAGTATCTGCAATCGACTAATCATGTTTAGGTTTACCATATTCTTCTAAACCAATCAAATCGGATTTAAACTTGTTGGCCATATGTCCCGTAAAATGGTGGTTTCAAAAAAACGTGGGCACTGAGCAATTATGATTGGTGCTCGTCAGACAACCTCACTATTTTATTTTGGCTATAATTTGTTAATTCCTAGAACTATTTGCGTAAACACTTAACATATTCTTTGTCAGCAAGTCCTAAGGAACCCAAATATATAAATTTAATGGAGCTAAGTGGCTGCGTTCCCCAAAATATGTATTTTCTTCTACCACCCGTTCACTTCGATACGATGGGGGGAGGGGGTGTCTTCTGTACATTCAGACTAATGTCAGGAGCTTAGACATAAATCAGTAGAATGTCATGTTTCCTAATAAGCATTTAACCATGTTTTTACAACCTAACTGTGTATTGGTAGTTTTTTTGTCCTGTGTTTATTTGAAAAAAGTAAGTGCTTCAGGCCTTACGCGTGGGATTGGCGTTAACTATTAATCGCGAGACTGTGGTTGTATTGCCTGTGTTCCTCCCTTCATCTCTCTATCTCTCTTTCTAAGTCCATCTGTCTTTTCATTACGCAGTGTATTTAATGACAATTAATGTATTAGGTTTCATTACGCAGTGTGCTTATCTCAAGGTTTTCTAAGAAATACAGTACACGTATTTATTTTTAGAAATGCATGTATGCTGCTGTAGGCTTTTATCTATCAAACGTGAAAGCGTTACAATTTTGCAGACGGAGCATAAAAAAGGGTTTTCGAGTACAGTCATTGTGACAGCACTGTTCTTTACCATTCTTCTTTCCTTTTATTGAATTAATTCGTTAGGCTTTACATTTACCTTTTAATTTCTATATGTGGATTTAGAATGTGTTCACGACAATCGCAATGCGAAGGACCGAGAACTAGCAGAGTAGGAGAGAAGGTGCTACTTCTTCTGCAAGTAGCAGTAATAAATTGCAGATTTGCTGGAGGGGACCCTACAAAGTGGCGGAAAAGATTTCTCGCACCAACTATAAAATCGCCGTGAACGGAAAGCAGAAAATTTATCACTTAAATCTGCTTAAGAAGTTTTACGGAGCGAGCCCCTGCTGAACAGCGCACCTCATGACTATGGCCATTGCTATGCAAATGGAAGAAGAGCCATTATCATCCGTAGAGTACCCGGTGATACAGCGGAAATCACATTTAGATGTGAAAATAAGCTCCACCTTAACGGAAGCCCAGCAAGAAAAAAAAGTAAGGAGATTGATGGAAAACCACGGACGACTCTCTAACAGACAAACCGGGCCGGACAAACCTGATGGAGTTTGACATGGAAGTCACGAATCCTACGCCCGTCCGAATAAGAACCTATCCGATTCTGTATGCCAAGGCGACGGCATTTAAAGCAAGAATTGATTACTTACTTAATGGAAGGCATAATTTCGAAGTCGGAGTCCCCTTACAGTGCGGGAGTGGTGCTGTTACGCAAACCCAGTGGAGAACACCGCCTGTGCATCGACTACCGACAGCTGAATGCGTTAACACAGTTCCAGCCAGAACCGTTACCGGACCAGAACCAGCTATTTACTAAGCTGAGCAGGGCTCGCTATTTTTCAAAGATCGACTCAGTAAAGGGTACTATCAAATACCGGTAAAAAAGCTGAGGTGAGGAACCTGTTAGCCTTCAGTACTCCAGATGGACACTTCGAGTTTAATGTGATGCCATTTGGGCTAAACAACGCTCCTAGTGTCCTTCACAAGGATGATGCGAAAGTTATTGGATCCTTTGAATCATCCCGCCATCAAGCAATTTTATGGATGATATCCTAGTAGCTACTGAATCGTTTGAAGAACATATATCAGCGCTATCCTTGCTGTTTAACAGACTCAGAGAAGCGGGACTAAACCGCCCGCCCAACCAAATGTCAAATTGGGTGTGAACAGCTAGAGTTCCTAGGACATACTATATCCCATGGGGCCATGTTCCCCGAGACTCAAAACGTTGAGAAGCTGAGAAAATGCACGAGACGTCCACAAAAAGGGATGTCCGGTCATTTGTATCTCTCTGTGGATTCTACCAGAGATATATAAAGGATTTTAATAGCCACTGTGCGCCGCTTTACATCGCTAACCAAGAAAGGAAACCCAGATAAAGTGACATGGTCAGCAGAATGTGAACATGCATATGCACTCTTAAAAAGAGAAACTCACCACAAAACCTATTTTACGGCTTCCGAATTTAACTAGAAAATTCATCTTGCGAACAGATGCCAGTAACATGGGAATCGGGGCTACCTTACGACAGCCAGATGACAGAAGCCCACCAAATCTAGTTCCGGTCGCATATGCGAGTCGGAAGTTAAATCAAGCAGAACAAAACTATTCCACAATCGAAAAGAAATGTTTGTCCCTCGTCTGGGGAATACAAAAATTTCAAGCATACCTGTACGGAAGGAAATTTACAATCCAGAGTGATCACCAACCTCTGACCTTCTCGCCAATTCAAAGAATTTTGAATGCTAGACTGATGAGGTGGTCGCTTGTTCTACAACCTTACACGTTCCAAGTGGACTATATCTAAGGAAAACATAACGTAGGAGCGGAATTTTTAAGCCGTCATCCTATGAGGCAAGACGGAGAGCACAGACAAGTAGAGGAAAGGGTGGAAACCGGAGAGAAAAACGAAGATGAGGAAAAGGATATTAAGGAATCCCGAGCAAGAAGGCTAAGCTCTCCTGAGTACGATTGACATCACACTTGAGGAGAGGCTATTGTGATAAACGAGCTAAAGGCCTTTTTGCTCCATCTTTTCCTACATTTTTCATATTGTATTTTCTCCGACATTTGCTCTTTTCATTCCATATTTGCGACCCACATGTGCTATTTCATCGTTGTGATTACTCGCGACCGGTATCTAGAGAACCACATTTGTCCTTTCATCGGGGGAAATAAAGGTCCTTTGATTGAGTCCCCATGCCTGACATTATCGTTTGAAGCCCACATTGCATCGTGATTAATCTGGTGAAAACACATCTGGTCATCCTAATCAAACATCTGGGCATGCTGCAATTTCTGTGACACCACATTGGACGCCCATATTGGCCAGGGGAAAACGTCTCATGCTGTAATGGTGTTATCTTAGGTCGGCCGCTGTTCAGGACAAGCGTTGGGTTACCAAATTGGACGCCCACCTTGGACAGGTGAATAATAAACAATCAGAGGTCAACCTACACCCACGTTTGGACTGACAGGGGAAAAGAGAGATCCTGTGAATGAGTAACCAGAGGGGCCATTAAGGATTGGTTGGTATGGGCGGAGCTGTACAAGAAACCATATTGGACTGCAGAAATATAATCTACTTCGTAGCTTGCAAGAGGAAGGAGTCCAGTTATTTACATTGTGCGGAAGAGAATAATCCCAAAAACGGCTAGACTCAAACACGTGTTTATTCAGAGTGGATATAATTCAGTTCTGTGATTGAATTGGGTTCTTAAAGGGATTTTGCGAAGAGAAAAGAAGTGCATCAGAAGTCTGAGTCTACACGCAACCGTGTCTGGCGTCTAACCAGAAATAAGTTATCAAAAACGGACATTTGGCTAGCAGAATTCGCCATAGGACATCTTTCATTCCTCAATTAAAAAAGGAATATTGTCTCACCCACAAGTTAGAAGGTGGTTGCAGCATTTTTCGTCACAATATACTGCTTGATCACAAGTTCAAAATAGAGTTATCACAAGTTCAATACAGAGTAATCATAAATTCAAATCACTCGAAAGATCATTATTATCTGAAGTCAAGCAAAAGAGCTCAAAAGAGGAATCGCATATTTATAGCAAGGGGCAACACTTTCTTAAACGCATTCTATGGAGCAGACTATATATATATATATTATGAATCACGACTACATATGCAAGGTTATGAGTCTGCAATATCACTAACATTTCGTGAAAATAGAACGTGCGAAGCATTTAACAACTTGGGAGTGTATGCACATGGACTGTCATATCAATGCGAAGCATTTAGATTACTCACCAATTTGGTAACACGTATCATATCACATCATCATTTCACTTTACACCAGTTCATTCTTAATTAACTATTACTTAATTAACTGCAATTTTATTATCTCATCTGTGTGTTTTGTGTGAATCGTCTTTCACCATCATCACGATCTAACCATTACTAACCCTATATGTGTGGATATTTCATTAATAAACCCAACGATCGGTTGATCATTATCAAGAGTTTGTTAATGTATCACTCGTGCTGTCGGTGTTACATATTCACCTATAGGAACATTTCTCTACGCAGATGAGGTTGGGGACTTTTTCTTTACGGGATCTAAGGGCAGAAGCTAAGGTCGTGGGGAAACAGAACTCTTTCCATAATTAATTAGAAAACACTGTCAAGTGGAAAGCATTCGCATTCCTGTCTTCTTGTCCCATCTCGAATAGGTCTTTATTCGTTCTTAACGAGCCAATTTCTAGAGACCTTATATCTAATATCTCATAGACTATTCCTGGCAAAAACTACTGTCGTAGTTGCCCCAGTGACTCACCACACGACAGGGGTGTTAAATCATAATATCTCCCGCGTGTTTTAAAATATCAAATTTTAAAATTCCAACTCGTGACCTTTCTAATAAGGCAGTAATACTTCCGATTGCATCTTTATGCAAACTCACAAACAAATCTGTGAACTTATTTTCTGTCTAGATACTTTCTCACAATATTATCTCCCCAGACAGATTATCGGTAATATTGATACAAAGATGGGCCAGCGGAAACGATTACGTATTATCACCTGTGTTTTCGTGCATAGACCAGACGATCAAATACGGATCGCCGGCAGCTCTGACAAACAATATGGCTTTCTTCCCGTACTCTGCCGGGCCGCATTGTTATGAGGAGTGGTTGGGACCACCTTGGATCAACACAGATTATCTCTATCAAAGGTGGCTAGACGACTTAGGTGATAAACGTATTACCCGCTGACCTGTTGAATTAGCTTTGTCATGATATGATTCACATAGATAAATGTAAACAAGTCTGGGAGCAGCTCAGAGCAAAAAATGTAGGGCATAAAATATGCCGAATAATAGGACGATGAATGAGGAAAATGAAGAATATAAGTGATACTGCCGGAGAGAACTACAGCAATGAAAAGTGCTCCTAAATAATATGACAATGAAGAAGAGAAAGAAGGGCCCAAAAGTACATGCACACAACGTTTTGTGACAGTTTAGTCTGCCTTTAATTACTTTTAACATATTCCACACATCTGTGATAGTTAGTTGCAGGGTTTGGCAGAAATGTCTCCAATGATTTTCTTTTGCCTTAAGTATTATTCTGTTTGATTCACTTCTTATCCTCGGATCTATTCTTTCTATTTTCCGGTAGAGCTTTTTTTCTTTGTTTTTGAATTTCCGTACATTTAACTGTTCACCATGGTACTGGGTTTTGGTTCCAATGTTCATTTCTTTTGTTATTCTTAATGTGGTGTGCAATTATGTGTTCTGGTATAAATGCATTTGGTATTCGTTTAACACGAATTAGTAATATTTCTCTTGGGAGATTATCTGCAAATACATCTATATTTTCATTTTCTATCTTACTCATTTTTATCTCTTCCATTTCTATCTGGAAAGCTACCAACTAGCTTTACTATAGTGAAATTTTGGTTTTTCTACCAGTTTGTTAGATTTGTAGTTATCTTTTAGTATTATCTCAGTGGGTAAATGGTCTGAATTTGTATCCTCAATAATTTCCCATTTTTCAGTAGCAAGATTTGGTGTTACAGTGCTTATAGCGATAGCTGCGTCTTGCTGATTTGCACAACGTTTAATTCTTGTTACTGATCCATCATTCAGTATAAATAGTTCATTGTTTACAATGAAGTTCACCAGTAGTTTTCTTGATTTGTCAATTAAATTGTCCCCCCCCCCCCCCCCCCCCCCCCCCCCCCCCCAGCTGTATGATGAGCATTGAAGTCTCCCACTATGATAATTCTGTTGTTTATTCTTGTTTCAAGTCCGTGATGTCTCTTTCGTTTATGTTTCCACTTAAACATTACAGGTTAACTATTTTTGTTTCTTCTAACTCAGTAGTTACTGTTATAGTTATTCCCTCAAAATTGTCTGTTCTAAATGATTCCCAGTCAGTTATTATATATGTTTTATTAACTAGAAATGCCACACATCCTCCTTTTTGAGTTTCTGTCCTATCATTTTGAAAGACTTTATGTTCAGGGATGGTAAAACGTCGACTCGGATTAAGATTAGTCTCTTGAAAGGCAAATATTACTTTAGATTGTTTAAACATGCCTATTAATGATGGTACGATATATATTTTTAGCACTTCTGCAATTCCACTGTATTATTCTAATGTTCTGTACTTTCGTTATTTAATGTTTATGTATATTTTAAAATAGTGTATAATATATTGATTAATTTGTTAATAACAAAGTCCCCTAGATTTTCGGTTTTTCTGTTTAAGTGAGTTTGTAGTACACGCTGACGTTTCAGTATAAAGACTTTCATAATCTTTGATACAGAATGATCAACTTTTTGACAATCTGTTATTGTTTCATTCCACGTTTCTTCTTGTTGGTTTGTATCTGTTCGTTTTTGCTCACTCCTTATGAGTTGTCTTTGTGACTCAATCCTTTTCAGTAAATCTTCATTCTCCTCGTTGAGTTTTGCTAATTTAGCCACATCTTAAGCTACTTCATGCTGAATGTTTTTCATGGTTTTCAAGATTTCTTTTGCCTTTCTCATTGCATCTTCCGTTACCGATGATTTGGTTATTTCTCTTTCTTCTGGTAGATTGCAATCTTTTATCAGTACTTTTTGGACTGTATTTTTCGTTTGGGTTATTTCATTATTTTTGGTTTTTACTGTGATTTCTCTTGGTGATGGAGTTGTAGATGACGCGATTGATGATTGACGTAGTTGAAGTACTACTTTAAATGGTGTTAGTACTGACTGATTTTATTAGCGCTAGTTCTGTTTGTTGGCAATATGGACATCATAGGAAACGTGCACTGTGGTTTCCTAGACAATCTGCACATTTTCTGTTTATATTTCTTGTTCTGTAATCTGTATCATCTTCTACAAATTTGCTGTTATAATAATTGTGGTTTTCTGCACAATATCGACACTTCGGCTTACTTCTACATGTTCTTTTGGTGAGGCCGAATTTCTGGCAGTTTGAACATTGAATGACTTGTGCTTCTATTTTAATTTTTGTACTGCTACTGAAGAAATGTGATAAATTTCTCGTCCTTCTAATGTAACTATTATTACAGTTGAAGTTCCTAATTTCTGTCATATCCTTTCCAGTTTCACAATCCTACATTTTGAATTTTCTGTTCGTAGTCTAGTTATTATTTCTTCCTCTGGGTCTGTCACAGGAATTCTTTTAATTACACATTTCCTGGTTTCTTTGGCTATTTCTAGCCTGGGCTTAATGCTGTGTGCCAATTTTACTTGAACAGAACTAACTTCAGTTTGTTTTATTAAAGCTTTTGACTTTTCAGTCATGTTCATTTTCACTATTATGCCACATTTTGCTCTTTTTATGTGTGCTATTGATCTTTTGTCTATGTTTCTAAAACATATATGATCTTACTATCTGGTAATGCTCTAATACCTACCACTTCGCCACTGATTTTGAAAATCCTTAACTTTGGTATGCTTTATTCTACTTTATGAGTAGGCTGTTGCGTGATAAATTCTCGCAACATCGTTTTATTTCAATATCTGTTTTATAACGCAAGGGCAACAACTGCTTGAAATCTATAGTCACTTTTCTCGGTAAGCATTTGTCTTCTCGCGTTAGTATCGAATGCAGTTAACTTTTGAGCTGTGGTCATTTTTGCGCTGGACTGCGCATGACTTGTCTTGTTGTTTTGGTCGATCGGTTTCCGCCCACCACTAGTGGGAGTGAGCGATTTGGAATGGCGAAAGAGATGCCTCGTTGAAGAGGGGATCTCCGCTTTTTTTTGTTCTGTCAGGGATGTGTAGTCCTCTTATGGATATTTCGTTTAGTCGAGATAATACCTCTAGTGTTTTCCCACATGCCGGGAGGCGTGATATTTCTGTGTATTTCATGGAAGCAAGGTAAATTGACTTTTTCATTAACTCTATCGATTTTGGGTCGTGAGCGATTTCGATTCATAGCCTGTCTCCGAAAGTCGTCGTCACGAGATGTTCTTTCCCAGCTCACATGTCGCTGCATTGTACTGCATCGGTTGATGCATGTACCAAGGACCATTACTTGCTACTTTGTTAAATGAACTAGGTTTAGAAAACCTTTATTATCTAGAGGATATTCTTGAGGACATTATTTATACTTCGGCAGACGTGTCTGTCTTGCTGAAGTCAAACTAAGGAGAGTGAACTGATCTCATACATCTGGTTATCTCCTGGCTGTTATAGAAAAGGATGGAGTTGTTCACCTGACTACATTTACAGCACTTTGAAATATAACATGCATCTGACTCATCATTGTAATGCTGTCTACCGTTTATTGCTGTATTGAATGTTGCTGTGATAATGACTGTTTGATGTGCCTACACATTTGCGTAACCATTTTGTCACTGTGGCGTCCACAATAAATAATGAAGAAAAACGTCAACGGCTGTTTCAAGACTCATTGACTTTATACGTCGTGAGTTTACTGACGTCCTATGTGGATTGCCCTGTTATTGTTGCATGAACATTGTTTTGACTGAACACATCTACACACTACACAAAACCAGACATGCGGATGCCATCCATCATCATATGGCATCACGCATCATTTGGTGGCCATAAGCTGGTTTGATTCTGGTACTAGCAAACACGGGGTCCCTTACCCACTTCATTTTCAACAAGAATTCATCAGCATCCTTCAAGAAATTAACATTCTTCAATACAGTCAACATCTTCAAAATTTTCAAAGTACTCGGCGTTGCCCGGTAAAAGTCAAAATTTCAACTTTTTGACGGAAACAAGAATTTGACAGTACCCGGCGTTGTTACATGTTGCCGGATAACTCGGACTGCTGTTATCTTTTACGCAAGTCAAGCAAGTTGCTGCTGTCAAGGTTCCAGTGCTGTCGTTTTTTGAGAAGGTCAAGTGCCGGTTGAAACGGGTTGTTTTCTGAAGAAGGCCAAGTACCGATTTCCATCAACTTACTTTTGGATTAGAAGGTCAAGTGCCGAAACAACTCAACACACAGTATTTCAGAAGCTCTTGTACCATCGTGTTAGCAGTGGAAGCAGTTCAGATGTGCCATCATCGTTGGAGCTTCGCTCTTTAGGACGTTGATTGACATCCGTTTTTCTGCTGTTCTACGATTGGAAGCCTTTAAGTTAAGTGGCCTGTTTGTATGTAAACTGTGCCCTTATACTTCTGCTGAGTCTTCTGTGTATCATCTCATTCTATATGTTATATGTCTATATGTTATTTGTATATTTATATGTTTATATTTCAGCGGGTTCTCGGTTGGGTGGTGTCTCCGTTAGATTATGCCACGTCATAGAGGTCGTCTATTGTGAGCGTTTTCTGTAGGGTTTGCAAATTTCCGATACTGGAATTTGCTAAGCGACTTCTGTTGCTATTTATGTTAGCTGTGATGACATGTTTTAATATTGTTTTCGTTATTATTTCACATTCTTTAGTTTTGTTGTGATTTGTTTGTATTTGTTAGCCTACTCTTGTCTATAATTTAGTTTCATACAACATTTTTGTTTATACACTGTGGTGTCATGTATTTTGTTTAATTCTATCGCAGATATCGTCACATTTTTTGTGATATTTCATTAATTTCTGCTTTATTTTTAGTTGATTTCTGCGAAAGTTTTTGTATTGTTGCTGATCTTTGTTATTGTTTACATTGTTATTGTTTACATTGTTTGTATTGTTTACATTTTCAATGTTTACATTCTGCATGTGTTTACATAGTCATTGTTTACAGTTATAGTAATTAGTTAATGGGCTATGCTAATGCACTGTTACTACTATACTGATGATAAATGAATGATGAATAGTGTCGTGCACTATTGAATGAGAAGTGCACTTATGATCAAGATTTGAGTGCTGATATTTCATATACAAGTTCTTTGATTGGAGACTTGTTTCCCACAGAGACTGGGATAATATAATGTGATGTGAATATACAAGTGCTTAATTAAGACTTGTTACACTTAGGTTTGAAATAAATTAGTTAATTATTTCAGGTTTTGGACTCATATGTTAGACAACATGTCTACATTTGAGCACTTTATTGAGCAGGGTAAATTGCTTGGGAAGACTGGTGATAAGTTAGAAGAATTTGCAACTGCTCGATATGATAAAGCAATGGAAGCTGAACAAAAGAAACTGCATATGGAAGCTGAACAAAAGAAACTGCAGATGCAGGTGGATGAAAAGAGATTCCAAATGGAAATGGAAAAACAAAAAAGGGAATCAGAAGCTGAGGAAAGAAAGCTACAGCTAGAGGCTAGAATAAAAGACTTGAAAAAGAAGCTGAGAATAAAAGACTTGAAAAAGAAGCTGAAAAAAAGACTAAAAAGACTTGAAAAAGAAGCTGAAAATGAAAGAAAGACTTCAAATGCAGGCTCAAGCTGAAGAAAGGAAGTTACAAAGAGAGTCTGATGAGAGGAAAGCAAAAATGGAACATGAAGAAAAACTCTTAGCTTTAGAGTTGGAGAAATTGAAATTGACGAGCATGAGTAATGGTAATGATTCAAACAAGGGTTCATCTTCTGGGAAGGCTAATAATGATACTTTTAAGATTAAGTTACCAACATTTAGTCCTTCCAGTGATGACATAATGTTCTATCTGGACAGATTTGAACAAGCATGTACAGCTCATA
>JAMPIV010012285.1:0-124351 GCA_024509875.1 Oreohelix idahoensis | reverse complement strand
CGTTGTCCCCAATTACTTTTTTTTTTTTTTTTTTTTTTTTCCTTACCAGCGGCACTTGGGCTTTCAGCCCTTCGGCCCAATGACATGTCATTGCGAGGCTGGGGAACCTGAGGACTTCCTTCCAACCGTCATGAAGCGAAGCTAGGCGGTCTTCCCATTCTCCCACAGAGGGTTATCTACCGGCGCCGTTCAGGAGCTACTCAGCTCCAAGATTTCTGGCCGTAAACATTTCTTCAAACGCTGACGCCCGCCGGGTTTGAACCATGAACAAACCTGGTCGCCAGTACAACGCCGAAGGCCATTTACACCAGCGCGGCTCCCCAACATCTGCTATAGTTCTGCCCAACATAAATCAAGTGAATGGAGGTTTCTTAGCACATATGGCAACAACCAGGCTTTTTTTCCACCAAAACTTGTTTGAGATGCGGTGGGAGGTTTATTAACGGAAGTATGACACTGACTAGCTAACCGGCTCATATTAGAAGTTCCATTCATGTTGAAGAAGAGTTCTTTAGAAGCGCAAACAGGACAGATAGGATGACAAGATAGAGAGCCTTATCAAAATCGAGCGATCTACTGAGAGCTGAGCGATATCAATTATGTAGACCTCTAAAATCGAGGACTAACGTTCTAACAATTTTAACCACATTGCTCGAGATGAGACTCAGCGTCTTTTCGACTTCACTGCCTTTCGAGGAATCAAGTTAGGGATGATCATGTACCTTCCAGAAATTTCCTGTGGTCCGAAATGCCTAGTGAAGAGCTACTAACAAGAGATCTGTTTTAATATGCTGAACTGTGAACTTTTCCAATAGCCAGCTCTCTAAAGCAGTAAGAGTGTTTTCTCTCGGACGTTAGTCCTCTATAACTTATTCCCCTTCAATACTTTCCTGTCAATCACATTAATTTTACAGGCGCACGTAGAAACGTATTAGATAATATTATAACAAAGCCAATTATTTGATGTCGTGATGCTGTATCTTATTATCCCGCATAGTTTTTAAACCAAAACTTTTCTTTAACTCGAATAACGGTTCATTTATTGGGTTGTGTGTTTCAAATCTATGACCGCTCAAACTTGTCCTCTATGTACCACTCATTGTAGAGATCTGAAACTTACTTAGCGTAAACAGTTCTTTTTAATGGTACATTTTAATCTGGCCATGTGTTGGCCTGTAATAATAATAAGCGCCTTCAGTCATAAAACTATGGGAATGCGCCCCTTGATATGACTAATCCTTCATTCATAACTATGAAGAGAAAGTGTCGTCGCACCAGGGACTGGCGGCTACCCTGAGCCTTTAAACAAGGCTCTAAAGGGTACCTCCGAAATCGGCGATTGATTCTGCCAGAATGGCGCAGGGACACCTGTCTTTGTGCAAGAAAAAAGGAAACTCACGTAAAATCATTGTCAGGTTGGACATATTCCATACTAACCTGATATTTTCGCCTCGAGTAATAGCGGGCGTGGTACGAATCAAATAATATAATAAATAATATAACTATGGGAATGCGCTCCACCTGAGGTGACACCCGGCTTCGCTGCTGATTTTCCTTATGTTAAAATGTCGAGACGTTTTCAAAACTTCTTTCCGGCTGCTTGCTGGTAAAGCTTCCCGCCATTGCTCGCTGATTTTATAAGCTTTTCGTCTTTGATCCTATCAACTCAAAAGGACGCCCAGCTGATTTTGTTATGTCCATAGTAGTCCATTGTCAACGTGCCCTCAACAATGCTTATGCCCACGTTACGAGCATGTCAAAAAGTGTCCTGATAAAATTCGGTGGTATGCAAGGTTCTGAATAAATTCAACGTCTGGCAATCTTATGGCCAAATTCTCCTGTAACATATGCCCCTCAACAATCTTATGGCCAAGTTCTCCCTCGTTTTTTCGTGTACATCTAACAATCGTCGTAAGGTCAAGATTGTCCCAGGTCACACATACCATCAGCAATTGCCTTCATGTCAAGTCTCTCTGTCACGTGCATCAACAATCTCGAAGTGCCAAAGTCAACCCCACGACAATTTACACAGCCAAAATCTTCCATGTCACCGTGCCGTCTTCCATGCGCAATCTTATGCAAAAGTCTCCCCGCCGTCACGTGCCATTCAACAATCTTGCATGCCAAGTCTCCCTGTCACGTTCCTTCAGATCAAGTTTTTTTCCTATGTCTTCTTCATCACCTTCACGCCTGGTTACTCCGCCCGTGTTAATTCTTTGGTTTTCCACTACCTCCTTACCCCCATGGGGAGAGATTCCAGAAAAGGGGATCGTCTTAGTGAATTCTATCTGCAGGTTTTCATCCTGTGTTGTGTCCTATCCATCTCCAGCGAACCTTCAAGCGTGTTCCCCTGGCGCTTGTCTTTGTTTCATGGTCATCAGTTCCACATGATCTAGATTTTGGTCATACCACTTCTATCCTTAACATTCTACGACAAGCGATGTTTTCCCATAACGTATTTAGCTGATATTATAATATTTAGTCCATAGACAAACAATGAGAGATGAACTAAGCAGGTTTTCTTCGACCAAAACAGGATCCTGTCAGAGCAGATAGCCACATTGATAATATAACTAGTTCGAACAAAGTCTGGAATGGAAATTCACAGCTTTAACCATCGGATGCGTGGACAGAGAAATCACTTCTGGGAAAAAACTGACCTGTTGGCATTCTGGAGTTTCCACCCCATGAAGATCATTAATTTAATACTGGAAAGACCTATCCAGAAGACATGACATGCAGAGTTCTTCATGAAGGACAAACTTACAGAACCGTTTAGGGATTAAAGAACGGGATTAAGTGTAGACAGGGATGCCTCTTGTCTCCATTTTGCTTTTCTTATAGCATTAGATTGGGTTATGAAAACATCGACATCACACAACAGAAATGGAATCCAGTGAATCTGACTAAAACAGCTTGATGATCTGGGCCCCAATTTTGCAGATGGACTTGGCTTCTTCTGTCCCATAAACCATAATCAGATGCAAGAGAACAATGAAATTCTCGATGAGAGGTCACAACAAGTGGGCCTGAAAATTACAACAGGGGGAAAAAGACAAAGGTTATGAGAATAAATGCAAGAAATTATAACAAGATTGAACTTGAAGACACACCACTAAAGGATGTAGAATCGCACACATATCTTGGTAGTAATATAGACAAAGTTGGAGGGACAGACAATGATATCAAAATAAGAGTTCAAAAAGCAAGAGGCGCTTTCCACTGCATTGGGAGGGAAACAAATGGAGGTCAAAAGAAATCAAGTCCAACACGAAAAAATAAGAATCTTCAACTCAAATGTCAAGTCAGTCCTATTGTATGGCTGGCTGAGACATGGAGAGCAACAAAAACAACAACTAAAAAGCTACAGACTCTTATAAACGGGTGCTTGCGTAGAATAGAAGGACTGTGGAATTGATGACAAGAACCAGACAAGTGCCAGTGGAACAAGAGCTGAGAAGAAGACGCTCGCGATGGATAGGACACACATTGAGGAAACCTGTTGATAGCATTACAAGGCAGTCCTTGTTCTGGAATCCACATGGAAAGAGAGTCAGAGGTAGACCAAAATACACATGGAGAAGAGAGCTGGATACAAAGGAAAACATGGAAAGAACTTGAGCGGATGGCACGGGACCGGAAGACTTGGCATGTATGTGTTGAAGGCATATGCTCCTCGGGGAGCTAAAGGGTATTGATGATTGATGATGATATATAATATTACATGAAGTGAAATTAACTCCATTAAAACAATGGCAATAATAGACTGAGAAATTCAGGAGACGGGTGTTGTATGGCGAAAGACGATGTACCAGTTGTATCCAGCATTTCTTCAAACGTTAAGTAAATAACTAGCCTTTAGTTTCAAACGTGAAGTAACTAAAAAGTACTTTGTTTCAAACGTCAAGTAACTAACAAGTCCTTTGTTTCAAACGTCAAGTCACTTAGTCCCTTGTTTCAAACGTCAAGTAACTAACAAGTACTTTGTTTCACACGTCAAGTAACTAACAAGCCCTTTGTTTCAAACGTCAAGTAACTAACTAGTCCCCTTGTTTCAAACGTCAAGTAACTAACAAGTACTTTGTTTCAAACGTCAAGTAACTAACAAGTCATTTGTTTCAAACGTCAAATCACTAACTAGTCCCATGTAAAAAAACGTCAAGTAAACTAACGAGTACCTTGTTTCAAACGTCAAGTAACTAACTAGTCCCTTGTTTCAAACGTCAAGTAACTAACAAGTCCCTGGTTTCAAACGTCAAGTAACTAACAAGTCCCTGGATTCAAACGTCAAGTAACTATCTAGTCTTTTGTTTCAAGCGTTTTAATCTTCCAAGTGTTGATCGCCATTGACGCAGGCGAGTGCGGCTCTTCGTACTTTTTCAAATTGTCAATGTTCTGGTCACTAAAGGATACAAGTGGGTAACTAAAAGTTGTATTTTTCCTTTATTTTTGTTACCAGTGCTCTGCCATTATTATGATTATATTTAGTCCTTTTAATTCATATCTATTTTTAACAAATAAGATGATTGCTACTTTCTTTCGCTTAGCGCGCTTCTTTCAACCATTTACCATATTCATTGCACTTTGGTTATATCAGAACGTTTTTCCTTTAGTGTGATATTTTCTTGATTGTGTTTATTTTACGTCCTGTTCTGTGTTATTCATCACGATGGGGTTTTTACTTTTTGGTTAATATATTACTCGTCAAAAGTCAAGGGCCACCCTATTATTTTCAATACACTTTTATATAAGCGCATAGAATGATTAAATGAAGGAAGTTTTTAGTAAAAATTGGTGTAATATCTTCCTCTGACAGTCCTCTATGCACGTTAAGCATAAAAACAACTCACCGAAAACCATGGTGATCACGTGCAATTTGGTTTGTTGACCATAAATTCACATTTTTAATCTGTTCTTTTAAAACTTCCGTACAACCAAACAGGTGAAGTAATCGTGCTGATTGAAATTCCACGTGCAGTGGCGACTTTTCGTGAACAGAGTTCACTCTTAATCTGTTTTTACAATCAGCAGACTCAGGGTAGTTTCATCACTTGCAAAAACCATGCCACCGAGAAGAAGTCTTGACACCTTACAAAGAATGAGGGTTATAGCGTGGGTTGAAAGTGGCTTATCTGTCCGTGAGGTTGCTAGACGGCTTGCAGTGTCACACTCTACTATCCAAAGAATTTTGGAGAGATTTTTTTTATTTTTTTTCATTTTTTTTTATTTTTTAGACAGGCCACAGGAAGTGTGGAGGATCGCCACCGGCCAGGTCGCCCTAGATGCACCAATAGACATGATGACCGGTTCCTCTTGTTGTCAGCCCTGCGCCATCGAACAGTGACTTGTTCCACTCTAAGATGTCAGCTGAGACAAACTGTAAACGTTAATGTCAGTCAAAGCACTATTCGCAGACGTTTACATGAATTTGGACTGGCTGCTCGACGTCCTGCAGTCAGAATCTCTCTTACTCCTGCTCATCGCAGAGCCCGTGTTGCTTGGTGTCGCGAGCACATCCGATGGACAAGGCAACAATGGAGTCAAGTTCTCTTCACTGATGAATCTCGCTTCACTGTCAGCTCATTCACCTGATCTTTCTCCGATTGAGCACCTCTGGGATGTCCTTGGTCGAAGATTGTCAACAAATCACCCCCTGCCAATGGATGTTGCACAGCTGACTGCGTTTCTGCTTCAGGAATGGCAAGCTGTTCCTCGGAATACTCTTCGGACCCTTGTGGACTCGATGCGTCTACGCTGTCTTGAATGCCTTGCTGCAAATGGTGGTCATACCCGATTTTGAAATGTCTATTTGTCCAATATCTATTGTGTGACTTTTGAAAAGGTGGGTGACACACTTCACAGCATCATTGCGTTTGAATGTGCGTATCCATTTCTTTACGTGACATGTCAATTTGGTATTCAATAAATGCCGTTTTGACTGATACCAATTACGTTTATATCAGATTTGTGTTATGGTTTCTACCAAGGTTTTTTCTCAGTGGCCCTTGACTTTTGACGAGTAGTATAGTTCAGTTTGTTGTGTTGTTTAGGGGCATACTTGTGTCAATACCGGTGTTAATTTAATATTGGTGTACGGTTTATTTATGTACTTTTTCTACTTTGTTGAGTCAATCCTTTCTGTTGACGTTGCGTTGTTACTACACTTGACGTTGAAGATAATTACGAGTAATTTTATTGAAGTCTCGTTGTCCGCCCGTGTCTTTTATTAAACCTATCACCTTATTGAATTTGTTTCTCCTTATAACATTCAAGTGTCGGGGCTTGAGTAAATAAGACAACGTTGTCGGTATCTGGTTCCCTATTGTGTTACTGACGACACCGGCTTAACCAGACGGTGACCATCTTGGACTGCAGGCTGAGGTTACATAATCTGCCTATAACATGGGTGTCTGAAGGATACCTTTGTTGGTATCTCCGGCGTTTCTATTTGATTGACTTGATTTCATGTTACATCATATCGTAAGCTCAGTGATACTGCACAAAGCAGATAAAAATACCTGCTGTACAAACAGCTTTCTTTCTATTTCAAGGCAAACAGCGTCAGGGACCCGGGGAAACAATTACAAACAAGAAGACAGCTTTTTGAACAGCTTCCATAATCTGGTAAATAAAAGGAAGAATTAATCATATTTCTTTATTGTAAGGTCATGACCCATCGTACATCTTGGCAACAATAGACGAAGTTGGAGCTTGGACTGGATATTTCATGATAAAGGAACCCACATGTGAAGAGTGTCAAAAACCAAACACAATTAAACACTTTCTGGTGGACTTAAAAAAATATGACCAGCAAAGGCAAAACATTAAAACATACTGCAATAACCACAAGGTAGAAATGAATGTAGAGAATCTCAAAGGCCTTAATTTAAGACCTCACCAAAAATACAAAAGTTAATAAAACACTATATTACAAAAAACAAAAGCTAACATATAAAAGATAAATAACTATGGATGCTAGCCAGTAGCCTACAAGACGCCACCAGGCGTGGTGGTCACTGATTGCTTTGTCAGTTAGCGGAGAAGGACCGAAGAAGAAGAAGAAGAAAATAAATATAAGAAATTAACAGGCATTCACTGGACAGAAAGGATGACACCAGACAACAGAAAAGAAATAGATGTGATAGGCTTACCGGAAACAGAACTGAGGACTATCCAAAACAGCGCCATGACCTTGATGTGAAAATAACTTGTGAAAGAATACACAGTGGTGCAAAATTGGCTGTAAGTCCTTTCACGATTTACTTTCACAGCAAGGTCATGGCATTATTTGGGATGGTCCTCAATTCGATTCCCAGTAAGCCTATCATTATATATTTTTTTCTGTTGTCTGTTGTCTTTCTTTCTGTCCAACCAGTGCCAGTTAATTACCTGTATAATTACTATTCACAGGACTCTTGTTTCCTTCATTATTTGCAATCCTCAAAGAATGTTATGTTGACCTTATTCTTGAATCGAGACATAGACAAAAAAAAACATGGAGAATAACTTTAAGCATGATCTATTTCTTCTATGTTGTTTGCTGTCATACAACAACATTTTTGTCTCACATAAATGTTGGTTTCTGTCACAGGCATCTCTCATTATCGGAGAGTTTCTTCTTCACATGGGTTAACGAAGACCATGCTGTGGAGCTGACATTCTTTTATGCCATTTTCTAATGATTGTCATTCCCACATGGTTCTCGTTAAACCACTTCGGTTACTGGATTAGTTTCCCCCTTCATCTAACTACAAAGCTTACTGGATCCTGGACCACATTCAACCTGGGTTGTTACTGGACAATTGGTAATGGTTTCCGTTCAGCCACATAGATTACTGATTAATGAATAATACTTCCCATTTGATCACTTAGAATACTAAATAATTATTCTCATTTGACCACTTAAGGTTACTGAATAATGAATAATAATTCCCATTTGACCACTTAGATTGCTGAATAATGAAAACTAATCCCATTCCCCATTTGCATGACCACCACCTTAACATTGCTGAATAATAAATTAGTCTCCCATTTGACCACTTAGAAAAACTTGATATGTATAATGAATTCCCATTTGACCACTTAGATTACTGAATAATAAATAATAATTCCCATTTGGGACCACTTAGAAAACTGGATAATGTATAATAATTTCCCATTTGACCACTTAGATTACTGAATAATGAATAATAATTTCCCATTGACCACTTAGATTTACTGAATAATGAATAATAATTAATTCCCATTTGACCACTTAGAAAACTGGATAATGTATAATAATTCCCATTTGACCACTTAGATTACTGAATAATGAATAATAATTCCCATTTGGCTACTTAGAAAAGATTAGATATAATGAATAATAATTTTCCATGTGACCACTTAAGATTAAAGAAAAAAAAAATGAATAATACCGGGAATTGAACTGGGGACCTTCTAAACAGTGCCATCGCCTTGCTGTGAAAGTAAATTGTGAAAGAATACACAGGGATGCAAAATTTACCATAAGCCCTTTCTCGATTCTTTCACACCAAGGTGATGGCACCATTTGGATGGTCCTCAATTCGATCCCCAGTAAGCCTATTACATTATTATTTTTTTTCTGTTGTCTGGTGTTTTTCTTTAATCTGTCCAAACCAGTGCCAGATGTATACCTATATTTACAAGTATTTATTTTACTGTTTACAGGACTTCGTTCGTTCGTTCTTTCGTCGGCCATATTGCTGTTTTACCCTGTTCAACCAAAGGGGTTATAATTGGGGAATATTTGTGTGTTAGGTTCTTCTATGCTGGCCGGTTGTTAGTCCTGAAAAGGACTGGTCTTAAAAAGGACCACCAGCTGACTGTCTGGATTCTCTTCGTTGTTTGTCTGTTCATGTTGCCGTGGCGTGTTCCATAGTGTATTTCATATCCTGCCTCACTATCTGGCTTGTGTGGTTTTTTTGCGTTTTTTTGCCATCCTCGTTTCTGTTTCTTGTGGTCTTCCTTTTTTCTCCTGTATCTGAAATAGCGCTTTTTCTATAATTGTTGGGAGTAGCTTTTCTAGCGTTTCCTCGATTACTTCTACGTCTGATTGGTCGTTCGTGTTAGTTTCTCGTGTGTTAGATGTAATTTCTTCAATGGCCATTCTTTCTGCCTCTATTCTTTTGAGTAGTTCTTCGTTTCCCTCTTTCAGCTCTATCAGCTTCCTGACGTCTTTATCTACCTGCTGCTGAATTCTTGTCATGTCTTGGTGTATTATTTTCATGTCGTTTGTAAATTGTTTCGCGCTTTCCCAGCTATTAGGGATTTCCTCACATCTGGCAGCTGATGCTCTGTTTTTGTGTGGCTGACGGTTTTCTCTCTCTTTTTGCAGTTGTTGTTTCAGATCTCTCATCTCAGTCGTGAGCTGTCTGACTTGTTCCGTTAGGCTGTCTTGGCGTCTATTACCTAGAGTTCTTGCCGTCACTTTGCTCTTTGCCTCTTGGTACGACACCCCCTTTCAAATGTCCACTTTAATTATTTGCCTTGTTTGTTGGTATTCGGGACACCCACGGTATCGTGCTCCGTGATTTCAGAGGCAGTTGGTACATTTTCTATTTTTGTTTGGCGCTTGGTAGTCGAGGTCTTTTTTTGCCTTAGGGCAGTCTTTGTATTCGTGGCTGCTCGCACAGTATCTACAGACCGTATCTTTTCTGCACGTGTTTTTTGTGTGAGAAAATCCCTGGCACTTCGAACACTGCATCACTGGCGGGATGTAGGCATGTGTTCTTCGGGGTCTATTCTGAATAGTGATGCTTTCCGGAACTGTTTTTCCCTTGTAAAGTCACTATTATCAGTCTGGTGTCGTATTTGTTCCAGGACCTTAGCCTTTCGGCGTGTGTGATTCTATACAGAGGGTTTTCATCCTGGATGCAGCCGAGGGTCTCTGCGTCTGACAATCTGGTGTCTATCCCTTTGGTGACTACTTTCTTGAATTCTATGTGGATTTCTGCTTGTATTTTGATCTGGTGTGGTAGCTGAAATTCTTTAGGCCCGGACCGCCTGAGGAGTCATCAGCGATTTAGTCTATTCCGTATCATTCAGGGCACGTGTCACTCCCTGTTGGTGCCTTCTGATACTTATTTTGTCTCTTTTGCCTACTACATTCTCCAGGACATTGATTACTTTGTCGTCCGGGGAGTGCCCTGAGGGTGGCTTCTCCTCCAGACAACTGCGTAATTTTTATTTTGCGGTCTTGTTCCCTGTTCCTTGTGAATGCTTTTTGTGTAGTTCGCCTGGCCTGCAGCTCCCATCTGCCACCAATGGTAGTGGTCAGCACTACCACATGAGACTATCTGTGCTGTCAGAGCAAACTCTCTACTGGTACTATGGGTTTAAGGCACTCTCACACTAGACTCTTAGCTCGCTGTCTCAAAGGTACAACCATAGCACACAATAGCTGACATAAATAACATGATAACACCTAGAACAGGTACTGACCCTTTTAATGAATATCACACACAGAGGAGCCGCATACGGCTAACGATACACATGAACATGCATTGCACAATGCACTGAAAGAACTGCCACATACTTGCCGCGCTCAATAGCTCAACAAGATATCCAAAAAATAGTCGCAGACATAATCTACCCAGTAACCGCCCATGACTATCACTCACAGGCGGGATACACTACTGACAAAACGCAATACATAATTGCAATCAGCTTATCAGAAATACAATCCAGGAGGAAATCACTAGCATGCACCATATCAAACTAGCAACAAATCACTACTCCTGATCTCATGAAAATAACGGCAAGAAGTAATGGACAATAGTGGCATCCATATAACTTTCCCAGCAACAGCTGCTGACTACGGCCATCAACGACCGCTCAAGCCGACGGACATATCTAGAAACCTCTTGCCGCCAAACCGTTTCTTCCGGTTTCCCCTCTAGCCAAAACCGGCTGGACGGGTATTCAAAGATGAATACCAGTGTTGTCACTCTACAATGTGACCACTATAAAATTTAGTGAAAGTTTCTCCTATGACAGTAGTGTATCTGTCTTTAGGCTCGGTACCCTTTCTTCGTCTGTCTGCTCATGATTCTGCATCTTTTGATCACCGTGGGACACTTGGTTGTTCTCCATTGAGTTTCGGCGTATCTCTATGTCTTTTATTGGTACGTCAGGAGCTACTTCTAATATTGCTTCTTGTAATGTTGTAATATGACAATGCAAGATGTTGTGTTAGAACAAATAAAGGGAATACAGAATGGTTTACAGTAGAAACAGGGGTGAAACAAGGCTGTATTATGTCACCACTACTTTTTGGAATAGCTATTGATTGGGTTATGAACAACTATACCCACAACGAACAATTAGGTATAAAATGGACAGATGGGAAGTTCCTGGAAGACCTTGATTTTGCAGATGATTTAGCATTCTTAAGTCCAACACCCAGACAGGCCAAAGAAGCAGTAAATAATCTGTGTCATCTCTCGGTTAAAATAGGTCACCAAATAAATGCCTCTAAAACTAAAGTTATGAACTTTTCTAACGAGACCTTCGATATCATCCTGAACGGAGAAAAACTACAGAAAGTTCAAAGTTTCAATTATTTAGGCAGTAAAATGACTCAGGATGGTGACACAACAAGAGAAATCCATACTAGAATTGCTTTGGCAGCTAGCGCCTTCAATAGATTATCTAACATTTGGAAATTACGATCACTGAATATACATACCAAGCTTCGTCTGTTTAATTCGAATGTTATCTCAGCGTTAACATACGGTTGTGAAAGTTGGAAAATAACAAAATCATTGGAGAACAAGCTGAATACATTCGAGAACAAATGTCTTAGAAAAATCATGAACATCAGTTGGAAAGAATTCAAGACTAATCGACAAATAAGAGAAGACTCTAAGCAGAAATATGTCTCCGACTATATAAGGAAAAGACGATGGTCATATATCGGTCATGTCCTACGAATGCAAAACAACAGAATACCACTACAGGCGCTCACTTGGGTTCCTGAGGGTAAGAGGAAAAAAGGAAGACCAAAAGAAACACCTAGAAGAACAGTAATAAGAGAAGGAAAAACGTTGGGCCTAAATAATGTGCAAGAGCTAAGAGGAGTGGCGTCACAACGAACAACCTGGAGAGCACTGGTTTCTGCCTTATGCGCCGTGTTTGGCGCTTAAAGAAATTATTATTATTATTTAATGTTGGAGAGACTAAGGAACTCGTCTTCGTCTTCACGCATTCTGTATAGTGCGTCTATAATTGTCTCCGCGATATCTTCTGTGTTTAACTCGTTCAGTTCTGATGTTATTGTCCTCTCATCAGCAGCAGGCTGGGAGGTGACGTCTTGCTTTTCTGCCCTTCTGTCTTCCTCTTGTGCTTGTACCTGTCTGTGTTGAAGAGTTGTCTCTTCCGCCTCCTTCTTAGTGTTTGAAGATGGGTCGGCTGTCCTCTCCAGGTGGCTGTTAAATCATATTTTTATTAACGGAGTTGAGTGTTAAAGACTTGTATGTACAGGTCGGATTTTTGTCACGCTAGTAAACACGCTCTATGTGTTGAGAGATTTTTCTTAGTCGGGGGGCTGTATGCTCAGTAATTTTTTGAACACAGCTCTACTGACTAGCTGTTTGTTTTTGAAAAAAATATGATAAGGAATCTGGTCGAAGGTTCTTGAAATATTTTGAGGGGGAAAGGCGGATGAATTCTGCTCACATCTCAAGCTGCGAGTTTGCGCTTGAATGAATTTTGTACTGAGCTGTTTTAAGCAGCGGATTTGTCGTGACAGTGTTTGGCTTTACCATTGTTGCTAGTGTGTTCCAGCATATATTCTATTTTATGTGAAAGGAATATTTAATAACTGATATTGATTCTAAGCCAGGGATTACGGCTTACTTACTAACGTACGTTATTGTAGATTGAGAGATATTGATGGGAATGTTCTTTACCCCGGTGTTTGCTATTCTAAGCCTTGGATAAGGGCTTGCCAATGTACTGTTTACTGGAGTGAATTGCTGTACGAGTATATTGAGAGTTGCTGAATCATTATGTTATTCCCCTAATGGATATTTGATCCTGCAGATTATACTGATGACTATTAGATGCTATGTGCTACAACTCGTTTGCCACATATTGTATACCTGTAGTAACCTATGACAGTGTGCTGTTTTCTGATGTCCACGTTGCTGTGTAGTCAATATACTGTGTCGAACGTTTTCCACTAGTTACAACATTTTCCTGACTATTTACGCTTGCTGAGGTGTGTGTGTGTGATTGCTACGGAGAGTTATTCTAGAACTACATGACGTTCGCGTTTGTTGTATGCTGTTATCTACATTGTCACACACTTGTCGGCTACCTGTAAGCACGACCTAAGCTGATTGCCTTCATCAGCGAAATTATGTATTAACTTTGTTCAGCCACCCTGCAAGCAGACGGTATTACAGCAATGCACACGCTAACAGAAGTGGTCGCCAGTGATATGGGGCGTTATGTTACCCACAGAAGTTGAACTGTCTTCCCCAGAACAACCACTAACAGAAGTGGTCGCCAGTGATTCGGGTATAAACAGTCCTTAAGTTTACTGTGATATCAATTCAGCTGGATTTACAGTGTGGTCAGTACCGGCTTTTATGCCCAAGTTATTCAAGTCAAGAGTGGCAGTGTTCCAGTCCTTCTTCTCGTGCGCCAACTTAGGATTTCAGCACCCGATGTCAGGAATTGCATTCGAAAGCCACTATCACTTTGGAGTTCCAGTACCGATCACCATTGGATTTATTCAGACTGTGTGATACCTGATTTTCATCATTGTTGTTGCTGCGGAGGCTGGGATTTTTTCCTTTTGAAGATAAGTGGTTTGTTTGTTTGTAAACTGTACCACTGTTCGGTGTAACATTGAGCCTTTCTCAGAGCATAATCTATTTATTCTTTCACGTGTTCTATATTATATGTTTCATGTTTATGTGGGCGGTTGGAGCGGTGACTTATGAAGGGAATATCGCAGGTCACACAGGACCTTTATGAGTGTTCTATAGGGTCGAGATTGTGAGTTTTAATTGAGCGGTAATTCCGGTTCATACTAAAAACCTTGCCAAGGTTCAGACCGTTACTTGTCCCTCACGACAGTAATTGTTTAGATGTGACGAAACGTCTCAGTGTTGTTGTCGTATATTTTTTTTCTCTGTACCTTAGTTTTTGATTAATTTGTTTGTGAGTGTCTTCCTCCTCTTAATATCTTTGATTTGTACACAACTTTTTCGTTTATACACTGTATTGTCGCTTGTATTGTCTTAATTTTCGCAGTGTCATTGCACTCTTTGCAATATTTTTTTCTTTGGTTTTGCTTTCGGATTTAGTTGATTCTGCGAACGTGGTCATTTGTGCTTTATATCTTGTCTTTGTCACTTTTGTTTGTACTATCTATTTTGTCATGCACTGTCAATATTTTAATGCATAACAAATATATAGATAATTAATTACATTATTAACAGTTAAAGGTAATTGTACAAGTTCTTAAGCAAGGACTTGTCACCCACGAAGTTGGGATAGAGTGAATGTCTCCTGGATATTTACTTTACTTACATATCTTGTAAAATACAGCATTATGTTTACTTTAGATTACTTCAGTGAGCAAGGGAAATCCCTTGGTATGACTACTGATGAAGTAAGAGAATTCGCACTTGCCGAATATGCCAAGGCGCAGAAGTCGGAAGAAAAGAAACAGAAATTAGAGGTTGAAAAACAGGAAATAGAGGCTGAAGATAGAAAAATTCAACACCAAATGGAAATGGAAAAACAGAAATTAGAAGCTGAAGATAGAAGATTGCAAATGAAGGCAGAAGAGAGAAAACTTCAGCTGAAAAACGAAAAACAGAAATTAGAAGCTGAGGATAGAAAAATTCAACAGCAAATGGAAGAGAAAAAATGCAAATGCAAATGCAAATGGACGAAAGAAAGCTTCAGATGCAAGCTGAAGAAAACTAAAGACTACACGAGGAAAGGATCTTATCTATGGAACTGGAGAAAATAAAGATAGTGAATATTGATAATACACAAAATGAGACAAACAATCAAACAACTTTTAATAAGACAAATACTAATTCTTATTAAAATCAGATTGCCTCCTCTCAACTCTGCCTATGACGATATTGCATTCTATCTGAATAGATTTGGACTTTCATGCGAATCTCATAAAACCTACAACTCGGAATATTGTGCACGACTTATGGAAATACTCAAGGGTGAAGCTATGAACACTATAAGTATGTTGGAGGGCCCTGACAAGAATAACTATGATGTTGTCAGAGCGGTCTTGTTAAAAAAAAATACCAACTGGATGAAGACGGTTATCGCCTACGCTTTAAGTCTTTATTGCCAGAGACAGGGAAAGATTTTTCAGACTTTATAGCAAATATTCGACTCACGTTTTCACGTTGGGTGGAACTTTCAAAAACTGAACATACATACAAAGCCCTCATGAACTTATTGCTTCGTGACAAAGTCATGTCGTCTGTAAACGCTTCTTTTCTTTCTTTTTTACATGAGCGAAAACCTACAAACTTGAAATATATGGAACAATACTGTCGCCAATACGTCACTGCACACCCAAATGTGACTGTTAGCCACTCTGAGGTCAGAGAACGTTTACCCGTGGCTTCAGCAATATCATATGGTCCTAATTTGCGCCATAGATCTCTAAGTGCGGATCGCAAATTTGGTAGGAGAGATAATCGTGATTTTGGACAGTACCAAGGGGTCCATCACGTAGTAATTCTCCTTCTTCAAGGAACTGGAGACAATTTAACGGTCCCCAACATTTTGGTACCAACAATTATGGAAATTTTGGAAGGGGTAACTACAATAAAGATTATCAACCCTACAATAATTTTTCTCGGAGACAACAAAATCCATCGAATAGATATTTTGATCAAAGGGGAAATAGTAATCGTGACAATGCTAACTGGGGTTCAAATCAGAACAATATTTTCAATAGAGGAAATAGCAATGGTTCCAATAGAGATAATAGTCGCGATAGATCGCGATATGATAGTAGATCTCCAAATAATAATAGATCGCATCGCCATGCTAACTCTGCTCAACAAGAGAGTCCCAGTTTATTAATGATCAAGGTAACAATGATAATAGTGTCTCTAATGCTACTGCTTGCTTCGCTTTCGATTTCGAGAGAGCATCTCAGTGCCCGGAGTGCACAACTTTGTTCCAACCTACAGCTATAAAACTACATTGAGTTGCGGTCATCCTCTTCCGACTACTCTTCCTGTCTTGTCTGCACACGACGGAAGAGGGTCTCTTATTCTACATAAGGGATTTGTGAATAATAATCCTGTCTCACTACTTTTTTATTCTGGATGCACAACTGTTGGAATTAGACAGTCCCTAGTTCATCCATCTTTGCGCTACAGGTAATATGGTGAAATGTGTGACATTCGGTGGGGGACAGTTGAGCCTTTTCCGACTGCCATAGTCTACATTGCCACACCATTTTTCACTGGTTATATACACGCATGTATGCTCAGAGCGCTTGTCGCTGACCTTACTGTCGGACACATACATGGTATAAAGGTGTGTACGCCAGTACAAATTGCTGCTTGGGAACGGCAACATATATCTTACTGCCGCCACTATGCCAAAATCTTATCACCAAATACATTCTGCTAATTTTGGTCAATCTTGCAGTATTGATGATACGATTGTTCATCATGCTAATTTCGGTGCTTCTTTGTAGCCCAGTTCGACATACCTCAGTACGTCGTTGCTCTAATTTTGACTCTTTCTTTAAACTACTATTATAGAAGAGGATCCTTCTGTTTTGTCTGACACTTACACTAACTTTAGCGCTAACGACTGAATCTACATACCAGTCACGTTGATTGCAACTTCTTTGCTGCAAATGACTAATGTTTTCTTTGCCATATGTTAGTACATATATGTACCTTAGGAGTTTCTTTAGCTTTCTTGCTGGGACCGGTTAGCTCGGTATCTTCGTCTTTTACGACTTTTTGTCGCACTCACTGCGGGTCCTTTTAAACTTCGACGTAGGTCCAAGTTTACTACATGTATACTTTTGCATCTTTATGGTATATTTCTTGCTTTTTTTCCTTGCCCAGTAAAACTCAGGCTATTGACTTCAGTTCAGCATTCCGAGTTATACGTCTTGGTCAACTGCATTTACTTTGTCTTGCGCAAAATCTCATATTGTCAGCCCATCATGACACTCTTAGTCATCATTACCATCTTCTAGGTTTGCCTTTTGACATGGGTGATTAATGTGTTATACTCATCGCTGACTTTTTCCTTACATCTTTGCACACTGCTATTTTTCTCGAACATTATCATCGCCCTATACAATTTAATGATTCTCCAGTTTAGACTGTGCTACTTTCTCTCTGGTACCCATTCTTATCTTGTCATGGGAGGCGACACCTATTGTGATGTCAGACATCTACGTCTCACGGTTAATGGCCTTCGGCTTCGAAAGTGTACAGAGTCTCTACTATGGCCAAATGTTGAAATGAAATGTTTATTTCCACCCCTATGTCAAACGGGTTAGTTTTTGACCTGGTTAGTTTTTCAATTAGTTGTTTGAACGGTAAAAAATAATACAGTAGAAACGCATCTTAAGAGGATTTTTACTTCTACCGATCAACTGAGACTCTCCTTCCATGGATGAGGTCAGAGCAGGCCCGTTTGCTTTTACATGGACTTGCACTCTCGTGATTTGATGTCGGGAGAGTTGGGATGCCAAATGGAGGCAAACGAGGCTTGGGAGTTTTCAAAGCCCAGTTCGAGGCTGGGGGGGGGGGGTCTCCGTTTTTTTATGGGTTTGCGCACCTCTCGTGGGTTGCAACCGGATTTATCGTGTACTTCCAAGATGACCTGGAGTTAATGTCTGATTGATATTAATCGGTAGTTATGACTGTTACTCAAATCTTCTGTACGAATATTGTTTTATATTTTGCTCCTCAGACAAGAAAAAGAGTTGTATTGATGCATGAATATGATTAGCTAATACCTCAGTTTTTACGAGTTCGCCTAAGTTGAGGTCGAGATTGAGGATGTTTCCATTTCTATTACCACATGTATTTGAGATGATTAGACTTGGAATGTGCTCTTGGATATTTGTCAATAAGACTATATGGTTACCCTTATGGTGTTTGGTTTCTACGACAACTCTATTCTTGGAGAGAAGGACGAGGGCATTATTGTATGCGTTTAAAACGTAGGGGGAATGATCCCTCGGTTCGACTAGGGTGGATAAACGATAATTATCGACGCTTATGTTTGACTGGGGGGATTGAAAAGGGTGTTTGGGGGGGGGTGGGGGGGAAGAGATGGGGTGGGTCAAGAGGGAAAGGAGGGGGGGGGGGAATGTGGGGGGGGTGGGTGGAGAAGGGGGGGTATGTGGAAAAAAAAAAAAAATAAATTGCGCGTTTGTAAAAAATCAAAAAAAAAAATAAAATGGTTTTTTTTTTTATTCGGGGTGGGGGAGGGGGGGAGGTTGGGGGGGGAAATGGGGTTGTTGCCCAGAGTCAAAGGGTGGGGGGCTTGGTTGAGAGGGGGTGTGGGGGGGGTTGGGGTGGGGTGGGGGGGGGGGGGGGGCGGGGGTGGGGGGGGTGGGGGGGACCAGCGTCAACTGGTGGGGTTATATGAGAAAGTGTGAAAGGTGGGGGGGGGGGGGGGTGGGAAGAAAGGAAGGTGTGATGGGGGGGGGGGATAAGGGGGAGGGTGGTGGGTGTGGCTGGGAGTGGTGTGTTGTTTGTTTGCAAATGGGTGTTTGGGGTTGGTATTCTTTAGTATTTACCCGTTCCCCCCGAGTGTTTGTGGTGGGTGTGTTTGTGGGTGTTGGTGGGAGGGGTTTGGGGGGGGTGTGGGATTTTTGAGTTTATGTTGGGGCGCGTATTGTTAGGGAGTTTGATTGGGATTTTATATATGTGTTGGTGTTTGGTTGAGGTGGGATTTTTTTTGGGGGGTGGTTGTTGGTGTGTTGTTGATTGTGTGGGTTGGATGGGGATATGGTAATTTGTCTGGGGTTGGATGATTGGGATGGGAGTTTGATGAACAGTGTTAAGGTCATTGATGGTGTTGTTTTTTGGGGGGGGGGGTTTTGTGTGTGGGGGTGGGTTTGATTTGGGGTAGATTAGATAATATTAGATGTGGGTTTGTTAATTTTTGCGCGACATGGTAAGTTATGATGTGGTGGGTGATATATGTAGTGGGGGTGGGGGTGGTTGTATGGAGTTGGGGCTGGGTTTGAGTAACCAACACCCCAGAAAGGGTTGTGGGGGGACTCATTGGGAGGTTGGGGGGCGGGTAAGGTTTGGGAGGGATGGTTGGTTAGGGGGAGGGGTGGGGTGTTGTTGGGGGGGTTATCTTATAGTAATGGTGTGGTAAGTTGTTTGTGTGTAATGTGTTTTTGTGGGGGGTGGTTTGTAATAGGTAATTGATGGGTTTATGGGTTTAGTAGTGGGTTTTTGGTTGCTAGATTCACGGGGTTGTATTGTGTTTTTGGGTTGAAGTGGTTTGTTGGGATTTAGTGTTGAGGTGCGTGGGTTTTTATGGATGTAAAAGTTTGTGTGTTGAATTGGGGGGGGTTGGGTATTGGAGGTTACATTTGGGGGGGTGGAGGGGAGGACTGGGGGGTGTAGGGTGTGGGGGGGGGGTTGGGAATTATAACGGATTGACATCGGTTATTGGGTTGAATGTTTTTGGGTTTGGTGACAGGGCCAAAACCAGGGGGGGGGTGGTGTGTCACGGTTTTGGTATGGTTTGACCGAATTGGGGTGGGAGTACTGGGGGGTTGTGGGGGTTTGGTGGGTTGGAGTTTTGATTTTCATAACGGTGTATTAAAATTGAGGAAATGTTTTTTTGTGGGTTAAGTTTTGTGTATGGGTTATGGTTTTGTGTTTGGTGGTGTGTTGGCTTTTGGTGGTTTGTTAGGTGGATCCAGACTAGTATGGGGTGGTTGGAGGTTGTTTGGTTTTAGTGTAGGGTTTGGTACAAAAGTGCGGGTGTGTATTTTTGGGGGTGGGGTGGCGGGGGAGTGGGTTCTTGGTTGGTTGTGGTTTGTTTGTTAAGGGGGGGGGTTGGGGTGTGGGGTTTTGGTTTTTTGGTAGGGGTTGGGGGGGGGGTAGTTGAGATTTTAGGTGGGGGTGGTTTTTTGGGGTGGGGGTTTTTGTTGGGGGGGTGGGTGTTTTTTTTGTGAGAGGGGTAAGGGTTTTTTTGTGAAGTGAGGGTGTTTTGGGTTGTATGGTTAATAGTTTATTTTTTTTTTTTTGTGTGGGGTTGTTAGTGGTGTTGTGGTGAAACTTTTTGTTTGGGGGGTGGGGTTTGACTGGGGGGTGGTTTGGTTTTTTTTTTGGGTTGATTTTTTTGGAGGGTGTTGTTGGGCCCGTTGGGGTGTGGGTGGGTTTGGGGGTTTGATTGTGGTTGTTTGGGGGGGGTTGTGTTATTGGGGGGGTTTTTTTTTTGGGTTTGGTGGGTTTTGTTGGGGGGGGGGGGAGGGGGGGGGGGGGTTGTTTAGGGGGTTTGTTGTGGGGGTGGGGGGGTGTGATTGGGGGGGGGGTGGTTGTGGGGGGTTTTTTTTGGGGGGTGGGGGGGGGTTTTTGTTGGGATTGGGGTGGGGGGTTTTTTTGTGGGGGGGGGGGGGGTGGGGGGGTGTGGGTTGGTTGGGGTTTGGTGTTGGTGGTGTGTTGGGGGGTTGGTTTGTTTTTGTGTTTGGTGTTTTTTTTGTTGTGGGTGGTTTTTTTGTTGGTTTTTTTGTGTTTTTGTGTTGTGTATTTTGTTTGTTGTGTTTTTTTTTTTTTTTTTGTGTTTTAGTATTTTTTTGGTTTTTTTTTTTTTTCGTTATGGAAAACGGGTGAAAATTTGGGTTTTTGGGGGGTTTTTGTTTTGTGGGGGTTTGTTTTTGTGGTTTTTTTTTTTTGTTTTTGTTTTTACGCTTTTTTTTAGCCATGGGTTGGTTGGGTGGGTACTTGTGTTGGGTTTATTAATTTTTTTTTTGTAAAAAGGGGGACCCGGGTGTTTTTTATATTTTTCTTGGATTGTTTTGGCGTTTTATTCAGATGTTCACACCCTTTTTAATCATTATTTGTGTTTTTTTTTTTTTTTTTTTTTGATACCTTTTTCTTTTTTTTTTTTTTTTTTTTTTTTTTTTTTTTCATTTTTTTTTTTTTTTTACTTTTTTTTTTTTTTTTTTTTTTTTTTTTCTTTTTTTGTTTTTTTTTTTTTTTTTTTTTTGTTTCATAAATTTTTTTTTTTTTTTCTTATAAGGGCACGTTGACGGGGATTTTTTTTTTGTTTTTTTTTTTTTTTTGTTTTTTTTTTTTTTTTTTAAAGGTACAGAAAAAAAAAGTATTTAAAAAAGGGGGACTTTTTTTAACTTTTTTTTTTTAAGTATTTTTTTTGTTTTTTTTTTTTCATTTTTATAAGGGTTTTGTTTTTTTTTTGTTGTTTTTAGTTATGAGTTTTAACTTGGGATTTTTTTTATTAGGCTCCAGATTATAACGGGTTTAGGCTCTTAGCAACAATTTCCCGAGAATCGCTGGAATGTGAAGCCTAAGTGTACTTCTGTTTTTGTTAGAAAAGAAGTTCTATGGGATGGCACGGTCACCGATACAGGGGTGAGGATGGTATGGTCTCTTTGACTTCGCCGCTGATAGTAACACTTCTTAAGCGAGATGACACAACTGACCAGTGAGATAGGTTTTTCTTCGGGGTTTAAAAATCCAGGGAGAAAAATTATCAACTGTCAGTGTTCAGGAAAACATATACTCTCTTTCCCAGTAGAGCAGGAATAATAATATAAATATAGCTCTGGCAATGTTCTTCTCCAGTTTAATCTTTACAGACTTTAATTTGTTTGATGAGTAATATTAAACTGTTCTTGGGTTTGCTTTCTTTTTGATAAATTCAGGCAGCAGGACCCCAAACAAAGATCGCCACAAGATTAAATTTACAAATGTTTTCATCAAATGTTCTGGAGGTTTAAGAACTGAGTCTGGGGGACTCTATATAATTTATTGCTGGGACGCAAAGGTTGTATGATCATTCTATAGGAAAAGATAGAAAAACATGAAATCATACTGCAAAAATCCAATAATATTCTAATGCGCGATAAATTTACCGTTATGTGACTATTATATATATACTCGCAAATACAATTAGATATTTAAGAAACACTTCTCAAGTCTAATGGTTAAAAACACACACACACACATATATATATATACATATATATATACATATATATATATATATGTATATATATATATATGTATATATATATATATATATATATATATATATATATATATATATATATATATATAAAACTTAACTTAATTAATCAGTTATAAATTCCTTTGCGACTTTAAAAGTTAATTTAGGCATTTTAGCATCTATTATCTTTGGAAATAATGTAATAGATATATCATTAAACTTACCACTGGAACTTTTGAGATGGGTTTAATTTAATAGATTTAAATTAACACAAAATCCAATGAAATAAAAATGAATGAACTAGACCACTGATCACTAGAAACTAATATATATTATACCGTTTAGCACAGAAAAGAATTCACTCCACTATAGCCAACAATTCATATGAAATCTCGCAGGATTCAACTATACACTAGTGAATTTTAAAATCTCTGGCAAACGAATGATAAATTGCCTTCTGCAATGGTCTCTATTTATATGAAATGGAATGAAAGATCGGGAGGGGGGGTGAGGGGGGGGAAACACGTGAAAATTTCATACCTTATTTGAAATCATGGAAAATTCGAGATTCTACGCCGCCCGTCCTCTGCTCGATTTTTCAATGCTCTGATCGCTCGTCTCAGTCTACCGAGCGATTCTGTGGTTCACCCTAAGATGTGAAATGCCGGCGAGAATCTGTTTCGTCTTTTCTGGGACCACTGTTGCCTTTGATTGTGAATCTCTCTCCCGATAAGCTTTGGCAACTCCTACCAGGCGGGGTACCAGAAAGGTGTGGAGAAATGCTTGCTTTTAATCGCTCTAGAGATTGGCAGTAGGTGTAGCTTAACCTCTCCTAAGACAAACCGAAACTCCTGGATGCACAGATGAAGGAAACTAACTGCTATCAATTGCTCTAGAGATAGCCGTGGGCGTGGTTTAACCTTCCCTTAAGGCCATGCGATCTCCAGAATGCACAGAAGATAACAGTCTACATATTAATGAGCAAACGTGGTGAAAAATCCACGTTGACGAAAAAATTACAACAGTATTCTGGGGTACTGATGTTATACGATGGTTCTACCATATCATCTAACCATTCAGGGATGGCTGAGTTTCATCGTCACAGTTTATTAACTTACTTATCTGGCATATTGTATTTTTTTTTTAATTGTAACTGGCTGTTTCTTCTGTGCCGTAAACATGCACTGTTTTGTTTTTCTTTTCTCTATGAATGTTCTTTTGCCATGATAAGTGTTTATTCATACGAGGCATTGTTTAATCTTATGGTTATCATGTCGTATCATTGTTTTCTTGTCATATTTCTATTTCATTGTTTTTTTTTCCATTGCTGCTCATTCTTCTCGTACTTCATCTGGTCTTTGTACTTTTCACTTTTCATTTATGATGTCATACTGTTTCCATACTTGAGATACTTCATCTTTGTTTGAATTTCATTATCTCTGGATACTTTATTTCGTACTTTTCACGTACTTCCGTTACTATGTTTTTGTATTATATGACTTAACATTGTGTAAATTGTGTGTGTAGATATTATGATTGCATCGACCTCAATTTTTTTTCTTTGATGTAATTTTTTTTTTTTTTAAACCATATTTTTTCCCCGTGGGTCGGTGTAGTCTGTTAAGTCATATTTTTATTAATGGAGTTAAGTGTTAAAGACTTGTATGTACAGGTCGGATTTTTGTCACGCTAGTAAACACGCTCTGTGTGTTGAGAGATTTTTCTTAGTCGGGGGGCTGTATGCTCAGTAATTTTTGAACACAGCTCTACTGGCTAGCTGTTAGTTTGTTTTTGAAAAAAATATGATAAGGAATCTGGTCGAAGGTTCTTGAAATAGTTTGAGGGGGAAAGGCGGATGAATTCTGCTCACATCTCAAGCTGCGAGTTTGCGCTTGAATGAATTTTGTACTGAGCTGTTTTAAGCATCGGGTTTGTCGTGACAGTGTTTGGCTGGCAGAGCTTGAAAATGGACGTTTTACCATTATTGCTATTTTATGTGAAAGGAATATTTAATAATTGATATTGATTCTAAGCCAGGGATTACGGCTTACTTACGAACGTACGTTATTGTAGATTGAGAGATATTGACGGGAATGTTCTTTACCCCGGTGTTTGCTATTCTAAGCCTTGGATAAGGGCTTGCCAATGTACTGTTTACTGGAGTGAATTGCTGTACGAGTATATTGAGAGTTGCTGATGTTGTAGGAATTATGATGTTATTCCTCTAATGGATATTTGATCCTGCGGATTATACTAATGACTATTAGATGCTATGTGCTACTACTCGTTTGCCACATATTGTATACCTGTAGTGACCTAAGACAGTGTGCTGTTTTCTGATGTCCACGTTGCTGTGTAGTCAATAAACTGTGTCGAACGTTTTCCACTAGTTACAACATTTTCCTGACTATTTGCTGAGGTGTGTGTGTGATTGCTACGGAGAGTTATTCTAGAACTACATGACGTTCGCGTTTGTTGTATGCTGTTATCTACATTGTCACACACTTGTCGGCTACCTGTAAGCCCGACCTAAGCTGATTGCCTTCATCAGCGAAATTATATATTAACTTTGTTCAGCCACCCCGCAAGCAGGTGTTACAGCAATGCACACTGTAACAATGGCTGTTTATGGTTTTGTTATAGTCATGGTTGTTGTTCAGCGCTGGTGGGCTGGTGTATACTTTCCTCTTCTTGGCGCTTGGTTTATTCCGGACCATTTTGACTATATTGCGATCGGTGGAGGTATCCCGTAGGTCTGATCGGTGTGCTGTCTGATCAAGTGGTCGGTTCATAGGACTCATGTTTCTTTCATTATTTACAATCCTCAAAGAATGTTATGTTTACTTTATTCTTGAATCAAGACACAGACACACAAAAAACTTCGGAATAACTTTAAGCAAGACCTATTTCCTCTTTGTTTTTAGCTGTCATATAACCACATTTGTTTCTCACATAAATGTTGGTGTCTGTCTCAGGCATCTCATTATCATACAGTTGACACCAGACAACAGAAAAGAAATAGATGTCATAGGCTTACCGGGAACTGAACTGAGGCCTACCCAAACAGCACCATGACCTTGATGTGAAAATAACTTGTGAAAGAATACACAGAGGTGCAAAACTGGCTGTAAGTCCTTTCACAGCAAGGTCATGGCATTATTTGGATAGTCCTCAATTCGATTCCCAGTAAGCCTGTCATTATATATTTTTTTCTGTTGTCTGGTGTCTTTCTTTCTGTCCAACCAGTGCCAGTTAATTACCTGTATAATTACTATTCACAGGGAGCCGCGCTAGCGTAGTGGTTACAACACCGCTCTGGCGACCGGGTGATACAGGATCAAACCCGGGCGACGGCATTTGAGGATTTTTCGTCGACCGGGATTTGGACTGGATTAACTCGAGACCTGGCGAGGACATTTGAAGGAGTGTCGTCGACCAGGGACTGGCGGCTCCTGAGCCGACCCAGCTGCAATGGGTACCTCCGAAATCGGCGAGTATTTGCCTGAATGGCGAGGGACACCTGTCTCTGTACAAGAAATAAAGGGATACCACGTAAAATCAATGTCAGGTTAGACATAAAAAAAAAAAAATAATAACCTGAGATTTCGCCTCGAGTATTAGCGGGCGAACGCAAAAAAAAAAAAAAAAAAAAAAAAAAACTATTCACAGGACTCTTGTTTCCTTCATTATTTGCAATCCTCAAAGAATGTTATGTTTACCTTATTCTTGAATCGAGACACAGACAATAAAACATGGAGAATAACTTTAAGCATGATCTATTTCTTCTATGTTGTTTGCTGTCATACAACCACATTTTTGTCTCACATAAATGTTGGTGTCTGTCACAGGCATCTCTCATTATCGGAGAGTTTCTTCTTCACATGGGTTAACGAAGATCATGCTGTGAAACTGACATTTTCCGAAGCCATTTTATAATGCTTGTCATTCCCACGTTTTACCCATTAAACCACTTAGGTTACTGATTCCTGGATCCCATTCAATTAGTGGTGTTACTGGACAATTGTTAATGGTTTCCCTTCAGCTACTTAGGTTACTGGATAATGAATAAGAATTCCCATATGACAATTTAGCATACTGGATAATGAATAATGATTTCCATTTGACCACTTAGGTTACTGGATATTGAATAATTATTCCAATTTGACCACTTAGGTTACTAGATAATGAATAATAATTACATTTTGACCACATAGCATATTGGATAATGAATAATAATTACAATTTGACATCTTAGGTTACTGGATAATGAATAATAATTCAAATTTGACCACTTAGGTTACTAGAAAATAAAGAATGATTCCAATTTGACCACTTGGTTACTGGATAATGAATAAGAATTTCCATTTGACCATTTAGCTTACTGGATAATGAATAATTATTCCCATTCAATCCCATCAGACCACTTAGCTTACTCAAAACGTAAAGTAAGGAGCAACAAAATCGTGATTACAAAAAGTTTTTTTATTGGTGCACAAGTGAGAAAAGGCCCAGCTTAATTTAAAAATATATACACCAAAAATACAAGTCACTAATGACTTGGGCCACAACTTGGAGCCTTGAGGACATTCCTAAGTAGACAGGTAACAGTTTAAATACAAACATATATTATAGGAAAGCAACACTTATAGGGAAGCAACACTTATTTAATATTATGACTTTCATATAGGCTGAGCAACTCTGAAAGAGTTGCTCAGCCTAGGAACTGCCCAGCATCACGCAAGAAACAAGTAAACGAACGGAAGAAATGAGCATTAAGACCTACATGCTGAGAGAGCCAGAAATTAAGACCAGATATCAGGGGCTTATTGCTACAGCGGTGAGAAACACAGAATAACAACCTGATGACTTGGAAACCATGTGGCTTAAATTCACGGACATCATAAAGACAGCTGCTGCAGAAGCATGTGGTGAAGTCCGACTTGGGAACAAGAGAAAGAGGACATCTTGGTGGACAGAGGAAGTCAAAGAGAAAATAAGAGAGAAGAAAATGGCATGGAAACAATACTTAGGAACTAAAAACACAGCGGGACAAACAGAGAAATATAGAGAATATGTGATGCTCAGAACAGAAGCAAAGAACAAGGTGCTAGCAGATAACAGAAGTCCTGGAAAGAATTTGGAGAAAAGCTAGAAAAAGATGCGCAAGAAAACCAGAAATTGTTCTATAAGACCCTAAAGAACATGAGGAAGGAAAAACAATGCCCTCTCATATTTATAAAGGACAAGCAAGGCAAATTGCTTACTGCCCCGAAGGAAGTAATGGAAAGATGGAAATAATATTTCTCAGAACTCCTTGATGGTGAGCAAAGTCAAGCATCAGAAATGATAACCACTAGCACAGAAGAGGAAACCAATGGTGATGAAGATGACATAAAGATGGAAGAACTGAAGGCAGCACTGGAGAAAATCAAGATGGGCAAAGCAGCAGGGCATGATGGTATAACACCAGAAATTGTTAAGTACATGGGAGCATCAGGCGACCTATTACTCTTAAGAGTCCTACAGGCAGCGTGGTGCAACAAGACCATATCAAAGGACTGGGAGATTGCCATCATAACACCAATTTTCAAAAAAGGGTGACAATCGACAATGTGGAAACCATAGAGGCATATCCCTTCTCAGTGTCCCTGGTAAAATCTACTCTAGAATCCTAGAGCAGAGACTCCGACGCCTAGCTGAACCACAATTGGATGAGGTCTAGTGCGGATTCCGAGCAAACCGAAGTACTCAAGACCTAATCTTCACACTCAGACAACTGAGTGAAAAGGCCCTTGAGTATAAGAGTGAGATCCATCTTTGTTTCATAGATCTGGAAAAGGCGTTTGACAGGTTCCCCTGAAGCAAACTTTGGGACTGTTTGGCAAGGAAGAACATTCCAGCACCTCTGATTCATGCTGTACAGAGCTTCTACAAGTCTTGCAGAAATTATGCGAGGACAGCAAACCATAAGTCAGAAGAGTTCAGGACCACCACTGGTGTAAGACAAGGTGATATACTGTCATCTTATCTTTTCATACTCCTCATGGACGATGTTATCAAGTCATGTAAGGAGAGGAGACCCAAAGACAGAAAATGCAGTCAGCGACCCATAGCTTGACTGCTTGCGTCAGGGAAAGCGAACCAGAGCTGTTTTAGGTGCGAAGTGGTAATGTATTAGGCTATATTCTCATGGGATGACCAAACCACTTAATTTTCTGTCTCTCTGTATACTTGATGCATGATGTAGTTCCTACAATTCCTCTGATGTCATAATTTTATTATTCTATCTCTTCTGGTAACATTGACGTTTTTTTTTAAAACAGGATCTAATTTTCCTTTTCCTGTGCTTTGGTTAGGGGCGATGCCTGACACTAATGGCTTAGAGTTAGTCAGAATATTCTATAACTGTTCAAAAAAAGAAACGGGACCAGAAGACGCAGCAATAGAGACCGCAGTCAGCGACTCATAGCTTGACTGCCTGCGTCAGGACCAGCGAACCAGAGCTAGTCAAGACCGTGCTCCACCTCCACGTGGTGGTCCTGGAAACAGCCTGCAGCAATGCAGTCTGGCTGAGCGAGCACGGATCGCAATGGGAAGGCAAACCCGGTCCTAAAAAATGCCGTGCAGAAGTCGGATGTGTCGACCGAAAGGTGCAGATATCACAGCTATGTTGTAAACAGACACAACGCAACCACCGTCCTTTTCAGGGCGAACGAGGAAGAAGAAGAAAAAAAAAAGAAACGCAACTTTTTTGGTGTTACTTTTATAAAAGATATTCGCTGATTGGACATCTGTCAACCTATCGGCTGTGTCCACCTGGTCATTAACTTCTCGTGGTTACCTGAATTGTACTCACCTCATGATTCGTGAGGTCATGAAAGAGGTCAAGGTCAAAACAACATTTTTGACAATAACTCGTGACAGGTTCATGAGAATCCCGTGAAACTTACTGAACACAAAACTCTCTGACCATATTATTGAATGCCTATAAAAGATTGACGCTCCTCGAATAAATTCAGTTGAAAATGTAATGCACAAGTATGGCTCATCTCACTACAGAACAACGACTCATCAACATTGGACTTTTACAGACTGACAGTCACAAAGTGTAGTGGCCATACAATTTAATGTGGTTAGAAGCACCATTAGTCGCCTTTAAGGGCGATTTCAAGAAATTGGCACAGTGGCAGACCGGCCGCGCAGTGGAAGACCCAGAGTCACAACTCCTGCCGAAGACCGCTTCATACGGCTGCGTCACCTCAGGAATCGACTTGCATCTGCGTCCTCCACAGTCCAGTCAATGTCAGCAGCTCGTCGAATTTCAGATCAAACGGTAAGGAACCGGCTGCACGACTTTGGTCTTTGGGCTAGAAGACCCTACAGAGGTCCTGTTCTTACGGACCGGCATCGCCAGAACCGACTGCAGTGGGCGAACCAGCATCGTCAATGGACAGTTGGGAATGACTGGAGACGGGTTTGGTTTAGTGATGAAACATTTTTTGTGCTCCAGCGACACGATAGACGGAGAAGAGTTTACCGCAGAGTCCATGAGCGCTACTACGCCCAGAACAGCGTTGATGAGGCTCCTCCACATGGTGGCGGAGGTGTACTGATGTGAGGGGCGATCAACTTCATGGGAAGAAGTGACCTGGTGCAAATTGAAGGACGCCTGAATGCCCAACGATACGTCGCTGAAATTCTTCGTCCTCACGTCCTTCCACTTCTGGCTGCACGGGGGTCGATTTTTCAGCAGGATAACGCTCGACGTCATGTGGCACAACTCACCACCCAGTTCCTTGCTGACAACAACGTCCAGACCATTCCGTGGCCAGCCATGTCATCAGACATGAACTCCATATAACGCTTATGGGATGAACTCGACAGACGACTCCGCCAGCGAGACGTGGCCCCAGCCAATCTCCGACAGTTGTCTCTTGCACTGCGGGAAGAGTGGGCAGCCATCCCACAACAACAGATCCAACGGCTAATCGGATCCATGTCAAGGAGATGTCGTTCTCTGATAGAGGCCAGAGGAGGCCATACACCTTACTGAAACGGAGGCCTCAGTCGCAAAGAATAAAAGTCCAAACCAAATTTAATGAACATCATTTCATTGTTAAAGTCTGAAAGTTTCTTCATGCCAAGATTGACACATTAATTCCGTAAAATAAAATTTTGGTACAAGTTTGAAATTTGGTATCCATTACCACTGCAATAATGTTGCGTTTCTTTTTTTGAACAGTATATTTATCAACTATAATCTTGTTTCCATACGGATAGTCTGATCTTTGAGTAGTGGTGACTGTTGGTACTGGCTTTTTGAAATCTTGTTTTAATTTCTGTGCCAAGTCTTAAAATGCTTTCTACGTACATGTATTTGACATCTGAAACCTGCTTATGCCTTAAGTTTTTGACACGTATGTTAAGTGGGGCATCTTCTTCTTCTTCTTTGATCCATAACCGCCAACCGTCAAAGCAGTCAGCGGCCATCACGCCTGGTGGCGTCTTGTAGGGCAGCAACAAATTGATTCCACTTTGCTCGGTCGGCGGCCATCCTTCGTACAGTGCCCCAACTGTGGTTCATTCTTTGCATCTCAGCTTCCACAGTTCTCCGCCAAGTTGTTTTTGGTCGGCCTCTCTTTCGCTTTCCCTCGGGGGTCCATAGCATAGCTGTTCTTGCGATGGTATCAGGGTCCCTTCTGAGGACATGGCCAACCCAACTCCAGCGTCTGCCAGCTAAAACTCCGAATAAGTAGTTCAAAAAGATACTGTCTGTGATGTGTAAATAGGTTAAAAACAAGAGTTCAAATACTGTGACATTCACTTGTAGTACTTCAGCATCAACATAAAGTTTAAATAAATCAGTATCGACATAATGGTAAACAGCAGAACAAAAATTATGTGGTTTTACCTGCAAGTGATCTACAGTTTGATTGTTGTGACAACTTGTCCCTGGTTTAGATATATTTAATTATTCGAATTAAATTATATGTAGGTGTGGGAAGGGAAGATGAGCGTCTAAATATGACTGGCGGTTATTTGCATATGTCAGTATTATCATTATCACAATATTCCTCTTCGTGGCTTCCAGAGCGTCTAAACATGACGGGCGGTTATTTGCATATGTCAGTATTATCATTATCATAATATTCCTCTTCGTGGCTTATAGAGCGTCTAAACATGACGGGCGGTTATTTGCATATGTCAGTATTATCATTATCATAATATTCCTCTTCGTGGCATCCAGAGCGTCTAAACATCAGGGGCGGTTATTTGCATATGTCAGTATTATCATTATCATAATATTCCTCTTCGTGGCTTCCAGAGCGTCTAAACATGACGGGCGGTTATTTGCATATGTCAGTATTATCATTATCATAATTTTCCTCTTCGTGGCTTATAGAGCGTCTAAACATGACGGGCGGTTATTTGCATATGTCAGTATTATCATAATATTCCTCTTCGTGGCATCCAGAGCGTCTAAACATGACGGGCGGTTATTTGCATATGTCAGTATTATCATTATCATAATTTTCCTCTTCCTGGCTTCCAGAGCGTCCGATTGGTAGTGTGGTAAGATCACTGGTCTCTCGCGGCATAGGTGCCGGCTTTGAATCACGGTATCGACACGCTCCAGTCTACCCAGCTGTAAATGGGTACCTGATTTTGAGTTAGGGAAGGAAAGGGCAGCGAGGAAGGGAACTGATTACCCCACATCTCGATGGTGGACCTAGTGTAGTGAAGTATCTAACCCTTTACTCCTCTACAACAGAATCTGCTATGGGACTACCTTTTATGTAGCCATCACTACAGCTGGTCACCGTGTAGGAAGCTCATACCAAACATTCACATACTCTTGCCGTAGTGGTTTCTTTATCAATTTGTTTTACATGATGAAGTAGACAGATAAAAATATGTATAGGTGTTCATAAATAATCAAACAATGAGGAGCTGATATGGAGTATGAATATAATGAAGAGCAGAGGCGTACTTGAAATTATTTAGCACCAATGGGCGGATCCTTTATTTAGCACAACTACCCCTTTAAATAAACACACAGAAACATATACAATGCTTGCTTGTAGATTTTAAACAGCACAGTTTATACACCTCCTCCCCTTTACACTCAGTACGCCCCTGATAAAAAGAAGAGTAAACGTTTTCATAACGAACTGAAATATGGACTTATAGAAGTGTAGTAAGAAACATAGTCGAAGTTAGGATGGTGTTCATGATTGGGGGCGCTGAGGCGGAAGACTTGAATTTTATCACCAAATAACTTCAGGTCCATCAGTTTTATATCCTCGAGTAAAATGTCTGAATATATAACTGTAGGTCTTGTAATGGTCAAAGGTACACATTCTGTCTTAAACAGAAGCTTGTCTTTAACCTTCTGAGGTAAGGGCAGCTTGTTTACTCTGGTCTCACGTCCTGGAGATGCGCCTACAGTAGACGACACAGCGACGAATGATAGAGTGAATAGGGTCATTGTTTGGGAGGATATTTCATCCAGGAATTTGAGACACTCCTGGTTTCGGTACCTTCCAACAATACGTCTCGTGACGTTGGAGCAGGTCCGCCCAGACACATCAGAGTTTGTGAGAAGCAAGTTTTCCGTGAAGTAACGAGCTAGTGGTACATTTTCAGCCAGAACCGCCATGCAAAGAGGGGAGACGTCAAAGTTCATGTCGCTTGTACAACTTGCTTCCAATACTTCATCTGATTGGACATCGATGGGCATTAGTCCACAACGAATCAGCTTGGGTATTATTTCTATTTGACCCTGGAGGATGATTCTGTGAATAAGAGCTGGGCTGAGGTAAGATATACAAGCACCTTTGTCTAGGAAAGACTCCATGCAGCACATAATTTCACTTCCAAGATAGGGATTCTTCAGAAGGAATGAAAGTGCTGTCTTGGTACTGTCTGTTTTACTGACAGTGTTGACGTCTGCTCCTGAATTCAGCAGTGTTAAAATTGTGTCTTTTGAGCACTTGCAGGCAGCCATCATCAAGGGAGAGAAACCATCATTGTTCTGACAGTCCATATCGCACCCCGCACTTATCAGAGCTGTGACAATTTATGTTCTAGGTCTCATGGATCTGATCAGTGCGCACAACAGAGCGGTGTTTCCATACGCGTCTTTCACATTTACGTCAGCACCCAAAGAGATTAGTTCTGTCGTTAGTGCCAGATTGTCCCCAATCACTGTGTACATCAGAGCTGTTAATCCTTCAGAGTTTTGTACGTTGATTATATTTTGACTGTCTTTAGTCAAACGAATAAGAAAGAACACATTCGTGAAACAATCCAATGCTGCAGCACACTTAAGAGCGGTGTTACCTCGTTTGTCCTTGTCATTAAGATCTGCGCCATGGTCTACCAAAACCTGCATCAGGCTCGCACGGTCTTCTGTTGAAGCTGCTATCATTAATGGCGTTCTACCTTCCCTGCTTCTTTCGTTCACAGAAGCCCCATTTTGAAGCAGAGCGGTAACAACCTCCACTACAGAAGAGTCATCTTCATACCTGTCAGTGTTCATTAGAAACTGAATCAGTGGTGTGTTGCTTCCAGATATCTTTCCTGCCATTTGACTAACTTCTGCTTCTCTCGTGATCAGCAGCTTCTGTTGTTCCGCTAAAGTAGGGTTTGCGAATATCTTGTTGCTTATCTTCTTTCTTTGTCCACTTGGATTTTCCTGTGTAAAAAAAAAGAACAGAAAAGGGTATCTTTAGTAAGTCATTCGAAAAATTGAAATCGTGGACATAAATCACTTTCTGAGAGATTAATTTAATAAGCTAAAAATAAACATTGTGAAACGTTTTATTTACTTCCATCACACCTGACTGTTGTATCACTGTTACATGGCTACTGACCATGTCAGATAGGACACTATCGTTGTGATAGTGTTCAGGTATTAAGGTACAGTGTACTTCATATATTCCTCTGTCGCGACATAAAATTTTCCAAGACCCAAATAAAATATGTTTAGCAAGACTCAACTATGTCGAGATGAAATAAATAAAACATATACGTGGTGAAAAATATCTTCTGATACAAGATAAGCCATTGAAATGGTATGACAAGATAACTAATGTGGAGCTGATGACAAGAACCAGACACGTGACAGTGGAACGAGAGATGAGAAGAAGACGGTGGAGATGGATGGGACACACATTAAAGAAGCATGTTGATAGCATTACTATACAGTCCTTAGTCTGAAATCCCCCAGGATAAAATTATCATCAATAAAAGAGGTTGTCACAAATATCCAATATTTCAGCTGCGTTTATAATAATAATAAAAGTCGTCCATGAGGGAGTTGTCTACTATTGTAAGTAGAAGTAAACTATGAGGAATGAGGTTACAAAATCTATTTAGTTCACACATCGTTTATGAAAGAAGCGATCCTAACTTGTATTTTGTGTGTGTGTGACGTCACATTTCTTGAAACCCCCTTCCTTCTATCATCACAAAATATTCGCCCTCCCCCGTCACTGCGTGTCGTCACATGTGAACGACCTCTAAGAGAAGTAAACAGAGACTAAATAATTTGATACATGAAGAAGAGGAGACAGACATGAAAAGACGCTCAGATCGTGAAGGGACGACTTCAAAAATCAACGGTTAAAGAACAACAACATTGAATTGTGGGTAAAGTCGTTTTGGGACATAGACAAAAAGATAACGGTTGGCTACTATTAAAGAGATATGAGCCTCGCCATGTATAAACCGTTAACAGAATGGAACTGATAACAAGAGCCAGACAAATATCAATGGGACAAGAGATAACAGGGCGCTGTCGATGTGCACACGGTGAGAAAATCTGTTGAACATAACAATGGCAGTCTTTTTTTCTGGAATCCCCAGGGTAACAGAGGCAGAGGTAGACTGCCCCAAATAGAGAAGAGCGCTGGAGACAGTAATGAAAATGATAAGGAAGACATAGAAAGAACATAAGCGGATGTCACGTGACAGGAGACATTGGTATGTTGTTATTGAAAGTCACAGCCGATAGCAAGAGAACAAATTTATACATTTCTGCCAAGACAATAAAGAGAACAAATTTATACATTTCACCCAAGAAAATAAAGAGAACAAATTTACACATTTCTGCCAAGAAAATAAAGAGAACAAATTTATACATTTCTGCCAAGACAATAAAGAGAACAAATTTACACATTTCTGAGAAGACAATAAAGAGAACAAATTTACACATTTCTGCCAAAAAAATAAAGTAGACAAATGTATACATTTCTGCCAAGACAATAAAGAGAACAAATTTCCACATTTCTGCCAAGACAATAAAGAGAACAAATTTACACATTTCTGTCAAGAAAATAAAGAGAACAAATTTACACATTTCTGCCAAGACAATAAAGAGAACAAATTTATACCTTTCTGCCAAGACAATAAAGAGAACAAATGTATACATTTATGCCAAGACAATAAAGAGAACAAATTTATACATTTCTGCCAAGACAATAAAGAGACCAAATTTACACATTTCTGCCATGAAAATAAAGAGAACAAATTTACACATTTCTGCCAAGAAAATAAAGTAGACAAATTTATACATTTCTGCCAAGAAAATAAGGAGAACAAATTTACACATTTCTGCCGAGACGATAAAGAGAAAAAATTTATACAATTCTGGCAAGACAATAAAGAGAACAAATTTACACATTTCTGCCAAGAAAATAAAGTAGACAAATTTATACATTTCTGCCAAGACAATAAAGAGAACAAATTTACACATTTCTGCCAAGAAAAAAAAAGAGAACAAATTTATACATTTCTGCCAAGACAATAAAGAGAACAAATTTACACATTTCTGTCAAGACAATAAAGAGAACAAATTTACACATTTCTGCCAAGACAATAAAGATAACAAATTTATACATTTCTGTCAAGACAATAAAGAGAACAAATTTACACATTTCTGCCAAGACGATAAAGAGAACACATTTATACATTTCTGTCAAGACAATAAAGAGAACACATTTATACATTTCTGCCAAGACAATAAAGAGAACACATTTATAAATTTCTGCCAAGACAATAAAGAGAACAAATTTATACATTTCTGCCAAGACAATAAAGAGAACAAATTTACACATTTTTGCCAAGAAAATAAAGAGAACAAATTTACACATTTCTGCAAGGAAAATAAAATAGACAAATTTACACATTTCTGTCAAGAAAATAAAGAGAACAAATTTAGACATTTCTGCCAAGACAATAAAGAGAACAAATTTATACATTTCTGCAAAGACAATAAAGAGAACAAATTTACACATTTCTGCCAAGACAATAAAGAGAACAAATTTACACATTTCTGCCAAGAAAATAAAGAGAACACATTTACACATTTCTGCCAAGAAAATAAAGAGAACAAATTTATACATTTCTGCCAAGACAATAAAGAGAACAAATTTACACATTTCGGCCAAGAAAATAAAGAGAAAAAATTTACACATTTTTGCCAAGACAATAAAGGGAACAAATTTACACATTTCTGCCAAAAAAAAATGGGAACAAATTTACACATTTCTGCCAAGAAAATAATGGGAACAAATTTACACATTTCTGCCAAGAAAATAAAGAGAACAAATTTAGACATTTCTGCCAAGACAATAAAGAGAACAAATTTATAGATTTCTGCCAAGACAATAAAGAGAACAAATTTACACATTTCTGCCAAGACAAAAAAAGAGAACAAATTTATACATTTCTGCCAAGACAATAAAGAGAACAAATTTATACATTTCACCCAAGACAATAAAGAGAACAACTTTATACATTTCTGCCAAGACAATAAAGAGAACAAATTTACACATTTCTGCCAAGACAATAAAGAGAACAAATTTACACATTTCTTCCAAGAAAATAAAGCAGACAAATTTACACATTTCTGCCAAGAAAATAAAGAGAACAAATTTACACATTTCTGCCAAGACAATAAAGAGAACAAATTTATACATTTCTGCCAAGACAATAAAGAGAACAAATTTACACATTTCTTCCAAGACAATAAAGAGAACAAATTTACACATTTCTGCCAAGAAAATAAAGTAGACAAATTTATACATTTCTGCCAAGACAATAAAGGGGACAAATTTACGCATTTCTGCCAAGAAAATAAAGGGAACACATTTACACATTTCTGCCAAGAAAATAAAGGGAACAAATTTACACATTTCTGCCAAGAAAATAAAGGGAACAAATTTACACATTTCTGCCAAGAAAATAAAGGAAACAAATTTACACATTTCTGCCAAGAAAATAAAGGGAACAAATTTACACATTTCTGCCAAGAAAATAAAGGGAACAAATTTACACATTTCTGCCAAGAAAATAAAAGGAACAAATTTACACATTTCTCAGCAGAAAATAAAGTAGACAAATTTAAACACTTCCCTAGAGAAAACAATGGAAACAACTTTCTATCAAGAACACAGAAGCCAAATTTACACGCTTCTCTCAAGAAAACAGAAGACAAATTTACACTTCTCAGAGGAAAATAAAGACACATTTACACTTTTCTCAAGAAAAAAATAAGACAAATTTATACTTCTCTCAACAAAACAGAAGACATATTTACACACTTCTCATTATCATCAGCTGCCATCTCCACAACGAAGGTTGGCTGTAAAGGATTTCCAACGTCTTCTGTCTCCTGTCTTGGTGATGCACTCTGAAAGACTCTTTCCTATCCATCTCTTGATGTTATCCTCACACTTATAGCGCTGTCTTCCCCTTGCACGTTTGCCTTCACCTCTCCCTTCTATTATGGTCTTCTGCAGGGTGTTATGCCTTTTTATGTGGCCAAAGTATTTTAGCTGCCGAACTTTGATCTCCCTCATTAGTTCTCTTTTCATACCTAGATTTCCCAGGACCTCCTTATTTGTTTTCATCTCTTTCCACGAGATACGCCCTATTCTTCTATATATCCACATTTCAAGAGCCTCAATTCTTTCTTCCAAATGCTTATACATCGTCCATGTTTCTGCACAATACAGAAATGCAGAATATATATAACACTTTATGATTCTCAGTTTTAATTTGTGAGATAACTGTTTAGATGTCAGTATGTGTTTCATGTTGTTGAATGTAGCTTTGGCCATTCCTATTCTCTTCTTGATTTCTGTTTCATCTGCCATCTTCTGTTATTATATGACCAAGATATACGTAGCTCTTGACTTGTTCCAGGATTTTCCCATTTACGCTTATCTTTAATGTGGGTTTATCGTCTGTTTTGCTAATTATCATAGTTTTTGTTTTCTCAATATTAATGTTGAGTCCATATTCTTGACTTATACTGTTCACTTGCTTCACTAGTTCTTGTAACTACTGTTCGCTGTCAGCTAACAACACTGTATCATCTGCATATCTAAGGTTGTTTATTGACCTTCCACTGATGTTCAGTCCTGGTATTTTCTGTATCTGTTTGAAAAATGTTTCGGTGTATAGATTAAATAGGCAGGGGGACAGCACACAACCTTGTCTGACACTTCTTTTTATGTCTATGTATGGTGAATAATTCCTTCCAGATCTTACTGTGGCAGTTTGCTCCCAATAAAGGTTACTGGGTATTCTTATATCCTTTCCATCAATACCTATGTCTTCGAGGCATTCAATTATTTTCTCATGATGGACTCTTGTCAAAAGCCTTCTTATAGTCAATGAAGCACATGTACATACTTTTTTGGACCTCTGTATAAGTTTCTGCTAATATTCTTAGACAAAATATAGCCTCTCTTGTTCCACTGTTCCGTCTAAAACCAAACTGTTCTTCTTGGATTTCGCTGTCTACCTTACATTTTATTCTTTCATGTATGATTTTGAGCAGTAACTTAATTGCGTGACTCATCAGGCTGATTGTTCTGAAGTCTGAACATTCTGTTGCATTAGGTTTTTTGGGCAATGTTATAAAAACTGATGTCTTCATGTCGTGTCGTATATATCCTGTATTGTATATATCGTTGCATAGATCTGTGATTGTATCTATGCCAAAGCTCTCCAGGGCTTCTATCATTTCAATTTTTATGTTATACGTGCCTGCTGATTTTCCTTTTTGTATCATATGTATGGCATTCTCTACTTCTGATCTGAGAATGTTTGGGCTTTCATTAGAATCTGGTGATGGTTTTTTTACCTCTGTTGTCCTCGAATAGTTCTTTTACGTATTCTGCCCATCCGTTTGATATGTCTTTCTCATCAAGTAATATTACACCATTTTTGTTCTTGATACAGCTTTCTCCTTGTGCAAACGGCGACCTATTTGATAATTTCTTTATTTCCTCATGCATATCTCTTGTCATGTGCTTTGCCTCCAAGTCTTCTATTTCCGTGCATTTTGTTTCAATCCACCTTTCTTTTGCTTGTCTACACATAGTACGTATGTCATTGTCTATTGTTTTATATTCTGGAGTGTTTTTTTGCTTTCTTTCTTTCTGCTTTTTTACTCAAAAGCGAATTGACACACTTCTCTCACACACACAAAAAACAGAAGACAAATTCACACACTTCTCTCAAGAAAACAAATTTACACTTCTCTCAAGAAAACAAAGATAAATGTATACTTCTCTCGAGAAAACAAAGTCAAATTTATACACTCCTCTCATGCAAACAAAGATAAATGTACACTTCTCTCAAGCAAACAAAGATAAATGTACATTTCTCTGAAGAAAACAAAGATAAATTTACACTTCTGTCAACGAAAACAAAGATAAATTTACACTTCTGTCAAGACAACAAAGACAAATTTACACTTCTGGAGTAGAAAACTAATGGCTGATATGTAACACATTTTAAAGGAAACTATCCAAATAGAAGAGCCCATGAAGTATAAAAAATTAATCATGATGCTAATCAAGACCTACACAGTTTCAGTATTAGAGACAACAAAACATCACGTGATGTTAATGGAGACCTATCCATTTTTATATCAGAAGCAGAGAAAGCAATAAATAAGATGAAAACAAGAAAATCAACAAACATGGACAACATAAATATAGAAATTATAGAAGCCCTGCAAAATTGTCATCATCATCACGTTTCAGCTCCCCGAGGACAATAATTATACAGTAACAAAAATTCAAATATAATACAATATATTGAAGCCACAGCCTCTCGTCCCGTGCCGTCTGCTCAAGGTTCTTCTATGTCTTTATCTATCGTTTGTGTCTCTATTTGTCTTCTCAGTGTGTTTTTCTGTCACTTTATCTTTTTTTTTTCTTTGTAATTCCAGAAGATGGTCTGTCTTGTAGCGCCTTCTGCTTATCTCTTGTTCTACTGGCACTTGTTTGGTTCTTGTCATCAGTTCCATCTTGTTCTACTGGCACTTGTTTGGTTCTTGTCATCAGTTCCATCTTGTTCTACTGGCACTTGTTTGGTTCTTGTCATCAGTTCCATCTTGTTCTACTGGCACTTGTTTGGTTCTTGTCATCAGTTCCATCTTGTTCTACTGGCACTTGTTTGGTTCTTGTCATCAGTTCCATCTTGTTCTACTGGCACTTGTTTGGTTCTTGTCATCTGTTCCATCTTGTTCTACTGGCACTTGTTTGGTTCTTGTCATCAGTTCCATCTTGTTCTACTGGCACTTGTTTGGTTCTTGTCATCAGTTCCATCTTGTTCTACTAACACTTGTTTGGTTCTTGTCATCAGTTCCATCTTGTTCTACTGTCACTTGTTTGGTTCTTGTCATCAGTTCCATCTTGTTCTACTGGCACTTGTTTGGTTCTTGTCATCAGTTCCATCTTGTTCAACTGGCACTTGTTTGGTTCTTGTTATCAGTTCCATCTTGTTCTACTGGCACTTGTTTGGTTCTTGTCATCAGTTCCATCTTGTTCTACTGGCACTTGTTTAGGTCTTGTCATCAGTTCCATCTTGTTCTACTAACACTTGTTTGGTTCTTGTCATCAGTTCCATCTTGTTCTACTGTCACTTGTTTGGTTCTTGTCATCAGTTCCATCTTGTTCTACTGGCACTTGTTTGGTTCTTGTCATCAGTTCCATCTTGTTCAACTGGCACTTGTTTGGTTCTTGTTATCAGTTCCATCTTGTTCTACTGGCACTTGTTTGCTTCTTGTCATCAGTTCCATCTTGTTCTACTGGCACTTGTTTGGTTCTTGTCATCAGTTCCATCTTGTTCTACTGGCACTTGTTTGGTTCTTGTCATCAGTTCCATCTTGTTCTACTGGCACTTGTTTGGTTCTTGTCATCAGTTCCATCTTGTTCTACTGGCACTTGTTTGGTTCTTGTCATTAGTTCCATCTTGTTCTACTGGCACTTGTTTGGTTCTTGTCATCTGTTCCATCTTGTTCTACTGGCACTTGTTTGGTTCTTGTCATCAGTTCCATCTTGTTCTACTGGCACTTGTTTGGTTCTTGTCATCAGTTCCATCTTGTTCTACTAACACTTGTTTGGTTCTTGTCATCAGTTCCATCTTGTTCTACTGTCACTTGTTTGGTTCTTGTCATCAGTTCCATCTTGTTCTACTGGCACTTGTTTGGTTCTTGTCATCAGTTCCATCTTGTTCAACTGGCACTTGTTTGGTTCTTGTTATCAGTTCCATCTTGTTCTACTGGCACTTGTTTGGTTCTTGTCATCAGTTCCATCTTGTTCTACTGGCACTTGTTTAGGTCTTGTCATCAGTTCCATCTTGTTCTACTAACACTTGTTTGGTTCTTGTCATCAGTTCCATCTTGTTCTACTGTCACTTGTTTGGTTCTTGTCATCAGTTCCATCTTGTTCTACTGGCACTTGTTTGGTTCTTGTCATCAGTTCCATCTTGTTCTACTGGCACTTGTTTGGTTCTTGTCATCAGTTCCATCTTGTTCTACTGACACTTGTTTGGTTCTTGTCATCAGTTCCATCTTGTTCTACTGGCACTTGTTTGGTTCTTGTCATCAGTTCCATCTTGTTCTACTGGCACTTGTTTGGTTCTTGTCATCAGTTCCATCTTGTTCTACTGGCACTTGTTTGGTTCTTGTCATCAGTTCCATCTTGTTCTACTGGCACTTGTTTGGTTCTTGTCATCAGTTCCATCTTGTTCTACTGGCACTTGTTTGGTTCTTGTCATCAGTTCCATCTTGTTCTACTGGCACTTGTTTGGTTCTTGTCATCAGTTCCATCTTGTTCTACTGGCACTTGTTTGGTTCTTGTCATCAGTTCCATCTTGTTCTACTGGCACTTGTTTGGTTCTTGTCATCAGTTCCATCTTGTTCTACTGGCACTTGTTTGGTTCTTGTCATCAGTTCCATCTTGTTCTACTGGCACTTGTTTGGTTCTTGTCATCAGTTCCATCTTGTTCTACTGGCACTTGTTTGGTTCTTGTCATCAGTTCCATCTTGTTCTACTGGCACTTGTTTGGTTCTTGTCATCAGTTCCATCTTGTTCTACTGGCACTTGTTTGGTTCTTGTCATCAGTTCCATCTTGTTCTACTGGCACTTGTTTGGTTCTTGTCATCACTTCCATCTTGTTCTACTGGCACTTGTTTGGTTCTTGTCATCAGTTCCATCTTGTTCTACTGGCACTTGTTTGGTTCTTGTCATCAGTTTCACGTTAGTAATCTTGTCGTACAACTTTAATTCTTCTATTCTACGCAAGTACACAGTAATGAGAGGTCTGTAAATTCTTGGTTGTTGTTTATATGGGTCTCCATGTTCCACAACCATACAATAGGATGTCTTAAACAGTTTTGTGTTAGGCTTTTCATGTGATATCCATATATTTCCCAATCCAATGAAAGCCTCACTTGCCTTTTGTATTCTGAATTTTGTGTCACTGTAGGCAGGGCTGGATTATCCATTAGGCTAAGTAGGCTGAAGCTGAGGGGCCCGGAGTTCTTGGTGGCCCGTGCATGTTAAACAACAAAATTAAAATGCATAAATGTATATAGAAAAAAGACAATGTTAGCACTTTGCAATAGCATTCATAACATTCTAAAATGACATTAAAAACAAAAATAACTAAAAAGACATGATGCACCCGGGCAAAATCATAACAGCGCATGAACTATTTGCTATTCCATAACTTTATTGCCTGTTAGGTGAAGAAGGGGTGGGGGAGGCGGGGTGCAAGCATCAAAAAGCCTAGAGGCCCTTCTTGGCGGCCTTTGACTCTATGTTCCTCCAACTTTATGTATAGCTACAAGTTTTTGGTATAGATAAAATTACGGATCTATGTAACGACATCTACAGATATAATACAGGACGAATGTCAAATAACCTGCCTACATCAGTCTCCACAACTGCCAGTTTCATTATTATAAACGAACTTTGATCAAATGTTTTGATTTAAAACAAAAAGACATCTGAGGGCTTAGTAATCTATTTTGAAAACAATTCAATTATCCAAGCATTCCAACTCCACAAGAAGCCCAAGTTCTCAACACAAACACGCTAAGTATTCCTGACCTGTGCCATCATTTCAACATCTTTCTATGTCTTCGTTTTTCCTTTCACGCCTGTCTTCATTTTTCTTCTCCGTGTCTATTTTGGTCTTTATTTTTTTTTACCCTGTGAAGTCCATAACAGTAACTGCCTTGTAACGCTATCAACTGGTTTTCTTAATGTATCATATCTAAGCTAGCGTCATCTTCTCACTTCTTGTTTCACTAGCTTTTATCTAGTTATTTCCATTAGTTCCACATTAGTTATCTTATTTTACAGTTTACTTATCTCCATCAGTTCCCCATCAGTGATCTTATTATACAGTTTAGTTATCTCCATCAGTTCCACATCAGTGATCTTATTTTACAGTTTACTTATCTCCATCAGTTCCACATCAGTGATCTTATTTTACAGTTTGCTTATCTCCATCAGTTCCACATCAGTGATCTTATTATACAGTTTAGTTATCTCCATCAGTTCCACACCAGTGATCTTATTATACAGTTTAGTTATCTCCATCAGTTCCACATCAGTGATCCTATTATACAGTTACATTCCTTATTATCTGTGCAGGTACCCGTTTATGAAAGTCTGTATCTTTCTGGTTGTCATTTGTTAGTGGGAACAAACTGTTTGTCAGATTGTTCAAAGAGTTGGGCGACATCAGCTGAGGTTCAAAGATGTGAGATCATTGTCTGTATATTTCTTTACACTTCACATAATGCCTCCAGACTAAGCTGGCCGTGTCCGCATGGGAGATGGTCGCATCCCATTCTACTGGACGATGGAAAAAAGAACATCAAAGATGTGTGCAAGAGAGAAATGAGGGCACTGAACATAAATCCAGCAACCTGGGAGGATGACGCTGCCGATCGCACCAAGTTGTGATGCTTTCTACGGCGCTACCTTAGATTGGGCGAAAAGAAGCTCTCACAACAAGCAGAAGAGAGGAGAAAACGTAGAAAGAAACACCAGGAAAATAAGCAGCTGAGGACTTTCACCTCAGGGGCGCTTTCCCATAGTCAGTTATGACTGAAGGAGCTATTATATGATTATTAGTGAGTTATACAAAGAGAGGATTGAGACACGCGTACCTATTAGCCCTTGCCTATAACAGAACAGAACCAAAGAACCAAATTCAGGACCGTAATCAAAATAGAGGTAATTGAATCTAGATACAGCTAAAAGTAGTCATATAGCAGATACTGCCGTAAGGAAGTCAAGTGTTAGAGACTTCACTATACTAGAACCTGCTTTGACATGTGGGGTAACCAGTTCCCTTACTCGCTGTCTATGTTGTCCTTAACTAAGAGCAGAGTCAGGTACCCATTGACAGCTGGGTAACCTTCAGCGGGACGTGTTTCGAACCCTGTACCTATGCCGCGAGTGACCATCGCTCTAATCACTCTACCAATCGGACCAATTGAATATACTATCCTAGTTGCCCATCAGGGTTTGACTGTTATATTTTTCTCCATCAGTTAAAGAAAACTTATAATTTATAAACATAGAAGAAAGGCCGGGACTAAGCATTGATGGAAGATCAAAAGATAACCTTAGAAATGCAGATGAAGAAAATAAATAACGGAAATCATTAACCCAATGTGGATATTAATTATGTGGGGAAAAAACCATGATCAGTAGCGAAACAGATGACAATCTAAATAATTAAGTTAGAATAAACAGTAAGATCCTAGAAAAAGTAAAACGTATTCTTACGCCTTAAATACTTAGATGACAGATGTCAAACAGAAATCATGTAGATAATATGAATGGCCAAAACTACATTCAAGAACATGAAGCAGATATTAACCCAACCAGATAATAAACAAGAAGACAGTCATAGAAAAATGTAGATATATATAGACATTGTAAGGCACTGACGCGTGGATAATGAACAATCAATTACAATAAAGAATTAAGGCGTTTGAATTATAGATACTTGTATGTAGACGCACTTTTTCTTTAAATATTACATCTTACATACCTTTATTTTGTCTTCTGTCCGTGGTCTGTCATAGGCTTGTTTGAAGACTTGATGTAACCTTAAGCGTAGAGCTACTATCCCAGTGTATCGATTTGTTAATATATTATAATTCTTCAGCGATGAGTATAAAGACGATTCTGTAGAAAATTGTCGTTGTTGTTGTTGTTGTTTTCGTCTACTATGTTGCTGTAATACCCTGTTCAACAAATTGTCGATATTTGGCGTACATTTTATACTTTTATGCATTAAGTGGACGCTTCGCGCCATATTCTTATCCCCGCCTCAGTCAGTTAAGCGTTATTTCATTGGCTGGTCAGTCTCCAAAACTCCAGTCTCATGGCTATGCAGGTAATCCTCAATGCGGCTGAAGGAATGGCTATAGGTCCAAAGCTCGGTGGAATGTGTCACATGCCACCGCTCAAAGCATTCATGGATGACACAACAATTCTGACATCAGATGAACATCAGGCCCGGAGGATGTTAGCACGCCTGGATGAACTAGTCAGCTGGTGCAGAATGAGCTTCAAACCCAAGAAGTCGAGAAGCCTATCAGTCAGGAAAGGGAAGATAGCAGAGGTCATATTCACGGTTTCCAGCCAAAGAATCCCTACTGTCATTGAGGAACCTGTTAAAAGTCTTGGCAGGGTGTACGATGCCTCTTTAAAAGACTCGAAGGCAGTGCAACAGACAATAGAAATGGCAGACAGAGGACTACAGATCATAGACCAAAGCAGACTCCTGGGAAAGTTCAAACTTTGGTGCCTCCAGTTCATGTTGATACCGAAGTTGCTGTGGCCACTGCTTATATATGAAGTAAGCACAAGTACAGTGGAAGCTATAGAGCAGAAGGTCAACAAGTTCATGAGAAAATGGCTAGGGGCACCACCAGGTCTGTCAGATGCAGCACTGTACTGCAAAAAGTCAAAACTTCTGCTTCCCTTCAAGTCAGTTGTTGAAGAGTACAAAGTTGGAAAAGCAAGGCTTACAATGATGCTACGCGAGTCAGCTGATGACGTGGTTAAGTCCATTCAGCCCACACTGAAAACGGGAAGGAAGTGGAGAGTGGAAGAAGCTGTTGATGCTGCTGAAGAGTCACTCAAACTGAGAGAGGTAATCGGATACACACAAACGAATAGACGGGGATTTGGGCATGGTGACATCCGCTGGTGGTCCAAGGCATCAAGCAGGGAACGCAGAGACATGGTAGTTCAGGAGATACGAGGAGCTGAGAATGATAAGAGGTTGCTAAAAGCAGTGCAGCAGGTCCAACAAGGCCAATGGACTACATGGGAAGGAGCCCTGCAGAGATCCTTGACATGGAATGATATATGGCATATGGCACCTCTTAGGCTCAGCTTCGTGGTTAGATCAATGTATGACCTGCTGCCGTCGGCCACCAACCTTGTGAAATGGGGAAAGTCGGATGATGAGCAGTGCCCCCTGTGCCAGGGGAGGCAGACACTTGAACACGTGCTCTCAGCGTGTAAGGTGGCATTAGGGCAAGGACGATACACTTGGCGCCATAACAAAGTGCTAAATGAGCTTGCTGCGACAATAGATCAGGCAAGAATGAAAGCGAATAGCAAAGTCCGGCCAGACACCACAAACACATACTTTCTGAGGGCAGGAAAGTCAGCACACCCCAAACCGAGTAAACCTGGTAGCAGTTTACCATCTCTTCTTGACTGTGCAAACGACTGGGAGATGGCGGTAGACCTACCTGGACGGGGGGCATATCCAGAGAGTATCAGAAAATCGCGGAGACGGCCGGATATAGTGCTTCATTCTTCAGCAACGCTTCAGGTCATACTGATTGAACTGACCGTGCCATTTGAATCCAGATTAGACGAGCAACATTCATTCAAAGCGGCCAAGTATAGCGATCTAGCCGCGGATCTGAGACACGATGGATTCAGTGCAAGGGTCATGGCGGTTGAAGTGGGCGCAAGAGGGCTTGTGGCTGCATCAATGTATGATTTATTGAAACTGTTGGGGTTGAAGGGACAGTCTAGAACAAGGGCACTGAAGAGGCTTAGCGAAACTGCCGAAAAGGCATCAGGCTGGCTGTGGAACAACCGCAGTGGGCAATGGAGATCGTGACGGTAAACGCTGCGGTACAGAAAACACCAAAATTTTTCTAAGTCCACAGCGCTAAGTTTATATGGTGTACTAGTGAGGGGGCTGCGACTCTGGGGCAACAGGCGATGTATACTATAGGGAGTGTGTCAGGTACAGAATTTCAGTGGCGTGCGGCGCGCAGTGGCTAAGGTTCGTCGGCTGCGCGCTCGTGTCTCAGTGTGTGTCCTTAGTTTTGAAGGGCGACGGAACGAACGGAATAATTTGTCTTTTCTTTGTTACTTTCACAATTGCCCCCACGGCTGGCGTTGTGGATTAAAAGTTGCTACCGTGGGTGAAATGGGTTCATTTTCGATACAAGACAACAGGAAGCTGAGACGCTTGGGAGTCATGACCCAAGTGGGCCCGCCCCCCTTAGAGTGTAAAGGAGTAATCGGGCCGAAACACTTGTCAGATGGGGGGACTTCTTCTGATGATCAGATTGCTTCCTGTTGTATCGCTCTGTAAAGAGTTTCCTATCCAAAACTGGACGCTTCAACAGCAACAACTGACGTTGAAGAGTCTTCTTTACTGGCTTTTCACCAGGTGGGCGTAGCCAGATAGGGCAAAGCGTCTATCTCACTCTATTGTTTTTATTATTAGACCCCTACTATTAGACCACAAGGTCTTTTATATTTGGAATTGCGACTTAATATAACCAACGGACCTAGTGTCCAGCTTGAACGGGGGGAGGGGGTGCCAATACGAGGCAAAACTGCTATTTAAAATAAAGTATTATTAATTTTATTGTATTATTAATATTTTCGTTGTTGTAATTTGTCCCTGTCTGTAATTTCGTATTTATTCCTTGTTATTTCCAGTTGAGCGTCCGATTCACAGAATAACTAGAGCGTTTGTCTCTCGTGGCACAAAAGTCGGTTCGATTCACGTTGTCGTTACGCTCTGTCCAGGTGTCAATGCGTACCTGTCTTCTCTCATGAGTTAGGGAAGAAAAAGGCAGTAAGAAATGGAACTGATGACCCCACTTCTCAATGATGAATTTAATATGGTGATGTCTCTGACACTTCTTTCCCCTACGGTTGTATCTGCTATAGGATTACCTTTTTTACCTGTGCTGTACTTTAAATCTTGTTTCGCATTTCTGGCTTATTTTGTTGCCTAGAAGGTGTGGCGTGCGAGGCTTATTAAGATGTTCTGTAGGGTACGAGGCTGCTTAAGATGTTGTAAAGGGGTGCGATGCTTATTAAGATGTTGTAAAGGGGTGCGAAGCTTCTTTAGATGTTGTAAAGGGGTGTGAGGCTTCTTAAGATGTTGTAAAGGGGTATGAGGCTTCTTAAGATGTTGTAAAGGGGTATGAGGCTTCTTAAGATGTTGTAAAGGGGTGCAAGGGTTCTTAAGATGTTGTAAAGGGGTGTGAGGGTTCTTAAGATGTTGTAACGGGGTGTGAGGCTTCTCAATATGTTGTAAAGGGATGTGAGGCTTCTTAAGATGTCGTAAAGGCATGTGAGGCTTCTTAAGATGTTGTAAGGGGTGCGAGGCTTCTTTAGATGCTGTAAAGTTGGGTCGGAGTGGCTAAGATGTATGTCGTCCGCATCGAGTTCTAGAGGTACCGGGTTCGATTCCCAGTTGAGGGAATATAATTTATGGAAATTTTTTTCAGAACCAGTGGTTCTAATGATGTTATAATCCACCCTGGTCTCTTGGGTAGGGAGATCGGATGCCTAGCCTTCTCGGATAAGGGCGAAAATAAATAGGAGGTCCCGTGTGCAAGTTGCGCACATTAAAAATCCCTAGGAAATCGTAAAGCGTAGGCCTATCAGGCCGCTGGGATGGCAAAATATATAAATTAGAAACCTACCCACCACAAAATAGTTATAAAATTTGTGATTCCTATATACACACAATGTGACTCTCGCCGGTGCTACAGAGTTCGTACACTGTGCTGAGATCCTCCTTGTGTAATCTAAGGGAGACGATCGGAGCACTGATGGAGTAGTCCGCGTGCAATGAAGATAATCTGTCAAACCAAACCAACCAAGATGCTGTAAACGGGTGTGAGGCTGGTTAAGATGCTGTAGACGGGTGTGAGGCTGGTTAAGATGCTGTAAACGGGTGTGAGGCTGGTTAAGATGCTGTAAACGGGTGTGAGGCTGGTTAAGATGCTGTAGACGGGTGTGAGGCTGGTTAAGATGCTGTAAACCGGTGTGAGGCTGGTTAAGATGCTGTAAACCGGTGTGAGGCTGGTTAAGATGCTGTAAACGGGTGTGAGGCTGGTTAAGATGCTGTAAACGGGTGTGAGGCTGGTTAAGATGCTGTAGAAGGGTGTGAGGCTGGTTAAGATGCTGTAAACGGGTGTGAGGCTGGTTAAGATGCTGTAAACGGGTGTGAGGCTGGTTAAGATGCTGTAGACGGGTGTGAGGCTGGTTAAGATGCTGTAAACGGGTGTGAGGCTGGTTAAGATGCTGTAAACGGGTGTGAGGCTGGTTAAGATGCTGTAAACGAGTGTGAGGCTGGTTAAGATGCTGTAAACGGGTGTGAGGCTGGTTAAGATGCTGTAAAGTGATGCAACGCTTCTTAAGAAATTGTAAACAGGTGTGAGACTTCTTAAGATGTTGTAAAGGGGTGTGAGACTTCTTAAGATGTTGTAAAGGGGTGCGAGGCTTCTTGATGCTGTAAAGTGGTGCATAGCTTTTTAACAAAGTGTAAAATTTGCATTGCTTCTTTTGATGCTGTAAAGCGGTGCAAGACTTCTTAAAATGTTGTAAAGAGGTGCAAGGCTTATTGAAATGAAGTAAGGGGGTGCAAGGCTTATTGAGATGAAGTAAAGTGCTGCAAGGCTTAATGAGATGAAGTAAAGGGCTGCAAGGCTTATTGAGATGAAGTAAAGGGGTGCAATGCTTATTGAGATGAAGTAAAGGGCTGCAAGGCTTATTGATATGAAGTAAAGGGGTGCAATGCTTTTTGAGATGAAGTAAAGGGGTGCAAGGCTTATTGAGATGAAGTAAAGAGGTGCAAAGCTTATTGAGATGAAGTAAAGGGTTGCGAGGCTTTTTAAGCTGTTCTAAAGGGGTGCAAGGCTTCTTGAGATAAAGTAAATGGGTACACGGCTTCTTAAGATTTTGTAATGGGGTGCAATGCTTCTTAAGATGATGTAAAGGCTTGCGAGGCTTCTTAAAATGATGTAAAGGGGTGCAAGGCTTCTTAAGAAGCAATAAAAGGGTGCCATACATCTAACAGACAGAATAAGAAACACCGATTTAGAGAATGATTAAAACAATATCCTAATGTCGTACTACAGCCTATGTTCTGTTTTTTTTTTCGCTCAAATGTGAGCGTTTCTTCCTCAAGTGCCATGCCATGTGGCTTGGGTGATCATGTATTTTCATAACTTCCTGTCACCGCCCAATGCTGGTTATCAGTTCTTTTGTTGTCTTCCTTCCATGCCATTAAACTGTCAAGTGTTTTCTCTCGATGTTGTTCCTCTATGATTGTTCCCTTCAATACTTCCTGCCGTCACTATATATTACAGCTCATTAATCTGTCATGTTGTGGCCGGTAATAACGCAGCTGATTTTATGTATCCTTCTTCTTTCATCTTTCATCTTTCAACTTTCATCTTTCATCTTTCATCTTTATACTTTCATCTTTCATCTTTTATCTTTCAACTTTCATCTTTCAACTTTCATCTTTCATCTGTCAACTTTCATCTTTTAACTTTCATCTTTCATCTTTCAACTTTCATCTTTCATCGTTCATCATTCATCTTTCGACTTTCATCTTTCAACTTTCCTCTTTACCCTTTCATCTTTCGTCTTTTATCTTTCAACTTTCATTTTTCATCTTTCATCCTTCATCTATCATCTTTCATCCTTCAACTCCCAAAGGATGATAGGTCTACAATTGTCTTATGCTAATTCTCCCTGTCACGTGCCATCAGATCAAGGTCTGTTCATGTCTTCTTCACCACCTTCATGTCGTCTCCAGTTCTCTACCCATATGTTCGTTGATCTTCCTCTACCTCTTACCCTGGGGATTCCAGAACAGAGATTGTCTGGTAATTCTATCAACAGGTTTTCTCAATGTGTGTCCTATCCAACTCCAGCGACTTCTCATTTCTTGTTCCACTGGCGCTTGTCTAGTTCATGTCATCAGTTCCACATGAGAGATTTTGTCATACCACTTCAATCCCTATATTCCACGTAAGCCATTTTGTATATTAGCTATATATAACATTACATAAAGTGAAAATAACTTCATTAAAATAATGGCAATAATTAACTGAGAAATTCAAGAGATGGGTGCTGGATGACGGAATGACGATGTACCAGTTGTATCCAGCATTTCTTCAAACGTCAAGTTACCAACAAGTCCTTTGTTTCAAATGCCAAGTAACTACCAAGTCCTTTGTTTCAAACGTCAAGTAACTAACAAGTCCTCTGTTTCGAACAGCAAGTAACTAACTAGTCCTTTGTAACAAACGTCAAGTAACTAACTAGTCCTTTGTTTCAAACGTCAAGTAACTAACTAGTCCTGTGTTTCAAACGTCAAGTAACTAACTAGTCCGTTGTTTCAAACGTCAAGTAACTAACTAGTCATGTGTTTCAAACGTCAAGTAACTAACTAGTCCGTTGTTTCAAACGTCAAGTAACTAACTAGTCCTTTGTTTCAAACGTCAAGTAACTAACTAGTCCTGTGTTTCAAACGTCAAGTAACTAACTAGTCCTTTGTTTCAAACGTCAAGTAACTAACTAGTCCGTTGTTTCAAACGTCAAGTAACTAACTAGTCCTTTGTTTCAAACGTCAAGTAACTAACTAGTCCTGTGTTTCAAACGTCAAGTAACTAACTAGTCCTTTGTTTCAAACGTCAAGTAACTAACTAGTCCGTTGTTTCAAACGTCAAGTAACTAACTAGTCCTTTGTTTCAAACGTCAAGTAACTAACTAGTCCTGTGTTTCAAACGTCAAGTAACTAACTAGTCCTTTGTTTCAAACGTCAAGTAACTAACTAGTCCTTTGTTTCAAACGTCAAGTAACTAACTAGTCCGTTGTTTCAAACGTCAAGTAACTAACTAGTCCTGTGTTTCAAACGTCAAGTAACTAACTAGTCCGTTGTTTCAAACGTCAAGTAACTAACTAGTCCTTTGTTTCAAACGTCAAGTAACTAACTAGTCCTGTGTTTCAAACGTCAAGTAACTAACTAGTCAGTTGTTTCAAACGTTGTGCTACATTTTAATCTATTATGTTTTGATCGGCATTGATGAAGTCGAGTACGACTCCTCGCACTTTTTCAAATTGTCAATGTTCTGGTCATTAAAGGATAAAAGTGGGTAACTAAAACTAGTTATAATATTTTTCTTATTTTTTTTTTTTTTACCGGTGCTTTGCCATTATTACCATTATTATTATATTTTAGTCCCTTCTATTTAAATCTTTTTTTTTAGATGTTTGCTACTTTCTTTTGTTTAGCACGCATCTTTCAACCATTTACCATATACATGGAACGTTTGGTTATATCAGGAAGTTTTTTCTTTAGTGTACTTTTTTTCTTGATTGCATTTATTTGACTGTTTGCACTGTATTATTCCTCACGATGGGGTTTTTACTTTTTGATTAATAGATCTTCGTACACTCTCGGACGTCTACTTGAATGTTTTCAAACAAAGCAGTAGTCAGTTTCAGGCTATTTGAATCTCGGTTGAGCTTTTCCACGAATGGTACTGGTATCTGCCATATGCGCTTTCTCTGTTCCGCATATGTTGGGCAACTCTGAAGCAGATGTTCAGCAGTCATTTTATCAGCGCCACAGTTACATTGATCGGTAGTTCGTATCTTTAGCTTTTGAATATATGGTATCTCAGTCTGTTGAGGCTAGTGAGGAGTCTGAAAATTACCACTTGTACTCTTCTGTTAAAGCTGCTAGTTTGCATCATTTTGTGTGTTACCTGGATGCTCTACATCCTAATTGTTTCTGTTAATAGTTAATGGTTCAGTTTGTTGTGTTGTTCGTGGCCATACTTGTGTCTATACTGACGTTAATTTAATATTGGTTTGGGGTTTATTTATGTAATTTTTCTTTGTTGAGTTAATCCTTTCTGATGACGTTGCGGTGTTACTATTGTTGGCGCTGTAAGATAATTACGAGTAATTTTATTGAAGGCTCTTTGTCGCCCCTGTCAGCCTATTGAATTTGTTCCTCCTTTGGGCATTCAAGTGTCGGGGCTAGAGTAAATAAGACAATGTTGTCGGTATCTGGTGCCCTATTGTTTTCATGACGACACCCGATTAGCCAGGCGATGACCATCTTGGTCTTCCAGCTGGGGTTGTATAATCTACTTATTAAATGGGTGTAAGAGGGATACTTTTGTAAGTATCTCCGGCTTTGCTATTTGTCTCACTGGATTTCACGTTATGCCACATTGTAACCTCCGTAAGACTGCACAAAGCCGATACAAATACCAACTGTGCAAACAACCTTCTTTGTACTTCAATACAAACAGCGTGCAGGGATCAGGGAAACAATAACACGCTGGAAGACAGATTTTTGAACCGCTGCCACAATCTAGTAAATAAAAGTAAGAATTAATCACACTTCTTTATTGTAAGGTCATGACCCATCGTACATCTTGGCAACAAAAGACGAAGTTGGAGCTTGGAAATGGGTATTTTACGATAGAGGATCCCACATGTGAAGAGTGTCAAGAACCAAACACAATTAGACAATTTCTGGTGAACTGGAAAAACATATGACCAGCAGAGGCAAAACATACTGCAATAACCACATGGTAGAAATGAGTGTAGAAAATCTCACAGGCATTAAGACCCCACCAGAAATATAAAAGTTAATAAAACACTATATAACAAAAGCTAACATACAAAAAATAAATAAATAAGGATGCGAGCTAATAGTCTACAGTGGTAGTAGATTTCCCCCCAGATAAATAAGGATAAACTATAAACAAACCTCCAATCAATATTAAATGCTTACCAGTATAGACACCGTCATTTTTCTGAACAGTAAAAGACTATGAACTATTTCTATAATGTAAAATACCTACTAGAGAAATAATGTAGTATAAAGCATAAAATAAATACAAACAAGGTAATATTACAATAAATGAACCGTGTCCTGATATCACCAACAGCTCCATGTACATAGTAGATGGATAAAAGTGGCAAGCTACAAAGAAAATTAGCAAACACCTTAATAATAGACAATTTTTTTTTAATTTGGAGGAGCAGACAATGATATCAAAATAAGAAAGGGCTGGGTGGCTGTCCTTGCCTTGAGAACTATATGGAAATCAAATAAATGAAGTCCGAACTAAAACAAAGAATCTTCAAGTCCAATGTTAAGTCAGTCTTTAACTGAGTATGGCTCTTCACCTTCATCGTTCTCTCTAAAAAAAAAACCACATCTATCTCTCTTATAAAGATATATAAAGTTCGTCTCAGGCTTCTCTCGTCAGCATACAGTTTTTACTTTAAATGTGTTGGAGAAGGCCACCCTGTCACCCTGCCAGTAACAGTTTTGTAGTATGTGTTCTACTGTTTGGTTGTCCACCCACACAGGCACGTATCTGTCCACCCCACACAGGCACGTATCTGTCCACCCCACACAGGCACGTATCTGTCCACCCCACACAGGCACGTATCTGTCCACCCCACACAGGCACGTATCTGTCCACCCCACACAGGCACGTATCTGTCCACCCCACACAGGCACGTATCTGTCCACCCCACAAGGCACGTATCTGTCCACCCCACACAGACACGTATCTGTCCACCCCACACAGGCACGTATCTGTCCGTCCGAATTTTCAGTTCGTTGTACAGATGGTATCTGCGTCTGCAATGGCCGGTTATTAGTCTGAGAATTATCATTTGATCTCTTCTTGGTAATGTATGGTCTGGTTCTGCAGTATCGTAGTATAGTTCTGCAGTATCGTAGTATAGTTCTGCAGTATCGGAGTCTGGGTGTTACTTATGCCATTTACCTCTACATGGCTCTGAAACATGGAGAACAACAAACAAGACAACTAAAAAGATACGTTTTCATCAACTGGTGACTGTGCCGACCAGAAAGGTTGAAATTATATGGCAAAATCATAAGTATAGAACTGATGCAAAGAACAAACACACAAGGGGAGCATGAGGTGAGAAGAAGTTCGCACTGGCTAGGACCCAAAATTGGGATCGTTGGCATCTATTTCTGAAGGTCCCGGGATCGCTCACATTCAGAACCAATGATTTCTAATGATGTCATATTCCCCCCGATCTTGGGCGAAAAATAGGAGTGCTAGTGTGCTAGAGTGCTAATGTGCTAGTGTGCTAGAGTGCTAGTGTGCTAGAGTGCTAGTGTGCTAGAGTGCTAGTGTGCTAATGTGCTAGAGTGCTAATGTGCTAGAGTGCTAGTGTGCTAGAGGGCTAGTGTGCTAATGTGCTAGTGTGCTAGAGTGCTAGAGTGCTAGTGTGCTAGTGTGCCAGCTGCGCACGTTAAAATCCCTCGGCAGTTGGAAATCGTAAAGAGTAGGCCATGCCAGTGGCGTACTAACGGGGGTGCGAGGTGACGGTCAGCCCCGGGTGATAACCAGGAAGGAGTTGCCATCTGACACTATTATGATAGCACTCACTGTTAAAAATATACTTGCAAGTGTGTTTCTTTACGGGGGAGGGAGTGCCAAAGGTAGGATCAGCCGGGGTGCCAAATATTTGAGGGACGCCTCTGTCATACTGGCAAAATTTTGAAAATTAAGAAACTTACCCACCACAAACAAATTTATAGAATGTGTGATTCCTGTATACGCACATTGGGATCCTCGACGGTGCTACGGAGTTTGTACACTGTGCTGAGATTCTCCTTATGTGACCTAAGGGAGGCGATCGAAGCACTGATGCTGTTGTCCGTGTGCAATGAAAATTGTCCTGGAAGAAACTAAAGTAGGACACAAATTAAAAAAAAAAAACCAGTTGATAGCATTACAAGACAATCCCTGTTCTGGACTCGCCAAGTTAAGAGGTAACATATACACGGAGAAGAGAACTAGAGAAGTAGACACACAAAAACATTTCACAGACCGTGGGTTAGGCACGGTTTTCTTGATGATTCAAAAGTAATCAAGCCTCAAACAAAAATAATAATCTTCCACTCAGATGTCAAGCCAGTCTTATTGTATGGCTCACAAACATAGACAACAACAAAATCGACAACAAGAAAGATACAGACTTTCATAAAATGTGTGACTGAGCAAAATAGAATGTTGAAATAGTATGACAATATCCCGAATGTAGAGCTAGTGGGAAGAACTCGACAAACACAAGTGGAACATGATTCGAGAAGAAGCTGCCTTTGGACAGAATACAAATGAAGAAAACCAACTGATAGCCTTACAAGGTAGTCCTGGTTTCTGGAGTTCCCATAGTAAGAGTGTTAAAGATACTGGCCCCCATTTATTAAAGGGAAACGTCTTGGGTTCAATTCCTAAGGGTTTCTTCCACTGTTGAAATTTTATCGTTTGGAACGGTGCTCTACAACGTTTTTGTTTTTTTTATCTTCACCGCAAGAATGGAAAACCTCCATAGAAGACTCGAAGGTTCAGGAACTGGTGTGTATCTACTGTCATGGTCATGCAGGGGTACGCGGCTGATATACTAGCTTCAAGAGCACGCATAGAAGGTGCAATGGCTATGGATAAAGGAGAGATACTGGGGGAATTAATGATTGCCTATTAGAGAATTACACTGCAGTCGATGAACCATCAAGGCTAAGATTGTTGGAATTTGGCACCAAACGTAAGACCAGCAGGGATGGACGTTTGAGAGGACGCATACGGCGATTATGCAACCAACTCGCAACAGGAACAATTAGCATTCATACCCCTCGGAATTAGATGAGGAAGACTGAGCACATTTGGGTTTGCCCAGAGTGCAGTGTCGTCGATTCAGACCAACAATAACAATTAAGTGCCCTTCAATATTCCAGGCACACTATAATATTTAAGCAGGTATGCATGGTAAATATCTAAAAAATTGGTTACAGTCATAAGACAACACTGCTTACTTTTTTTTGTGTGATGGATTAGTGGATAATAATCACACAACTTATTATTGGTAAATTTGTACGAGTGAGATTTTTTCGTAATATTTTATATAACATAATTTTGTATATCACTATGTGGTGTATTTTGCTTGTGTCACGGCAGAACAGGCCGACATCCGCGGCACACTGGAGTGCTGTGGCACACTGTGTTAGATTTAGAAGATCGAAAGGCAGCTTCCAACAAAGAGACATAGAGGAAGACTAAAAATACTTGTAGTGGAAAATTGGAAACAGACAAGTAGGAGATAATAAAGACATGGGGAGACCTAGGATGGAGTTCACAGGACGTGGTTTTGGCATGATTATTTTTTTTAATTTTCAGGGCCTATGTTCCACTGGGCGCTGAGAGGTTCTAATGATCGTTCTGGCAGTTGAATTATGTCACGTGATAGCTGCTTCATTGTTCGATGATGTCACATGGTAGTTGCTTGACTGTTGGATAATGTCACATGATAGTTATTCGACTGTTGGATGATGTCACATGGTAGTTACTTGACTGTTGGATGATGTCACATAATAGTTATTTGACTGTTGGATCATGTCACATAATAATTCCTTGACTGTTGGATTATATCACGTGGTAGTTACTTGACTGTTGTATTATGTCACGTGGTAGTTACTTGACTGTTGGATGATGTCACGTGGTAGTTACTTGACTCTTAGAAGATAATGCCCCATGGTAGTAACTTGACCGTTAGATGATGTCATGAGGTAGTTACTTGACTGTTACAGGAGAAACCGCTTGTTAATAGAAGATTTGGTGGGAAGCTGCGGAGGCAACGGACATGACCAGTACGCCCTCAGACATGTTATACAAGTCGACTATTACGACGTTGTGTGGGGAGCTGCGGAGACAACGGACATGACCAGTACGCCCTCAGACATGTTATACAAGTCGACTATTACGACGTTGTGTGGGGAGCTGCGGAGGCAACGGACATGACCAGTACGCCCTCAGACATGTTATACAAGTCGATTATTACGACGTTGTGTGGGGAGCTAACAACCTTATCATGTGAAACTCGTTCCCATAGAAACTGCCATGAATAGTTGGTGCAGGTTTACTGCAAAATGGCCTGTTGTAATGGTCCGTAAGGGGCGCAAATTTAAATGATGATGATGGATATCAGATTGAGAGAACATATGCATACATCTGTCCCTTTTCGTTCCCTGAGGATCATGGAGCCACAAGTGCAGTGGCCTGCATTGTGGAGGTCTGCGTCAGAGAGCTTGCATGTTCTAGCAGTAAAGATAATCTTACGTCAGAGAGCTTGCGTGCTCTAGCAGTAAAGATAATCTGACGTCAGAGAGCTTGCATACTCTAGCAGTAAAGATAATCTGACGTCAGAGAGCTTGCATGTTCTAGCAGTAAAGATAATCTGACGTCAGAGAGCTTGCATGCTCTAGCAGTAAAGATAATCTGACGTCAAAGAGCTTGCATGCTCTAGCAGTAAAGATAATCTGACGTCAGAGAGCTTGCATGCTCTAGCAGTAAAGATAATCTGACGTCAAAGAGCTTGCATGCTCTAGCAGTAAAGATAATCTGACGTCAAAGAGCTTGCATGCTCTAGCAGTAAAGATAATCTGACGTCAGAGAGCTTGCATGCTCTAGCAGTAAAGATAATCTGACGCCAGAGAGCTTACGTGCTTTAGCAGTAAAGATAATCTGACGCCAGAGAGCTTATATGCTCTAGCAGTAAAGATAATCTGACGTCAGAGAGCTTGCATGCTCTAGCAGTAAAGATAATCTGACGTCAGAGAGCTTGCATGCTCTAGCAGTAAAGATAATCTGACGTCAGAGAGCTTGCATGCTCTAGCAGTAAAGATAATCTGACGCCAGAGAGCTTACATGCTCTAGCAGTAAAGATAATCTGACGTCAAAGAGCTTGCATGCTCTAGCAGTAAAGATAATCTGACGCCAGAGAGCTTACATGCTCTAGCAGTAAAGATAATCTAACGTCAAAGAGCTTGCATGCTCTAGCAGTAAAGATAATCTAACGAAAGATAATTCATCTCGTATTTTGTGCAGTGTATGCAGCATGGAACCACCACTACAACTGGCCCCTCTACAGGAAATCAGCATTAAGGCACGTGCCCCTGCAGCAATGGTTTCTGCAGACAGAGACAAGACTGGATAACACCAGAAACGTTAGACACCATAGCGATGAGACAAGACTGGATAACACCAGAAACGTTAGACACCATAGCGATGAGACAAGACTGGATAACACCAGAAACGTTAGACACCATAGCGATGAGACAAGACTGGATAACACCAGAAACGTTAGACACCATAGCGATGAGACAAGACTGGATAACACCAGAAACGTTAGACACCATAGCGATGAGACAAAAAATGAAAAGAAAGAAAACAGAAGCAAAGTCTCCCAGCCTAAAAGAAATATATAGCGAACAGTCAGTTGGACAAAGAAGTAAAACGCCAAACCCGTGCCAAGAAAAAGACTTTTCTGTATGACCTTACAAGGCAGGCAGAAGAAGCAGCACTGAGAAGTAAACAAAGTACAGTTTATAAAATAACTAACCCTATCAGTGGAAAACGAGGTGCACACAACATAACGTTAGTAAGAGACAAGCAAGGAAATCTTATCACCACAGCACAGGGGCAGGAAACAAGATGGGCAGAGCACTTCAGAGAAACACTGAATAAGGAAGTTAAGTCCTTTAAAAAAGGCACTGACAAAATTATTGCTATCATAAAGTTCCACCATAATAACGATAACCATCATAATAATAATAATAATAATCACCTTGAAGGGATGAACCCAACAGTCTTTCCAACATATTAGCAGTGATCAGTACAAGCCGGTAAACAGAACAGTGGGTGGATTTCTTCAGTGTTTTTCTTTTGTATAAACAAGAGACATGGACAGAGTTCCAATTTATTTATTGTAAATAGTGTAAATAAAAATTCAATTGAGTTTGACAATCCCTGTTCAAAAGAAATTGAGGTACAGGGAGAATAAATTGTAAAAAATAATTACTTAAACTTCACCAAAGTCTTACTCACTTTAATATTATTGAGTACAGTTCTGTTTACAGTTTATTTCGTCATTTTCTTAAATACATTACCCTAGACACATTCAGCCACACAACATCACAGAGCCTATTTTACACAGATTGAGATCTGAGAGGTGGCGGATAGGGACTCTGAGAATCATCATCAACAATTAGACTCAGGGAACTTACACAGCTTGACCTCAATCTGTTTACACTTAATTAATAAAACCATTAACCTCATTCACCACATATTGGGGTCTTGTCCGGGGATTTTAGTTAACACCAGACCCTGGGGTTCTATAAATAAATAAATAAAACAAGTAATAATTGGTTGAATTTGATGAACTGTCAGTGCGTTTATTAATTAGTTAGATAGTTGTTAATTTAAAATATATTAGTGAAACATTTGTATTGAAAGAAAGGATGGCAGACTTAGCTAAATTCAGATCTGCCACTGTACAGACGGCGAAAGAACTTGGCATGGAGGGAAACCTTCTGATTCAGTATGTAACTACTAAATGTGATAAGTTTATTGAAAGGGAAGATAGGAGGTTAGCAGAAGAGAAGCGATTACAGGTAGAAGCTAATAAGGAAGTTAAGAAATTACAGTTAGAGGCTGAAGCTAAGAAATTACAGTTAGAGGTTGATAGGGAGTGGCCATGTCTGCAGAATGGGAGAAGATCGGCTACCACGACAAGCATGGGAAACAAAGAGCCAAGGATCCAGACCCCGAGGACGACCCAGAGTCCGCTGGGAGGACAACATTAGACAATCTTTGAAGGACCGAGGACTAGAATGGAACCAGGCCAGAAGGAAGACAGCCGATAGGATAGTCTGGCGCTCTCTCTTCCAAATCTCTACACCTCACGGTAGAAGGGGAACGACTAAGTAAGTAAGATTATGATGGAGCAGTTAAGAGAGTCCATGGTTCCAGACTTGAGAAAATTTCTCATGGAACAATGTGCAGAGAGATGGGGGGGAGATTCTCAATGTTGCTGAGAGATATCAGGCAGCCCAGTCAGAAGTAGCTGGCATTAAAAAGAAACTAGTAGATAATTAAACCCCACATACTCAGACTAAGCTTGACAATAGAGAACAAGGCCCTAGGTTTAAACCAAACTATGATAGGCAAAGATATGTTCCTAGAGATAGAAACCCTCAAACAAATGACAAGAAACCTTACAGGCCAGAAGAGAGATGGTGTAAATTTTGCAAGTTGAACAATCATAACAGCCGAGACTGTAAGACGAAACCTCCATATTACGCTGCATGCCTTAAAACAGGGAACAAGGGAAAGAAGGAACAAGCTACTGGACAGCAGGAACCTCATCATCCCCCTGTATGTGAAGATGTAGTATACAATGGGGCCACCATTAGGTGCCTTTATGATACTGGATTGGATTTCGACTCAGTCGTGAGTTCTCACCTAGTGCACCCAGATCAATATACCACAGAAACAGTGGAGATCCAAGGGGCGACTAAGGAAGTAGCAACCATGACACTTCCCATTGCAAGAATCAATGTAAAAACTCGCTATGTGGAAGGAGTGATTAGAGCAGCAGTGATAAACGAACAAATCTACCTTCTGATATTGGGGTGTAGATATGTGTTTTTGGGAAATCCCAAAAGACCAGTGATCATGGCAGCAGTACAGACCAGGTCACAGTCAAGGAAGGAGGAAGAAAACCCAATAAATACTCATCCAGAGGAGATGAGGAAGGCACAGGCTGAGGATAGGTCACTAAAGCCGTGTTTCAGGAAACTCCCAAAAAGCCATACCCCTCCAAACAAAGGAGATTTTTATACGAAGAACAAATTAATGTATAGGAAGGCTGGAACTGGATCCACTGGTCATGGACAGCTAGTTCTTTCATCTTCATATAGGGAAAAGGTGATAAAAAGATCACATGTTGCATCAGACGGTGGACATGAGAAAATAGGTACTACATGCCAAAAAGTATCTATGACATTCTATTGGCCAGGCGTAGCTGCGGACATTGCAGAATTTGTGGAGGCCTGTGACCAATGTAACAAGGGAAAGCCCACAAGTTGGGAAAATCATCAGGTCCTACAAAAGCACTATGGTGAAAACAGGCCTGAAAATAAAAGGAAAAATAAATATGATAAGGTAGACACGGTGGATAGGAAAACCCCTTTTCACACACAGTCTTCATATAAACCAGTTAGAATGGCCACTATGTGTATGGCACAAAAAGTGACCTCAACCCAGTCCCATCCGACACTCCCTTGGTCGGAATTCCGGGAACTGGACGAAAATAGAAGAGGGGAAGCCCCTCAATTTGAAACTGAAACTGCGGGAAAAACCCCGTAGAAAAATTGGTAGCTGATGGTTGGTGTGTGATAGCAGATTAAAGGGAGAAAAGTCACCACCACATTACCTCCAATTACATGAATAATGGGTCGGCCAAATAAAAGGCCCATAAAAGGTCCATTGGAAGCCTTATTGAGGACATTGACTGGTGAGAAAGCAGAAGAGACTGTAACCTCATCATATCAGTATGTGAACGAGCTGACCACTCGACTGAAAACTGGCTGGAAATTGGCAAATGATAACCTAAGACAAGCCAGGAAGAAACATGCTGCATATTATAATAAGAAAGCGAAGGATAGGGAGCTTGCCGTGGGAGAGAAGGTGCTTCTTCTGTTACCCGGCAGTAGCAACAAACTTCAGATCGGATGGCAAGGTCCATACACAGTTCTGGAAAGGGTATCTAGAACTAATTATAAGATAGACAAGAAGGGAAAGGAAAAAGTCTATCATGTGAACCTCCATAAGAAATACCATGACAGGAAAACCTTGGAAGGAGCACACCTAATGACCTTGGCCATAGCTACTGAGATAAAAAACTAACCTCTCACTTCTTACGAATACCCCTTAAAACCATGCAAAACTATTGCACAGGTGAAAGTCAGTAATCATCTGACAAAAGTGCAGAGGGAGAAGATTCAACAGGTTCTGGAAAATCATACAGACGTGTTAACGGACAGACCGGGGCACACCAACTTGTTGGAATATGATATGAAACTGCTAGACTCAACACCCATCTGTATGAGAGCCTATACTATCCCATTCGCAAAAGAGAAAGCTTTAAAAGAGGAGATAGAGTATCTGTTACAAGAAGAGATTATTTCTCTCAGTGAATCTCCTTATAGCTCCAGTGTGGTATTGTTGAGGAAACCCTCTGGTGAACATAGACTGTGCATAGATTACAGGAAACTGAATGCTGTCACAGAAAGTCAGGTGGATCCATTACCTGATACTAACCAACTATTTGCCAGGTTGAATAAGGCAAAATATTTCTCAAAAGTAGATCTCAGTAAAGGATAACACCAGATTCCAGTGAAGCCTGAGATTCGATTTTATCTAGCTTTTAGCACCTCGGAAGAGCACTATGAATTCAATATGTTACCGTTTGGGTTGAAAAACGCTCCGAGTGTGTTCTCTAGAATGATGAGAAAACTATTGGATCCCCTGAAAACCCATGTATTACAAATTTCATGGATAATATCCTCATCGCTATGGAAACCTTTGAAGAACACGTTAACTCTTTGAATATGCTATTTGATAGACTCAGAGAGGCAAACTTAACTGCTAGACCAACAAAATGTTGTATTGGATGCAGGGAATTTGAATTCTTGGGACATACTGTACATCAGGGTAGCCTGACCCCTGACCCTAAGAACTTGGAGAAATTGCAGAGAGCACCCAGACCCCAGACTAAGAAGGATGTGAGATCCTTCGTCTCACTTTGCGGGTTTTACCAAAAATATTAAAAATTTTAACTCGGCGTGTGCTCCTCTGACAGATTTAACTCGTAAAGGGAAACCAGATAAAATAGAATCGTCGGCAGAATGTGAGATGGCATACCATGAGTTAAAGCAAAAACTCACCAGTAAGCCCATATTGAAATTACCTGATTTGAGTCAGGAATTCGTGGTGAGAACGGATGCAAGTAATGTGGGATTTGGAGCCACATTGTTGCAAAGGTCCTCTTCGCCAGACTGAGAGTTGAACCCAGTTGCGTATGCCAGCCGCAAATTAAACAGAGTGGAACAAAACTACTCAACTATTGAAAAAGAATGTTTGGCTTTAGTCTGGGCAATCAAGAAATTCCAGATCTATCTTTATGGTAGACAATTCGTGGTGCAAAGCGACCAACAGCCCCTGGTTTTTCTGGCCCAGGCGAAACATGGTAATGCACGTTTGTTAAGGTGGTCACTCCTCATTCAGCCTTACTCGTTTACCATTGAGTATATTCCGGGTTCGCAGAACGTTGGGTCAGACTTCTTGAGTAGGCACCCACCTGCAGAAACCCCGGATCCTCATAAAGCCTAGTTGAGTTAATTTGATCGGGATTGTAGCACAGAAACTAAAGCTGCACTAGTGGTGCAGGTTTTTTAACAGGGGAGATGTGTAAAAAAATACTCCGTGTAACACCCCGCTCAAATTTCCCCGATTCAAAAATCTTGTAACGTAAATTTCCAACCTATAACTCTACTACTATATTTGAAAAATTGCCTAGGACAAGGTCAAAACGTACCGCTAAAACTTGGACAAAATAGTTTGAATTTTCCACTATTACAGAAAAAAATCTATAAATAAATTCCATTTTTGCCTTTGGTCTGAAGGCCAAAGGCAAATTTACCGCTTGAAAATAACTAAAGTACGCCTAAAATCTATTAATAGCTACAGTATTTTGAAATTGTCTCAAGGCCATCATAAAACCAAACCGCTAAAATTTAAACTAAAGAGTTTTAATTTGCTAACGACAAGCGTAAAACAATACCCCCCCCCCCCTTCCCCAAACACACACGCACACGCTCGACCCTTCCCAATATTTATGACGAAAGCCGTAAGGCTTGGCAACGAACCAAATTTTTGCTTCGTAATAGGGGAGAGAAAAGGTAGATTATAACGGAAATAAAACCTAACTTAGGCGTGTGAAAAGAAGCTTAGATAATTTATTTCTTTATAAATAACAGGGATGCCTAAAGGGTAACAATAATATTGGTTAATATATATCATAAAATTTTCCCGTATAATAAATTATCTGGCCTTAGAGTAGACAATTATTTTATTAATATTTTAGTTCAGTGAACAGAGCACTACGATTAGAAAAATTACCAAGATAAAAACGAAGATAAATGGGTAAAGGAAACCTATATATGAAGATAGAGGACAGTTGTCCTTTTAATAATCACCTTTTATATTAAAAATCGACCCATTAATAACAAAGATATGGTAGAAATAAAAATTGAGACAGGCGGACAAACACACTTGTGAACTGCTCAATTTGGTTGCGTGAGACAAGTTGAAATTTCTAGACACGCGTGTTGATTGGTCAAGGCGTAGAGTAGCTTGGGGAAATAAAGTTAACCTTTCGTTGGCAAAAACCGCCTCTTGAAACTAAAACTACCTTGAGCTGACATCAGTGGGAGAGCTAGTGTGACCAAAAGCTTTCGCCGTCTGGACATTTCAGGCAGTAGTAGAACCCATTAACTGCCAAAGTCAAGCTTATGATATGTGATATTCTTGTTTGAGGGTTATATGTCAGAATACTATTTTTGGTGGCAGGAAACCTGGTGAGGGACGAAAATCTTGGGAGTGATCGCTCAGCATTCACGTTGTAGCTAGCCACACACCTTCGACCAGGAGCACCATTGGTTGATTCTGAGGACCTATGGGCCAACTGTTTTCTTCAAACCATGCCAGTTAAGTCGTTTAAAAAAGGCACTGACAAAATTATTGCTATCATAAAGTTCCACCATAATAACGATAACCATAATAATAATAATAATAATAATAATCACCTTGAAGGGATGAACCCAACAGTCTTTCCAACATATTAGCAGTGATCAGTACAAGCCGGTAAACAGAACAGTGGGTGGATTTCTTCAGTGTTTTTCTTTTGTATAAACAAGAGACATGGACAGAGTTCCAATTTATTTATTTTAAATAGTGTAAATAAAAATTCAATTGAGTTTGACAATCCCTGTTCAAAAGAAATTGAGGTACAGGGAGAATAAATTGTAAAAAATAATTACTTAAACTTCACCAAAGTCTTACTCACTTTAATATTATTGAGTACAGTTCTGTTTACAGTTTATTTCGTCATTTTCTTAAATACATTACCCTGGACACATTCAGCCACACAACATCACAGAGCCTATTTTACACCGATTGAGATCTGAGAGGTGGCGGATAGGGACTCTGAGAATCATCATCAACAATTAGACTCAGGGAACTTACACAGCTTGACCTCAATCTGTTTACACTTAATTAATAACACCATTAACCTCATTCACCACAACCTTGATACTCAATAAACAAACCGTTGTCTCTCTAGAACTACAAAACCTCTTATGCCACGCCCTTCCCGTGTTTCAGTTGACGTGCTGACGTAATCCTGACAGCAGGTAACCTCTTTTAAAAGGAAAGACAATTTGTGAATCTACATATCTGAGTTCTTAGTGCTTGAAAACAAAGACAGGAGGTGTGGCTAAACTAAGAATCGGATCGATGGCTATAGAGAAAACATCCTTCCACGTGTTTAACGTGCATGCCAAATTAGCAAACGAGGGAAATCCGCGTGGTTGTTCGGATAGAAAAAGAAATGAGATTCGCCGATGAGAATGAAATGGATCGATCAAAGTGCTAAAGTTGTTCATCCGTCACAGGCACATATGCAACAGCTGCAAATATAAATCTCCAAAAGGTGGGGGAAAATACAGAATGCAGGACTTAGAATCATCACGGGGGGACTAAGGAGTACACGAATAACAGCAATGGAAGCAACAGTATGACTGCAAAATCTAAGAGAACGCAGAGATGAGAAAATCACCATCATGACAGACAAAGTCAACGCCTAAAACAGCACCACATGCAAGAGAAAATAAAAGAACTAACCAAAAACCGATTGAAAAGATCAAGTTTCAACCACCTATCAAGACAGCTGATGGTTGCCAACGGAGAGGTAACCTCAGAAAACCCAGAGGAATGGGAGCAGCTCGTTGACTCCCACTATTCTGAAAACGAAAACACTGGATCACCTCAAGAACCAATACCCCAGTCCACAGTGGATTCATGTCTTCACTGACGGATCTTCAGAAGAAGCAGTAAGGAAAGGTGGAGCAGGGATCCAAATGCTAATGCCAAACGTTCCAAAAATAGAACAGTCAATTGCTACTGGAGAACTCTCAACAAACTACAGGACAGAACTACAGGCAATCCTAGAGGCTACAAAGATACTGGAGGAACAAAGACTCAAAGGACCAAATATAGTCTTCTTATGCGACTGCATGTCAATTCTCCAGACTATTCAAAATGAACCTGAAGATCTCTTAACAAGAACGGTCATAGAACATCTGAACCAGTTGTCCATCAACAACAAAGTTTCACTGCAGTGGATTCCTGCCCACTGTGGTATTACAGGAAAGGAGGCAGCCGACAGATTGACAAAAGCAGGCACCCAGGAGGAACAGTTTCACCACAGAGTATCACTGAAGGAATCAAAGACACTCATCAAAAGAAAGTACAAACATGCATGGAGCCAGAGAACATGCAGCAATTACCCACAAGACCCAATCCTAAGGCTAGACAGAACACGGCAAACCACCATTTTTAGGCTCCGCACAGGACACTTCAGACTGCAAGCCCACCTCCACAAAATGAAAGCTGCCCCAACTGATCAGTGCACATGCCAAAATGGCCCCCAGACTCCGGAACACATTCTGCAAACGTACCATCTCTTTATTGACTTGAGAGCTAAAACTTGGCCCCAGGAGACGAAAATGGAACAGAAACTATGGGGCACCCGCGAGGACCTCCTGCTGATGACTGGATTTACGGAGGCAACTCATCTACTTGTTTAGATTGCTGAGCATAGGAAACTGATCACAGAAGAAAAAGAAGAAGAATGATAAAATGTACAACTTACCCCAAATATCTTTGGGGTACATAAACTTCTTGCTAAGGCAATTAGTTTCTGGAAGTCTTATGATGCCTGTTACACGTGGTCGAAGGTATTACTTTACAATAGAATCCCACTTTGACTTCGTATTCAGGTTCCTAGATTCTAGGCTTTTCCGTACTTGAGTTTTCTTACTGTCTAGGTCCAGCTCAAATACGTTGTCCGGTATTTTTAAATTAGAGTCCTGATTCTATTTTTTTTATCCTGGTTTGTCCAATCTGTCGTCTTGGAGACCTGGGTTAGCAGTGCCGTAATCTTAAAATGTCCTAGATTATAAGGGGAGTTTCTCATCCACGCTCCCATACCGTTATGTGGACATAAAATCCAGTCAGAGACAGTCTATTTTAACATTTCAAATGCCAAACCAATGCCAAATAAATTGCTTAGTTTGGTACGGGTCTATCTCCCACTACCCTTGTTTACCTACAAAAATAAACTAAAGTTCTCTATATGTCATCTACGAATTCGTTTATCTTCTTTTCTTCTTCCTCGTTTGTCCTAAAAAGGACGTTGGTTGTGTTGTGTCGCCGTTTACAGCGAGCTGCGATATTTGCGCCTTTCGGCCCGACACATCGACTTCCGCACGGCATTTTTTGTGATCGGGTTTGCCTTCCCTCTTCGATCCCTACTCTCTCGGCCAGACTGAAGTGATGCAGCCTGTTTCCAGGACCACCACTTGGAGGTGGAGTAGGGTCTTGGTCTGCTCTGGTTCAAGCTATGAGTCGCTGAGTGCTTTCATTTCTTTTGCTGCGTCTTCGGTCAGTTTAAAATTGTTAAATAAAAGTAGCCAGATCACAAGGTCTTTTATATTTGAACATGCGCCCTAATATAACCGACGGGCCGTGGTTCAACGCTAAAAGAGGCACGCCTCGAGACAACGATGCCATTTTTTGTTTAAATCATACAATTGAAAGGTGGATATTACATTTAATTAGGTTTAAAAACCTGCCCCAGCCTGATACAAGCATAACTTTCGAAGAGACAAAGTTTTATCAGAAGTAGATAAATGAAGAAGCGGGATGCAGAGAAAAATGATGCATATTACCAGCTCAGCAGCACAGAACAAGTGGTAATTTTCAGACTCCGCCCGGGTCACAACAGATGAGGCACCGTCTATCCAACAAGTTAAAGATAGGAACTACCGATGAGTGTAACTGTGTCTCTGATAAAATGACTGCTGAACATCTGTTTCAAATATGCCCAAAATACGTGGAACAGAGAAAGCACATATGACCGTCACCAGTAGCATTCCTGGTAAAACTCTACGGAGATGCAAATAGCCTCAAGCTGACATCTGCTTTATTTGAAATATTCAAGTAGAAATCTGAGAATGTACGAAGAAGAAGAGGATTACCGTAGGTAAAACCAGTGGCGTAGCGAAGATGGCAGGGGTGGGCAGCCGCCTCGTGTGTTCGATGACAGTAGCATGGTTCAAGCGTCGTCTTGGCAATGAAGAAGAGATGATTCGATCATGGTTGTTTTACTTACCCGTCAAAAAGGCAGCATAATGCTTTTGTTGTTTGCTATTTACATCATCAAGCAGTAAATCAAGGTCGTCTTCTGAAGTGCCTACATGATTCAGTAGTTGGCGGCATTATGAAAGGGTGAAGGAGCACGATAATAGTCCAAGTCATCGACTACCTTTTACCACATAGATAAAAACAGAGAGGAGAATTTTCCACGGCAAGTTAATTAATGCAGAAGTTGAGGTACAGCTTTAGACTAAAAAATAAAGATGGCGAGAAGTCTTAAAGAGATGCTGGCTCGTATAAAGTTCCTGGTTTCCCAAAATCTGGTACTACGTGGTCATAAAGAAAGGCTTGCAGCGGTGAAGTAAACAGTGGACATTTTCCTGCTCTTCTCAGACTTATAGCTCATGTGATAGGGCTATAAGTGGGAAGATAACATCAAGAGATGGACAGGAAAGAGTCTATCAGAGTGCACCACCAAGACAAGAGACAGAAGACGTTGGAGATCCATTACAGCCAACCTTCGTTGTGGAGATGGCAGCTGATGATGATGATGATGATAGTTGAATGAACTGCTGGCGACATACTTGGACACAGTTCGACGTGGAAACTCCTTGTCGTTAAAACATCTTTTGTCTGTCTTCCTTTCTGCAAACTGCAGCGGCACCGTAAATACAATGGTACCTGAGCTGGCCATTACTTTATAGATGGTCGTTACGGTTAGTCTACGCTGACCTGCTCTCAGCTGTCTACCTGAGCGAAACGGCGAGTGAAGAGTGAACTAAAACTCCTCTGTCATCGCACGGACTTCCGTGTCTGTCGAGACGTAACAACTAAGTCCCGCTACTCAATAATTATCACTTGTTATTCTAATCCAAGTTATCTCCCATTGCCGATCACACTCAATTTGGTCCCGTTTTAGCGAATCACTTGCAGCATTGAAAAGAAAATCAGAGTTCTGTTTTTTTATCTATCTCCAATATTTCTGAACGAATTCATCGGTCTTCTTGCATCAGCAGTCAAAAACAAGCAGCTTAGTGACATTAAAAGAAACAAGTACTGTGGTATCATACTGGACTAACTCCCGACCTTGGACATCGGGATCAACTGTCGGAGGTAATCAGGTTTGTAGACGTTGATTTTGAGACCAAGAAGGTGGTCGTCAGAGAATCGTTCCTTGGCTTTATTGAACTTCATACCAAAGATGCTTGAAAATGTGATATTAAAAAAAACTGCAGTCAGACAACTTGCCTCTAGCTGACTGTAGATCACAATGTTATGATAACGCTTCTGTGATGGCCGGACACGCATCGGGATTACAGCAAACGATTTGTGCTAGACATCATCAGGCAGTGTTTGTTAATTGCGATAATCAGAGCTTAAATTTGGTTGAAATACACGCTGGCGTACAGGATCATATTGTCATCACGTTTTTTTTTAAGCAGTAAATAAGCTTTACTCATTTTTCTCTGCATCAACTCTTACGTGACAAGAGATGAAAAGTAGTGTAGGCATCACATTTAAGCGTGAATGTAAACCCCGTTGGAGTTCGAGGGCAGACGCTGTTAAAGTAATTTATGAAAGATTTGATGACCTGGCAGATCTACTGGAGAGGCTGTTGGAAGATACACACCAAATACATGATACAAGAAGATAATTTAATTTTATAGCTCTGCTTTATTTCTGGCATCAAATTCTTGAGAAAACTGACCGCGTACAAAAACGTTTACAAGATCCATCAATGGACATTAAAGATGCGGCACTTGATTTGGACTTTCTCAAAATAAAACTGTACAATACGCGTGACAGTTTTTGCGAAGAAGCAGTTTTGAATCCGAAGACCATTTGTGAAAAATGGTGGATCAAAGTGAAAGACGACAAAGTTTCATGCCAGGTGAAGTAGCACACGACCTTACACTTACGACAGAAGATGAGATTACGCGTGAGATGAGATGCACCGTAGTTAGACTACATCAGTAAATGTCAACATGTTTCAGTCGATTGAAAGATATAAACACCAAATTACGATTTCTTCTGAACATTGATAATCTTTTCAAGACAGATAATCCTGATGAGATCCGTCAGAAGTGCACTGATTTTATGACACAGACATTGATGGCAAGGACCTGTTTTCGGAGAAATGCGTATTCTGGATGCTACTGAAATCGCTAAATGATTCTGTTCCAACAACTTCTTTGGAATTACTATCATTAGTGTTGTCTTACGGTGTATTCCCAAACTTACGCATATCACTGTAAATTCTGCCAACGATTTCAACTTCAGTAGCCAGTCATGAGCGTTCTTTTATTGACCTAAATCTAATTATTTCGTATTTACTAGCGTCTATGGGACAGGAACGTGTGCGTAATCTGGCGCTTCTTAGTAATGATATAGAAGCTCTTGAGAACATTGATCTTGATCAAATAATTTATTAATCTGCAGAAATGAAGGCACGAAAGATAAACCTATAATAAAAATAGATATATACAGTGTACTGTTGTAGGGTTCACAAAAATGTCTTAAAAAGAACTGTTTATTTATTTTTATTTCTTGATTTTGTGTTTGTTTCATAAATTCTGAAATTTAATATTTATTCAGTAATTCATATTGTTGTTCTTGATATCAGACTAAATTCATGACAGTGGTTGAGATAGTCCTTTAAACTTCAGTTTCATTTGTCTACAAGATGAGCTGTATTTTATCTAGCGGTGACCGGAGCGTATGTTTCGTGGCTCGCCTCGGGCTCCGAAAACCCTAGGTACGCCACTGCTACTACTGTCGTTTTGGTCAGAGATGAAATTATCTCTTATTTCTCTACATCTCTTTTTTTATCCTCTCTATAATACCTATCTGCCTGTCTGTCCGTCCGTCTGTCTGTCTGTCCATCTGTTTGTCTGTCTGAATGTCCGCCCGTCTATCTATCTATCTATCTATCTATCTATCTATCTATCTATCTATCTATCTATCTATCTATCTATCTATCTATCTATCTATCTATCTATCTATCTATCTTCTATCTATCAATATATGTATCTATCAATCTATCTATCAATCTAGCAATCAATCTGTCTGTCTATCTATCTATCTATCTATCTATCTATCTATCTATCTATCTATCTATCTATCTATCTATCTATCTATCTATCTATCTATCTATCTATCTGTCTATCTATCTATCTATCTATCTATCTATCTATCTATCTATCTATCTATCTATCTATATATCTGTCTATCTATCTATCTATCTATCTATCTATCTATCTATCTATCTATCTATCTATCTATCTATCTATCTATCTATCTATCTATCTATCTATCTATATATCAATCTATCTATCTATCTATCAATCTATCTATCTATCAATCTATCAATCTATCTATCTATCTATCTATCTATCTATCTATCTATCTATCTATCTATCTATCTATCTATCTATCTATCTATCTATCTATCTATCTATCTATTTATCTATCTATCTACCTATCTATCTATCTATCTATCTATCTATCTATCTATCTATCTATCTATCTATCTATCTATCTATCTATCTATCTATCTATCTATCTATCTATCTATCTATCTATCTATCTATCTATCTATCTATCTATCTATCTATCTATCTATCTATCTATCTATCTATCTATCTATCCATCTATCTATCTATCTATCTATCTATCTATCTATCTATCTATCTATCTATCTATCTATCTATCCATCTATCTATCTATCTATCTATCTATCTATCTATCTATCTATCTATCTATCTATCTATCTATCTATCTATCTATCTATCTATCTATCTATCTATCTATCTATCTATCAATGACTGACTGTGAGAATGCGCCCCTGAGATGATAGACCTCAGCTGGGTTTTTTTTTTTTTGTCTGTTATTCCTTTCAGCGTTTTATTTTCTCGTCTGCTTGTTGTGAGAGCTTTTTTTCAGCCAATCTGAGGTCGGCCGCTTCATCCTCTCAGGTTGCTGGATTTATGCTCAATGCCTTCATGTGTCTCTTACACATACCTTTAAACCTCAGCTGACGTCGCCCGACTGTTCTTTTGCCATCTACCAGTTGCCCATAGAAAATATCTTTGGGGATACAACCATCTACCTTGAGGCGGACATGGCTGTCTAAGCAGTGTATACATGCTTTGAAGGTCAGCACGTGACAGCACTTCGACATTTGCCACTTTGTCCTTTCACGAAGTACCAGATATGTGGCTTAGACACAGTAGATGGAAGGTATTGAACCTTCTTTCTTGCTTAGCATAGGTTGTCCATGTCTCTCTGCCGTACAGAAGAGTAGTGATGACGAAGTAACACAGGAAATAATATAAAATACATTAAAAACTACCGTTGAAGAGTTCTCCAGAGACGAAACAAATTTATGTAGAATTAAAAACTGTTACAAACCAGAATACTCAGGAGGAGAAGTGTTATTATTATTATTTATATTATTATTTATATCTTTAAAAAGTTTATGATTTACTTATCAATAAAAGTAACTGTTATATTTGTTCTCTTTAGTCTCAAAGATTGGCTAAGTGGTAAGAGCGCTTTCCTTTTACTGTAGAGTTACCGCGTCTATGGGTCGCAACCTGGTTTCGTCAGGCTTCAGTCTACCTAACTGTAAATGGGTACTTAATCTACTATTGAGGTTAGGGAAGTGTGGTAAAGTGGGATGATATAAATATTTATAGGGGACTTAGTGTACTGACTGAGATCAGCTGTGAAGGTATCTGTATCTAATAAGTGTGGTGTATTACAGATGACCTTACTTTGCTACCACATTTAGACCTCAGTCAGACTTATTCTGGAATATTGTGATGACTACGTTGAATGTCTAGGCGTTATGATAGTGATGAAGTGTATGTTCACAACAACCAACAGACAGATAAACAATTTAATTTAATCCACAATACTTTACAACACTGTGACACTCACATACATAGAACACTCTATAAGACTATCTTAATAAGTCAAGTGTTAACTTTTAAAATATGTATTAATTCCTTTCAATAATAGATACCCTGATTCAACTACAAAGTGAACCAAGAATCACAATCAAATGTAATCACAAGTTGTATGTACACAATTTATAGATAGGATCTTTGTATTGACATATATTATTATTACAATATGTGTGTAAGTTGTGATGTAGTACTATGAGGTAATACTGGCTTTTCAAGCTAGGTTGTTGTTTGTCATCATGACTTCAAGTGTTTGTTTCTGGTGGAAATAATATTGGAAAGGTTCACAGTTTCTTTTATTTGAAACAAATAACTGTCCCTCTTGATTTAATGTACAGTCAATTTAAGAGGGGGGTATACACAAGATTGAGTTGCTCTGGCCAACGAAATCTTAACTTCTGTGTGGGCGGCAGGAAACAGTCTTGCGGGGCTTTATACGATTCACTTCTTTTATTGTTGTTGCGGCCCCGTCTTCTATTTCAGTGGTCGTTGTGGAAAGCCACCGTTCTCATTGATTCAATAAGCTTCTTAGTTCTGGTCATTTGATTCATTAATTCTTGATCGTGCTATTGTTGGAATAGTTACGCGAATGTGAGTTAATACTTTCTGTCTGTCACAAGGTTTGAACTCAGTATCATAATTGTTGAATTTGTAACTTCAATGAACGTGATAAGTCTCTTCTCGAGTCCACACAATTTTTAATATACATTTCAAACAGTAGACAGTCCATGGAGGTTGATTATGAAAACATTATATATTAGAATTGAATCATACATCATAAATGCTATCCATGCATTATAGTCCTGGTCCAATAATATGCAACCCTATAGTCAGAACGTCGTAACTATATGTACGCGCGGTTGGGACATCCAACGGCCGACAATGAGATTAGACGTCTGGCGATATAAAACGAATGTGGACCATAATTTCATCCTTCCTTGACTTTAGTTAAAATTACTAACCTCGATACATTCCTCTCTTCATAAGAATATCGGACTGACCCATGTCCGTACTGCAATAACATATGTGCGGCAATATCATGCCTACCACTGGAAGGATTATAGGACACGTCTTATCCGTTTGACGGTCATCTAAGAAAAGGGTCTGGTAACCTAGTCACGGTGCGTGACATACCAACGCATACACGTCATAATCAATCGTGTGTATCGCGTACACTAACTAACAATTATTTACATTATATTAAACGTAGTCACCTATTAATCTTATGCTGTTAACCTCTAGCAGACCATGCCAATAAAATACCTTAACAATTCCCTGTCCACTGGGGGAAAAAAAAATCTATTAGATAGATTTTTTTTTAACAAAAACCCATCTGAAAAAATACCAATATGTTAACAATATCAAAAAAAAAAATTTAACGAGATTGCGGCATATGGCCTACGACGTTCTGTCTAGAACCAATGTCGTGGTCATGTCGACTAACCAATAGTCATGTAATATATTCATTATTTATATCATAAATAAATATAAATGGTAATAAGAACTAAAAGAGAATGGTAATGTCGATCTCTAATTAAATAATTAATTAACTTAAAATATGTCGTGATAAAATGTCATGTCAGACTAATTTAAAGTGTTAAAATTAAACTAAATAACTATACTAGGTATGGAATAAGAATAAGTTGTTGAAAATCTAATGTAAGAAAAATGAGAGGATCTGTTAAAGAAAGACATAATAACGAATAAAGAATAAATTAGAGAAAGAAAAAAAATGATGTATAAATTTAACTAAGTTATGTGTGTTGAACATCAAGTAAGTGTAGTATTAAGTTATTAATACCTTTCTAACTAATTTAAACAATAGTATGCAATATAATCATGTAATTCTAAGAATATAATCAAAGAATTATGTGAGTTTTCTTTTCTTTCTTTCATTTTTTTAAGTTTCATTCATTTTTTTTAAATTCAACTCACTTGTCATTTTAATGTGGATTAGTTTTAAAGAATAAATTAAAGTAATTAACATTGGATATGAAGATCCATTCGTAGTCTTGATCCTTGAATTTCCATTAGACAAAATGTTCAAGTATTCTGAATCACGTTATATAACGAATTAGTTCGACTGGAATGTCATTTATTTTCTCCGAAGTGTTTTGAAACAATGTTGTGACAAATGTAAACCAGGAAAGTCCCGGTGTAAAGACGAATATAGTGTCAATTGATTGCAGTCACTTTGCGTATAATTTGCCTATAGAAAGCAGCTGAGTAAATGGTTCATTCATGTGTCAAAAAGCAACGATGGTGCTATGTTCTTTGATTAAGTTTCTCTGTACATAGTATTGTCTTTGCGACAAACAACGTAAATTAGGAATCGACATCATTAGGATTTCGAGATAATGTATCTGCCAAGATGTTGTCGGATCCTGTGATGTACTCGATTGAAAACTCGAAGGGTTGGAGGAGTATAGCAAATCTGGTCAATTTTGGACTCTTGTGATTTGCTCGTTGTAGTGATGCTACGGCCCTTTGATCGGTTTGTACTACAAAAGGGGCTCCCAGTAGGAATTTTTCTAGTTTGGTTATCGCCCACACGACGGCTAAGAGTTCGCGATCAACCGTAGAGTACTTCACTTCTGGTGGTTTCAGTTTTCGTGACACGTACAAGTTTGGATGGAGGATGTCGTCATGGTATTGGAGCAAACATGCGCCAATTCCGTAGTTACTCGCATCTGTACGAAGAATGAACTTTTTAGAAGCATCAATTAATCTCAAAATAGGTGGATTTGAAAATATAGAAATTATTTGCCGAAAAATTCTGTCACATTCGTCAGTCCATGTCACTTTCACTGGCATGTTCTTCTTTAGTAATGAGGACAATACAGCAGTGATGGATGACAAGTTAGGTACGAATCTACTGTAATATTGGACTAGACCTAACAAGCTTCTCACTTGTTTCTTCGTTTGAGGAACGGAAATGTTTAAAATTTTTGAAACTGTACTGGGTAATGTTCGGATATATCCAGCTCCAATAATGTGACCCAAAAAAGTGATCTCATGAAATGCTACCTGTAATTTTGTAGGTTTAGCAGTTAACTTGTACCTTCTCAAGGTATCAAAAACGTATCCAAGACCCAAAAAATGTTCCTCAAAAGATGAACTAAACAAGCATATGTCATCTATATATGTAATAATGTCTGGTCTACCTGAAAAAATGTGTCGCATCATGCGAACAAAGGTAGCTGGAGCGTTAACCAGCCCAAAAGGCATCACGTTCCACTGGTATAGACCTAGCGGAGTTGAAAACGCTGTGTAGTATTTTGCTTTTTCGGTTAGTGGTATCTGCCAATAACCTTTAGTTAAGTCTATCTTAGTAAATATAGTTGCTGTCGATAGACGTGGCAGTAAGTCATCGAGAAGTGGATGTGGTTCGCTATCAACTATCGTTTGTGCATTTAATTTTCTATAGTCGACGCATAGTCTAATGTTATTGTCCTTCTTTCGGACAATAACTAATGGAGAAGAAAATGGGGAATTACTAGTTTCGATAATTCCTAAAGATAACATCTGTTCAAGTTCCTTAGTAGTTTTAGTAAGAAAGTGTATAGGAACAGAATAAGGATGTACCCGAATTGGAGTATCCTCGTTAAGAGTGATGTCATGATTAATGACTGATGTGCGACCTGGAACATCGGTCAACACATCTGGATAAGATTGTAGCAGATCAGCAATCTTTTGATGCTGTTGCGGTGTAACCGACGAAGAGATGGTTACGTCCCGCCAAGATTCGCTAGATTGTACTACAGGTACAGGTAAAGCTAACTGTACCTCAGGAAAAGAAGATTCTTCTTCCTGGATAACGGATAAATTAGAATAGTGACATGTAGGTCTGAAAGTGTCATCTAATTCATGAAAAATAGCTTGTAGATGTTCAGGTCGAGTATGAAATTGCTTGAGCATATTTATGTGAAATATTTTGTGATGTCCCTTAATGTCCAGGACATAATCAACATCAGAAATCTTATTGATAACCTGGTAAGGACCATTCCACGAGATTAGTAGTCTATTATTGTTATGTGGCAATAACACATAAGCTTGATCTCCTGGAAATAATTGACGTAATCGTCTATTACTGTTTTGGAAAGTTCTAGCTTTCTCTTTCGCAGCCTCAGATGAAGCTGTTGCCATTTGACAGGCATCAATAATGTTATTCCGGAGATTAATTACATATTCATAGGATGACTGAGTGTCCTGAGTCATCTCAGAATCGATTAATAAATCTTTTATCAGTCCCATAGGACCTCTTGGAGGAGCGCCAAAGACTAAATGAAACGGAGAGAAGCCAGTTTGTTCATTTGGCACCTCTCGATAAGCGAATAACACCGCTGGTAGCACTCTGTCACTCTGTCCAGTCCTGTGGATGGTTAACTGTAACTTTATGTAGCATTTGTTTGAGTGTACGGTTAAGTCTTTCTACAGCACCATTACTCATTGGGTGATAAATGCTGCTGAGGTTTCTATCTATTTGCCAAGTCTTCATTACCTCCGTCATAGTCTCAGATATAAATTGAGAACCATGATCTGACAAAAGTTTTCTAGGAAAACCTACTCTAGAAAAGATCAAGTGTAGTGCATCAGCTACATCTGTTGTGGTGGTTGTTTTTAATGGGATGGCTTCTGGCCATCGTGTGCATAAATCGATGCAAGTGAGAATAAACCTATGTCCTCTGGCTGATGGTAAAAGTGGGCCAATGATATCAATGGCCATTTTGTCGAAAGGTCTCACCGATATATCACAAGCCTGAATAGGCGCCGTGTGAAAGGCTCCCCGTGCTTTCACTTCTTGGCATATCGTACAGGAGCGTACGTACTGTGAAATATCTCGTGATACTCCCGGCCAAAAAAAAGAAGATAATACTCGTGAACGTGTACGAGTATAACCCATGTGACCTGCACACTTAGAATCATGTGCATGTTGAAGTATGTACCGCCTAAAAGCAAAAGGTACCATGACTTGTTGTCTTATCTGAGTTTTATCCATAAAACATCTTAATAAAATGTCATTTTTAATACTAAACCACTGACTATAATTTATGTTCCTAGAAAGATTGTCATCTTTGTTGACCAGCGTAAAAAATTTTGTTAGTGACCTGTCTTCCCTCTGTTTTGCAGCAAATGATACTCGGTCAATAGCAGAATGAATCTCGATATTTTCATGATCATTTGTTTCCTTGTTTTCCGTGTCTATAGTCTCTAATTGTTTTGTATGTGCTCTGGTTATTGCTGCATTTCCGATGTATAGATTATTTTTTTCCCATTGAATAATCTCATCTGGTGTGCAATCTTTACTCCCGTGTATGCATCCCACCATAAGGTCGGCAATTGGGTTTCTTAACATGCATGCTTTAACATTGCCTGTGAAGAAAGGTGTGTCAATGTAAATAATAGCTGTTGGATAATATTCTATGGTTCCCCCAAAAGTCATGCACCTGACATGTTCTCCAGTTGCACAATTTGGATGAACAAGTGTCTGACGGATTCCGATCGTGGTCGATCCCGAATCTCTTAAGACTGAGACGATGGATCCATTAACTTTTCCTCTGTTGAAGATCAGTGATCCTGTTCCGTCATTGACTGCTAGACTGACTTCTGGTAGAATATGACCGCAGTTCAGAACTGTCTCTTTTGCTTTCTGAAATATAAGATTACATGTTGGGCAACTATTTGCCACGTTATAATTCATTGCAAAACAAGTAGACGATGACTGTATTTTGTTATCAGTAGTTGAACTCTGAACCCTAGGGGTTGTAGCAGTAGTAACAGCTGCCCCTGTATTATGGTTATAAGTTGTCGATCTACGAGAATGAGAACGATGACGAGAATAATTAGATGAATTATCCCGTTGTCCTCTATTGTAACTGTTATCTCGATGTCTCGAGTTATAATTATCGCTATTGTTCCACTTGTAATCATTATTATAGTTATATGATCGATTATAACTTGAGTTACGTGGATTACTGTTATTTCTTGACTGAGGTGAATAGTTTCTGGTTTGTTGTCGTCCTCTATTAAAGTTATTGTTAAAGTTATTCTGTCCCTTATGAAAATTAATGTCATAGTTTCCTTTGAACCTACCCCTGTCTACACTGTGTGTTCTAGGTTTGTTATGATTATGATATGCCATATTGGAGGCTACAGGAAGTGGTTCTCTTATCAATGTGCCAGAAATATTAGCATTCGGATGAGCTGTGCAGTAATTTAAAGAAATTTTTTCTAACTCATCAATAGATTCTGGTTTTCTTTCTTGCAGATAAGCAAAGAATGGTGGGCTGACAGACGATAATACTTTATCCCTCAATAACAAATCGACTAACTTGTCGTAGGATTTGTTGACACCTGCCAGTTCAACCCATCTGTTAAAAGTATTGCGTATGTTAGCAATAAAACCTGTGAAATCTCTATTGTTATCTGGCAACAAACTTTTAAAACGCAATCTACATGCCTCTTCGTTCAAGTGGAAACGACGTAGTAACAACGTCTTAATGGCCTCATAGTCTGTTGATAGTGTTGGATCTATATTTTGTGCTGCACTTGCAGGTTCGCCATCTAGAAATTCCTTAAGTTTCAGTGCCCATGCCGCTTTGTCAAGGTTATTCACCTTACATATGTCCTCAAAGCGCGCGAGCCACGATGAAAGGTCATCTACGTGTAACTTGAATGGAGGCAGCTTAAAGTAATAATTACCTTTAAGTCGTGTGGATGAAGATCCAGATTGAGCAGTATCATTTTGGGTTGCTGCAGCGCCCTGTGAATTAAGTTTTGCTGTTTCTAATTTAAGTCGTTGCAATTCCATTTCTTGCTGCAGTATGATTTCTTGTCGTTTCAATTTATTCTCTTCTTCAATCCGTAGGATTTCATCTCTTGCTATCTTTCTTTCTTCTTCTTGTCTTAATTCTGCCTTCTTTTCCGCCTGTTTTCTTTCAAGTTCTTCCATCTCTGCTTTAGCAATGGCTTTCTTTTCCGCCTGTTTTCTTTCAAGTTCTTCCATCTCTGCTTTAGCAATGGCTTTCTTTTCCTCCTCTTCTGCCTTATATTTTGCAATTTCAGCCAATGCATAAGCCTCGAGAAGTTCTCCTTTTTTCCCAAAATCTTTACCATTTTTAATAAAATAGTCTAAGTTAAGCATCTTGACGTTAATATTGTACGTAATGGTTATGTAATAATCACCAATAAATTTTAAGTAATTATTATACTTATTCAATTTATGAATAGTCGATATAAACAATCATAATATTATTGAACTTAATCTGGGAATGTTCAATTTAATTAATTGTAATATTATCTAACTATTATTTGTAGATTCCATACATAGACATACTATGTTGGGAAAATATTACATATATACTCGTTAATATATCATAAATAGTTATGATATTTATCTATTTCGGGTGCTGAATTACTATCATGCACCTAATAATAAATAGTATTATTCCTCAAGTATTATATCATTCAGTCAGTGATATGTGCTAAGTAAATCATTTAGTAATGGAAAAAATGTACCAAATAATATACACTATGTCCTTTATATGCAGGACAGACTAAAAAGTCAAATTATTTTATAAATATATATTATTATTATATTATGCCTTAATCATGAGCTATAAAGTGCATCGCCCATTTCTTGGACTACCACTGCAAATTGGTGCAAAGTCCCTAATTCTCCTTAAAAGTCATTAAATTTTAATTATATTCATATACACTCTTATTAAGCAAGAAATTATATTATTAGTGTTAAATCATGAACAGATGAAATGAGGACATACGATACGATGGGTAAACCAAGGATAAACAAACCATATTATCACGAAACAAGACGTTTCTACAATAAAAATTGATATTATGAAACCAAATCTGCAAACCGGAAATATAGAGTAGGGTGAAGGTTAACTGAATATAGAGTTAAATCTGCGTACACAAAAATTAATGACGCAAACATGGACTCATTGACGGTTATACAAAAAAAAAATGAACTGAATAATAGCAAGATCAGAAAGAACAAGATAGATTACTAACATTGTTACCAAACTAAATAGAATTTAAACTGAATACGATAAAATACACCGATTATTTCACCAAACTAGACATCTAACATATACTGTGAATTAAATGCAGTCCCGAACGAAACAAGCCCCGGAAATGTCATCGACGCGTTCTCCGCGAAATGCGATTTAATTCACTACCCTAAAGACCGTTCAGAATGAATATCGGCAATCCGTAGAGCCATAATTTATTCATTCTGAATCTCCACTCCAACCTCCCACAAATTAGGCACAGCACAAACAATGAAAACAAATATAACGTGCATATAAAATATATAGAACGGACATGCCTGCAAAATGTGAATTAGACTCAGTGATGTTTCTTATGAATGACAACAGTCACGAACTGAGACTTATCTTTTAACCCGTCGTCCGATGCGATCTTCACCAACGGCCTAGACTAGAGGATAGGACTGTTTGCTCCTTGTTGGTAAATAATGTCTTTTCAATCCTATGATCTACTGAGAAGTTGTATTCTTGAATGAAACATTAGGTGAGCTGGCATCGTCCTTCGATCGTTGGCTTGTACACGGAATATTGTGACGTCACTGATTTTTGCATAGTTACACAAGCCACGTCATGTTCGGAATCATGTGACTTGAACGTTTTCTTGTAATCGTAAACAGTCCGTGAAAGTATGTAAACAAGAAAAATTTCTTTCTTCCTTCGTTCCCCACAATGGCAACCACTTTGTTGCGGGGCTTTATACGATTCACTTCTTTTATTGTTGTTGCGGCCCCGTCTTCTATTTCAGTGGTCGTTGTGGAAAGCCACCGTTCTCATTGATTCAATAAGCTTCTTAGTTCTGGTCATTTGATTCATTAATTCTTGATCGTGCTATTGTTGGAATAGTTACGCGAATGTGAGTTAATACTTTCTGTCTGTCACAAGGTTTGAACTCAGTATCATAATTGTTGAATTTGTAACTTCAATGAACGTGATAAGTCTCTTCTCGAGTCCACACAATTTTTAATATACATTTCAAACAGTAGACAGTCCATGGAGGTTGATTATGAAAACATTATATATTAGAATTGAATCATACATCATAAATGCTATCCATGCATTATAGTCCTGGTCCACATTCGTTTTATATCGCCAGAACGTCGTAACTATATGTACGCGCGGTTGGGACATCCAACGGCCGACAATGAGATTAGACGTCTGGCGATATAAAACGAATGTGGACCATAATTTCATCCTTCCTTGACTTTAGTTAAAATTACTAACCTCGATACATTCCTCTCTTCATAAGAATATCGGACTGACCCATGTCCGTACTGCAATAACATATGTGCGGCAATATCATGCCTACCACTGGAAGGATTATAGGACACGTCTTATCCGTTTGACGGTCATCTAAGAAAAGGGTCTGGTAACCTAGTCACGGTGCGTGACATACCAACGCATACACGTCATAATCAATCGTGTGTATCGCGTACACTAACTAACAATTATTTACATTATATTAAACGTAGTCACCTATTAATCTTATGCTGTTAACCTCTAGCAGACCATGCCAATAAAATACCTTAACAAGGTGTCATAGTACTATTTGGCAATCCCATGCAGTTATACTCCTCTCCGACAAGTTTTGTTCATGGTGGAGCAATATCTAGGCTTTGCCTCATGTTTGCTACTGAACCACACACATACAGACATAAATTATCAATTCACATTTAATTTTCATCTAAAAGAGATCAAATATGTCTAGCTTACCACAATTCAAGGAAATATTAAACAAGTACGTTGACTGGCGATGAGTTATGGCACAATTCCGATCTGCCTCTGTCCCAGGCTTTTATTAGAAAAATATGAGCTGGTTCTCAACGCACTTGCTTCTACAAAGTTTATTTTCAAAAAGTGGCCCTGAACTGACGCTCCTAAATGACTATATCAAATGGTCTAGCCAATGAGACCATGTTTACAAAAGCATTTGAAAAAATTTACCCTTCCTACCGTTTCCATCAACAACCAAAAATAGTATTTGCAGTCGACTAATCATGTTTCGCCTTACATATTATTCTAGCCAATCAAATCGGATTTAACGTGGTGGCCTCATTTCCCCTAAAGCAGTGTCCAAACACGCCATTATGAGCAAATATGATCCTGTGTTGTCAGACAACACCACTATAGTATTTTGGCTATAATTTGTTAATTATTAGACTATTTGCTTAACACCTAACATATTCTTTGTCAGCAAGTACTAAGGCACCCAAATATGTAAGTTTAATGTAGCCAAGTGGCTTCGTTCAAAATATGTATTTTCTTCTACCACCCGTTCACTTCTATACGATGGGATGTCTTCTGTACTGTCAGGCCAATGTCAGGATTTCAGACGTAAAACAGTATTGTGTCATGTTTCCTAATAAGCATTAAACATGTTTTTTAAAACCTTACCTCGTATTGGTAGTGTTTTTTGTCACTGTTTATTTGAAAAAAAGCAAGCCTGCATGCCTTTTGCGTGGGGTGGCATTAATTTTCAATCGCGAGACGACGTGGTAGTATTGCATGCGTTCCTCCGTACATCTCTCTCTCTCTTCTAAGCCCGTCTGTCTTTTCGTTTACGTAGTGCATAAAATGACATTAATGTAATATTAAATCTAGGTCATTATGCAATGAGTGTATCTCAAGGTTTTCTAAGAAACACAGTACCCGTTTTATTTTTAGAAACGCGTGTAGTTTATGCAGTAGGCTTTACTAGCAAACGTGAAAGCGTTACAATTATGCAGACGGAGCATAAAAAAGGGTTTTCTTTTTAGCTAGTATGACGTTCTATAACACAGGCGTACGCTATTGTGACCGCACTGTTCTTTTACCATTCTTCTTTCCTTTTATTGAATTAATTCGTTAGGCTTTACATTTACTTTTTAATTTATAGATGTGGATTAGAATTTCTCACGACAAATTCTCCCCACTTAAAACAGACATTATATGTCAGTCTATAATTCTATATACACATAGAGAAATTTAATATTATTCCTGGGGCTTACGGTGATTCTCATCACACGGATGGCGGCTTAGAAAATCCGCACCCAGGTTAGTTTTTCCAGAAATATACTCTATGCTGAACTGGAATGGCTGCAAAAGTAAGGACCATCTGAGTAACCTCGAATTTTCATGCCTAGCCTGCGCTAGAAACGACAAGGGTTTGTGATCCGTTTGCAACTTAAATGCCTTCCAATACAGATAAATATTGAATTTCTTGATCGCCCATATTACTGCAAGACATTCTTTTTCGCTAGTTGAATAATTTGTTTCAGCTTTATTCAACTTTCTGCTAGCATATGCCACTGGGGTTAATTCCCCATCCAGTGCATCTGATTTCTGTAACAGGGTCGCGCCCAACCCGATATTACTTGCATCCGTTCTCACAATGAATTCTTGACTTAAGTCAGGTAATTTCGAAATAGGTTTGCTTGTGAGCTTTTCCTTCAATTCCTGGTATGCCAATTCACACTGTGCTGTCCAGGTAATTCGATCTGGATTTCCTTTGCGTGTCAAATCAGTTAACGGTGCACATATGGAATTAAAGTTTTTGATATACTTTTGGTAGAAACCACATAATGAGACAAAGGATCTCACGTCTTTCTTGGTTTGTGGTCTCGGGGCTTTCTTTAGTTTCTCTAAATTCTTGGGGTCAGGGGTCATGTTTCCCGGATGGACTGTGTGTCCCAAGAATTCTAATTCTTTACATCCAACGCAACATTTGGTTGGTCGGGCTGTTAAATTCGCTTCTCTAAGTCGATTAAACAGCATGTTCAGAGAGTCAATGTGTTCCTCAAATGTTTCTGTTGCTATAAAGATATCATCCATGAAGTTTGTGATGCATGGATTATTCAGAGGATCCAACAATTTTCTCATCATTCTAGAGAAGACACTAGGCGCATTCTTCAATCCAAATGGCAATCTGTTAAACTCATAGTGTCCCTCTGAGGTACTAAAAGCTAGGTATGGTCTAACCTCAGGCGTTACTGGAATCTGACAGTATCCTTTGCTCAGATCCACTTTTGAGAAATATTTAGCTTTATTTAGCCTGGCAAACAACTGAGTTGTATCCGTGTAGAGCCCTTTTCGTAGACCTCTACAGTCCTTTACAGATGAAGGTAGTCTCATATTATTAATATGTGGTCCTACCTCTGTAATAAACCTTACGCACCGACTTACATGATAGTAAGTATTATTGGTGAGTTTGATTTCATTAGCGCACGGTTGTGCACTAATGCGAATAGGGATTATCCCGTTCGCACGTGTATCTAGACAGTCAGTTGACGTCATGGATGGGTTTGAGAAGCGAGAATCCCAAGTTCTACTAATGAAGCTTTGGGAGTTCGAAACCCGTGTTTTGAGTAAAGTATTTATGTTTAGACCCGGCCCTGCGGATTAGCAGTCGTAGCCGGTAGTCGTCCACGTAAGTGTCGATTCGTTGGAAGAACCGAGTATGTAATTATGATAATAATTATGATTGTGCTCCAAAGTCGTGAGTATCTAGTCGATGACAGGTAACTAGCCTGTACCGAAATGGATTCACAGCTGAAGATATATTTTTATATGCCAGTAAATACCTATCAAAGGGATCGTCGGTAACTACCGTGGATCTCCGTTGGAGATTAGGCGCACCAACTGCCTAGTTGTTGGTGATTTCAACAGCCATTCAGAAAGGTGGGGTTACACAAAGGCTGATACCCGTGGCATTGAGGTAGAGGACTGGGAGATTGACTCAAATCTACAACTCATCAATAGAGCAGATGATACATCCAGCTTCTACTCAAGAAGATGGCAATCGACCTCGACACCCGACCTTGCCTTCTCAACAGGAGACATCAACCATAAGATCGAACGCATTGTGCTCAACCAATTGGCGGGCAGTGACCACAAACCGATCAAATTAATGATCAATATGGAACATACACTCCACCTCCATAAACCATTACCCCGCTGGAACTACAAAAAGGCCAACTGGAACAAGTTCTCATTACTGACTGGTGAATACTGTGGTTCCATAAACACCCAAAACAAAAAAAATTGGAGAAATAGTTGACGGATTTAACAAAGCAGTTCTGAAAGCTGCCCTGGAATCAATACCAAGAGGGGCGAGGAAAGATTATAAGCCGTACTGGACAGAAGAACTCAATGAACTGGAAGAACAGGTAACAGAGGCCAGAGATGTAGCAGAACAGGTCAAAACAGTTGAGGCAAACATCGCCTACAAAGCTATCTCTGCAAAATACAGGAAAATGTTAAACTGTTCAGCCAAAAATAGTTGGATCAAAACAACAGAAAGTCTTAACCTCGACAAAGATGGAAGAAAATTATGGAGGCTCGCCAAAGTCTTAAATGATGAGGAATGCAAAAATAAGGAAATAGCCCTACAACAAAATGAAAAAAATACTCACAAAGAAAGAGGCAGCTAATGTTTTTGCTCAAAAATTCTCACTTGAGAGCCAGATAAATGTTCCACTGGACAGAAAACAGGAAATTTCCAAAGAGCAAGAAATTTATCAAAATATACCAACTGTTCCAGAAGAGCATATGACAACAAACCTCACCATGAGAGAGCTAGAGGCAGCCATCGTATCCCTTAAGCAAAGAAAGTCACCTGGAAAAGACAGGGTAACAAATGACATGCTTAAAGAGCTAGGGCCTAAGGCCAAGAAAGTACTCCTCAAGATTATGAACTATAGCTGGAAGCGTGGAATAGTACCACAAGCCTGGAAAGAAGCAGTACTAGTTCCAATCCCCAAAAAGGACAAAGACCGAATGGACCCCAACAGCTACAGACCCATCAGCCTTCTAAGCTGCACGGGAAAGCTTATGGAGAGAATGATCAATACCAGATTAAGCTGGCACCTCGAAGAAAAACAAATTTTACTGCACCAACAGGCAGGCTTCAGGCAACATAGGTCTACAGAGGACCAAGTCACCTACATTGCACAGGAAATCGAAGATGCTTTCCAAGAAAGAAAGCACACTTTAGCAGTCTGGGTAGATATAGAGAAAGCATTTGATAAAGTTTGGAAAGATGGGCTAAGAGTTAAAATGCTTAAATATGGAGTCTGTGGAAGAATGTATAACTGGATCAGCAACTATCTAACAAACAGAACAGCTAGAGTGCAGGTACACGGACAGTTAAGCAAGAAGACTACAATGGAACATGGAGTTCCACAGGGTGGGGTCCTTTCCCCAACACTCTTTCTTATATATATAAATGATATAACAGAAAACATCCACAAGAATGTCCACAACTCCCTCTACGCTGATGACCTGGCCATGTGGACTTCAGAACAATACATCTCCACAGCAAGAGTGCGCATGCAGGATTCACTGCTAGCCCTTGAAAGTTGGTCCAAAAAGTGGTTGCTCAAAATAAATGAACAAAAAACTACACACACTATTTTTACCTTGTCAAATAAACCACAGCAAGCAAAGCTGCAATTAAATGGACAGGCAGTACGAGAAGATGAAACACCAACATACTTAGGAATCACACTACACCGCCGAATGACATGGAAATCACAGATTAACAAAATACAGCTAAGGGCAAAACTTCGCATGGCCATCATGAAAAAGTTAGCAGGTACCACATGGGGTGCTGATGAGAATATCCTCAAAAAGCTGTACACAGGCAGAGTCAGACCTGCTATGGAATATGGCATCACAGCTTGGTCGACGGCAGCAAAGTCAAATTTTGACAGAGTAAACAGACTCCAAAACCAAGCAGCACGTATTATAACAGGGGCCCTAAAGTCTACACAAATCAACCATATAGAAAACATCACAGGGCTACAGTCAATGGAGGATAGACGTGACAGCAGAGTCTTAAAACAAGCTGAAAAATTTAAGAGGCTCGAAGGACACCCCATGTACCAAAGAATGAATAGGCTAGGAAGAGGCAGGCTCAAGCGAACTAACTTTGTCGCCCAAGCAAAGGAAAAAATTAACAATAATACCATACTAGCTAGCTCAGTTGCAAAGAAAATCCCAACAAGCTCAACTATCCCACTGTGGAAAATAAGATGCTTTCCTAAGTTAAAATCTGATATTCCAGGCATTGAAGGTAAGGGAACACAGACAGAAACACAAAGAAAGTGTATAGCAACCAAGTATATTGACCAAACATTTCCAGCGAAGCTTTGGACACATGCATATACTGATGGTTCGGCAACAAATGCAGTTGAAAATGGGGGTGCCGGCATCCTCATTAAATTAAAGAATAGAATTCACTCTATGGCAATTGCCACTGGAAAATACTGCAATAACTTCTGTGCTGAAGCAGAAGCCCTGAAACAGGCAGCTGAAACTCTTATTGAATGCAAAGCACAGGCAGAAAAACAGATAGTAATCTTTTCAGATGCCCTCTCAATAATATCAGCGCTGAAGAGCCACCAAACTAAAGGATTGAAAGATCTGATAATCTCCCTTGAAAGACTGGCCGAATGCTTCAAGAAGTGCACTATCCAGTGGATACCAGCCCATTGCAACATACCAGGAAATGAAGAGGCAGATAGACTTGCTAAAGAAGGAGGTGCCTTACAGCAAAATGATATAGAGACAACTTACGCAACGGCAAAGACTACTATAAAGGCTACATTCAAGTCCAAATGGGAAAGAGAGCACCCGGGACATTTGAAAAATGACGCATATCATCAACTATCCAGAAAAGAACAGGTCATCATTTTTCGACTACGCACTGGACACAACAGATTGAGATACCATCTGTACCACAAATACAAAATTGGTGCAACAGATCTCTGCACCTGCGGTACCAGCCCGATGACAGTCGAACACCTGCTGCAGTACTGCCCAACCTACAGTAATGAACGGGGTAGCATATGGCAACAACCCACTTCTGTCAACGAAAAACTGTTTGGAGATGTCGGGAACCTTGAGTTGACTGCTGCCTTTATTAGAGTCATAAATGTGGAGGTCTGAGGGCGAACGAGGAAGAAGAAGAAGAAGAAGATCTCCGTTGTATATATAATATCGGGAAGCCGTTGGGTCGGTCACGGCTAATCCAAGAGGTAATTCAAGTATCAATGCCTAAGTAACTTTACATGCCTAGAATGTATTTAGTAGGAACCTGCACCTACGCTCGACTATGATTAGTTAATGAGGACTTTCTTTAAAAATGAACATACTCAAGATCGGAATCTTAGATACTACCAAGTATAATGAGAATCTCCTGTCCTTGAGGAAAGGTCAACCGTGATCAATATAACCTTGTACTTAACTACTTCATGACCTTTATGACTAGTGATGTATTAACTCAGAGACCTGGTCAGGATTTGCTTGAGGATTCTTCTGAGACTATTTAATTGAATTGTTTTATTGAGGACATACGTCCACTATCATCATGTTGAATTACCTATTAACCGTCCACGTTGAATGTCTCGTCCCGTATGATGTGATGTCAATAAACAATGTATCAATTTTCAAGTAACGAGTTTGACTACCACAGTATTGGCACTTGTTGATGTGCCTACGTTGAGTTTGCATCTTACTGCATCCAGATTAAATATATTCGCGAAATCAGCACGATTCAGTAGTCATGCAGAAACACCCATTGACATTGACACAAGAACCCAAAAATAACACAGCAAACAGAGATCCAACAATATAGCAGCTCAACAATCCGGCAATGGATCCACCTGACCTTCTGTGATAGCATTCAGTCTCCTGTAATCTATACAGAGTCTATGTTCTCCAGAGGGTTTCCTTAAGAGCACCACACTGGAACTATATGAAGATTCACTGTGTGAAATTATTCCTTCCTTCAACAAATAGTCTATCTCTTCCTTCAAGGCTTTCTCCTTAGCAAAAGGAATCGAATAGGCCTTCATACAGACAGGTGTGGGGTCTATCAGTTTCATATCATATTCCAATAAGTTTGTATGCCCCGGTCGGTCCGTTAACACCTCTGTATGATCATCTAGAACCTGTTGCACTCTCTCCTTCTGATTTTTCGTTAAATGTGTACTGATTTTCACCTGTGCCGCTGTCTCACAGGGATGTAATGGATATTCAAATGATGAAAGTGGTTCCTTTTTCATCTCCATTGCAATAGACAAGGTCAACAAGTGTGTCTCTTCCTGATTTTCTTTTTCCAAATATTTCTTCAGGAGATTCACATGATAGATTTTTTCTTTCCCCTTCTTATCTATCTTATAATTGGTTCTAGACACCTTCTCTAGAACTGTATATGGACCTTGCCATCCAATTTGTAACTTATTCTGACTACCGGGTAGAAGAAGCAGTACCTTCTCTCCCACAGCCAAATCTCTGTCTTTAGCTTTCCTGTTGTAACAGGCAGCAAGTTTTTTCCTGTCTTGTCTCAAATTTTCATTGGCAAGTTTCCAGCCAGTTTTTAAACGAGTGATCAGCTCATTCACATATTGGTATGAGGATGTAATATTTTCCTCTGCCTTTTCATCAGTCCACGTTCTTAACAGAGCTTCGAGTGGACCTTTTATTGGCCTTCCAAATAATAATGTTGCCGGGGCCATGCCGGTTGAACTATGGGGTACCTCCCGATAAGCAAAGAGGGCGGCGTGAAGGTACTGGTCCCATGTATCTGGTTTTTCATGTGCCAACTTTCTCAGGATCGACATCAACGTACCATTAAATCTTTCCACTTGGCCGTTCCCTTGGGGATGGTACACACTACAATGGAAGTGTTTGGCCTGGAAGATCCTGAAAACTTCTTCTGTTAGTTTCCCCTTGAACTGAGAGCCATTATCAGTCAAGATTTGGTTGGGAAAGCCTAACCTAGTGAAAATTGTGAGTAATGCCTCTGCCACATGTTTAGAGTCAATCGATGACAGGGCTACCGCCTCTCCCCACATAGAACAAGTGTCCACCAGAGTCAGAATGTAGCTGTTCCTCCTCTTGGTTCGAGTGAGAGGTCCCACAATGTCCACGGCAACTCTCTCAAAGGGTGTTCCCACTATGGGCATTTCCCCTAGAGTTGCTGGTGCAGTCCAATGCTTAGGTGCTACTCGTTGGCACTTTGGACAGGATTTTACATATCGTTTGATATCTTCAGTTATCCCTGGCCAGAAATAGTGACAAGCTATACGCTGTCCTGTTGCGCTGATCCCCATATGACCACTGAAGGGAATCGCATGCCCTAGTTCCAACACTTTAGTCCTATATGAAGTGGGAAGGACCAGCTGTCCGTGAACATTGGATTCAGATCCAGCCTTCCTATAAATAAGCTTGTTCTTCATATAAAATTCTCCCTTGCCTGGAGGTGTATGACATTTGGGCAACTTCTTGAAACACGGCTTGAGTGTCTTGTCCTCCGCCTGTGCCTTCCTCATCTCATCTGGATGAGTATTTATTGGATTTTCCTCCTCCTTTTTGGACTGTGATCTGGTCTGCACCGTTGCCAATATCACAGGTCTCTTGGGATTCCCCAGGAAGACATATCTACACCCCAATATCAGAGGGTAGATTGGTTCATTTATCACTGCTGCTTTGATTATTCCCTCCACATATCGCGTTTTTACATGTATCTTAGCGATAGGGAGTGTCATGGTCGCTACTTCCTTGGTTGCAGCTTGAATCTCCACTGTTTCTGTGATGTATTGATCTGCTTGCACCAGGTGAGAACTCACAACTGAATCATAATCTAAACCTGTATCATATAAACACCTTATGGTGACACCATTACAGATTACATCTTCACACACTGGGGGGTGGTACGGTTCCTGTAGTTCCTCAGGTTTGACCTTTGTTCCCTTCTTCCCAGATTTCATAGCAGCAAAACGAGGAGTTTTATTCCTACAATTTTCAGTGGTATGATTGTTCATCTTACACTTTGTACACCACTTCCTTCCTTGGTTGAAAGATTTTCTTTCATCAAATTTCCTTTCATCGAATTGTGGGGTTTTATTTTTATTGTCATACCGTGGCCTATCAAACTGGTGCTTACCTTTGTTCTGATCTCTAGGATCAAATTTATTAAAGTTCTGTGGTGCCTTAAAATTATCTACCTGTTTCTTTTTATTACTTGTTACCTCTGCCTGAGCTGCCTGATACCTTTCAGCGACATTTAGTAACTCACCCAGCCTCTCTGCACCTTGTTCCATGAGAAACTTTCTCAGGTCTGGAGCCATGGACTCTCTTAGTTGTTCTATAAGGATCATTTCCATAAGATCTTGGGTTTTCCCCAGAGAAGTCCATTTCTCCAAGTATGTCTCTAACCGTGCAGAGAACTGGTGATAGGTTTCACCTGACAGTAGTTTAGCATTCCTAAATTTTTTCTATAAAACTCTCCATTCTTTTCATATCTTAACAAAAGAGCCTGCTTTAGCATGTCATAATTGTCTTGATCATCTCTGCTCATTTTGGCAAAAACTTCATAAGCTGTACCACGAAGCCCTTGTGATAGCTTTAAGCTCCCCCTTTCTCTCTCTAACCCATACGTGGTAGCTAACAGTTCATATTTATTTAGATAGCTCTCGATATCATCGTCTTTCTCAACAAAATGATCTAAATGAAAGTTCATAGCTGAGGTTGAGGCTCCCTGACTAGCAGAGGCATCAGAGGTAAAGGGACTGGCACCATTTTCAGGAGCATGGCCTTGAAATTCCAACTCCCTTAGTAGTGCTCCCTTTGTAATCTCTTATCTTCTGCTTCCCTCTGTGCAGCCTGCCTTCTTTCTTCTGCTTCCCTTTCTGCAGCTAATCTTTTGTCTTCCCTTTCTGCCTCCAATTGGAACTTCTTAGCCTCAGCCTCCAATTGTAACTTCTTAGCCTCAGCCTCTAATGCCCTAGCCTCTTTGTCAGCCTCAATCTGCAACCTCTTAATTTCTTTTTCAGCCTCTAACTTTCTTTCAGCTTCTTTTTATAATCTTTTTTCTTCGCGTTCAATATATTTGTCACATTCAGTAGTGACATAAGCAATCATAACTTACTCGTCCATTCCTAACTCTTTAGCAGCCTGCATAGCAGCAGATCGAAATTTTGCCAGGTCTGCCATTTTCTAACAGGCAAATTTATACAATGTCTAACTAAATAATTCAATCTATAACTAATTATCTAAGGACAACCACAAGCACTGAGAGCTCAACCTTATTTATTTTCCACCCAAGGATACCTTTTAATTTTTTATTATTCCCTGAAGTGAATTACCCCCAATATATATAATAGGAGAAGATTCAAAATCCCGGACGAGCCCCCAATATATGTGGTAAAGGGGGATGATATAAATATTTATAGGGGACTTAGTGTACTGACTGAGATCAGCTGTGAAGGTATCTGTATCTAATAAGTGTGGTGTATTACAGATGACCTTACTTTGCTACCACATTTAGACCTCAGTCAGACTTATTCTGGAATATTGTGATGACTACGTTGAATGTCTAGGGTTATGATAGTGATGAAGTGTATGTTCACAACAACCAACAGACAGATAAACAATTTAATTTAATCCACAATACTTTACAACACTGTGACACTCACATACATAGAACACTCTATAAGACTATCTTAATAAGTCAAGTGTTAACTTTTAAAATATGTATTAATTCCTTTCAATAATAGATACCCTGATTCAACTACAAAGTGAACCAGGAATCACAATCAAATGTAATCACAAGTTGTATGTACACAATTTATAGATAGGATCTTTGTATTGACATATATTATTATTACAATATGTGTGTAAGTTGTGATGTAGTACTATGAGGTAATACTGGCTTTTCAAGCTAGGTTGTTGTTTGTCATCATGACTTCAAGTGTTTGTTTCTGGTGGAAATAATATTGGAAAGGTTCACAGTTTCTTTTATTTGAAGCAAATAACTGTCCCTCTTGATTTAATGTACAGTCAATTTTAGAGGGGGGTATACACAAGATTGAGCTGCTCTGGCCAACGAAATCTTAACTTCTGTGTGGGCGGCAGGAAACAGTCTCCGCTGCTCGCTTGCTTCACCGTATTCTTGAGAAAGAACAACGGTCGATATCTTGACCAAGGAGTATGCTACCAGCCTCTGGATTCAGCAAAACTCAGACCAGGTGCTGCTTTAATACTTTAGTACCACGGTCCCTGAAACAAGAAGGTTGTACCTCCTACTTCAGAACTAATTTATAATCTATTTCCACACTGAAGCACAATACATAACAAACACAGAGTTCAGCGCGGTAGGCCAACTGTTAGCTTCTCATGTAACAATATACACCAGTATTCCTCTCCCTAATGGTTACAACGCCTCTGCAATTCCAGCATTATCTCCTTCTATTCAATAAGATAGGTGTCATAGTACTATTTGGCAATCCCATGCAGTTATACTCCTCTCCGACAAGTTTTGTTCATGGTGGAGCAATATCTAGGCTTTGCCTCATGTTTGCTACTGAACCACACACATACAGACATAAATTATCAATTCACATTCAATTTTCATCTAAAAGATATCAAATATGTCTAGCTTACCACAATTCAAGGAAATATTAAATAAGTACGTTGACTGGCGATGGGTTATGGCACAATTCCGATCTGCCTCTGTCCCAGGCTTTTATTAGAAAAATATGAGCTGGTTCTCAACGCACTTGCTTCTACAAAGTTTATTTTCAAAAAGTGGCCCTGAACTGACGCTCCTAATTGACTATATCAAATGGTCTAGCCAATGAGACCATGTTTACAAAAGCATTTGAAAAAATGTACCCTTCCTACCGTTTCTATCAACAACCAAAAATAGTATTTGCAGTCGACTAATCATGTTTCGCCTTACATATTATTCTAGCCAATCAAATCGGATTTAACGTGGTGGCCTTATTTTCTCCTAAAGCAGTGTCCAAACACGCCATTATGAGCAAATATGATCCTGTGTTGTCAGACAACACCACTATAGTATTTTGGCTATAATTTGTTAATTATTGGACTATTTGCTTAACACCTAACATATTCTTTGTCAGCAAGTACTAAGGCACCCAAATATATGTTTAATGGAGCCAAGTGGCTTCGTTCAAAATATGTATTTTCTTCTACCACCCGTTCACTTCTATACGATGGGATGTCTTCTGTACTGTCAGGCCAATGTCAGGATTTCAGACGTAAAACAGTATTGTGTCATGTTTCCTAATAAGCATTAAACATGTTTTTTAAAACCTTACCTCGTATTGGTAGTGTTTTTTGTCACTGTTTATTTGAAAAAAAGCAAGCCTGCATGCCTTTTGCGTGGGGTGGCATTAATTTTCAATCGCGAGACGACGTGGTAGTATTGCATGCGTTCCTCCGTACATCTCTCTCTCTCTCTCTCTCTCTCTCTCTCTCTCTCTCTCTTCTAAGCCCGTCTGTCTTTTCGTTTACGTAGCGCATAAAATGACATTAATGTAATATTAAATCTAGGTCATTACGCAGTGAGTGTATCTCAAGGTTTTCTAAGAAACACAGTACCCGTTTTATTTTTAGAAACGCGTGTAGTTTATGCAGTAGGCTTTACTAGCAAACGTGAAAGCGTTACAATTATGCAGACGGAGCATAAAAAGGGGTTTTCTTTTTAGCTAGTATGACGTTCTATAACACAGGCGTACGCTATTGTGACCGCACTGTTCTTTTACCATTCTTCTTTCCTTTTATTGAATTAATTCGTTAGGCTTTACATTTACTTTTTAATTTATAGATGTGGATTAGAATTTCTCACGACAGCAAGGCAAATGCAGCAAGGAAGTGAATTGACCACTCAAACACATAAAAAAAGCTGTATCTGATATTGTAAATCTCTGACAATTCACTTCCCCAGCGGCGGTTTCTGCTTTGGGAATATATTTACCTTTACGTTTTAATCTTAACGATCCTGAAACTTTGACTAACCTATATTCTGAAGATAAAGGTAAAACCAGTAATTAATCATTGATTCACTTAAGTAATCATTAACGTACTTAGCGGTAAGTATTTAACAAGTAATTATACACAGACATTTCGTTAACAAAATTGATAGATACACATTTTTTTGGTCACATTCAAAACATTTATTTGTTTAAATAATTAACATTTGAGGTTAAAACTGTCTAGTGCAAATAAATCGTCCAGAAAAAGCATTTAAAATTGTCACGTCTAATTTGTATTTATATATTGATTTGTGCACCTTTGGCTTACATCCTTGTACGATAACTAATATTTACACGTAATTAATTTAGTGTGTATTCGATCTGAACTTGATACTCAGGTTAATAAAATTATAAAGAAATGGTTGTCTTTGCGAAACGTGAATGTATTAGTCATCGAATTGTCTCACTGTAACACAGCAATTATCCCAGCTAACGAATTATTTAATCGCCACAAAGATTCGAAATTCGGTTTCATTTTATAAATGTCGTAGTTTCTTGAATAAAAAGTTTTAGCTCAACTCTGAAACTGTACTAACTTTAGCGCGGCCTTTTTTTCTCTCTCTCTCTCTCTTCAGGATTGTTTTACCAATTTCTGTTCTTGGCTTTATTTATCTGCTAAACCGTGTGATCGTCTGATATCTGTGAGTAATAAATGGTGGATTCAACGAACAAAATGTTTAGAACAAACTAAACTGTGAGCCAAGAGAAGTAATAATAATAACTTGTGCTGCTGATTATATCGCGTTTTTAAATATTATTGTTACTGGTCACATGATACATTAGTAAGTTTTCTGTAACCTGATCTTTGAAATAATAAGAACAAGTGACACTTCCCTGGTTATGATTTGGAAAGTTTAACACAGAAATACAATGACCTAAACTAAAGGAACAGACAACTACAATATATGTCAAAAAATATATAGTAAAAGGAACACTGCAGTATTTTTGTTGTTGATGTTAAAAGTACATTTTATTTATTTCTCCTCATTTTACCCATCAATAAGTTTATTCAAGTACTATAAACATTTTATGAACTGAGCAAAACACTTGTGCCCTCCTGCCTCGGGGCGGTCATTCATTATTGGTCGCGTACGATGAATAATCCAAAAACCTTTTAATTGCCAAATTACGGTAACAACGGCAAGCTGAAATTTCTTAGTAGGAATTTCACAGATTGGAACTTCTAACATTTTATAATATCACCAGCTACTGACACATTCTGAATGAAAATTTCGTTTTCGGACAACTGATGTAACCCAAATTATCTACGGCTGCCTATTCAGTACAAGGATGTCTTCCATTGTTCGTTACGATCAACTCAATATGTCTATAAAGGAATCGATTGTTGCTGTGAAGGATAAAAATGTTGTAAGTGACGATATACGTCAAATATTCTTATTAGTCAATTACGTCTTTCTGAGCCAGATCTTTGCCGTATTTGGCACCATAACAAACATCATCAACATGGTTGTCTTTCTCAAACAAGGTCTGACCGATTCTGTAACAATCAGCTTATTCGCCTTGGCCATCACAGAATTTCTGTCAGTTGTAACTATGATGTGTCATAACATCTGTGTCATACCCATGGTCCGATATTCAAACACGCCCTTTGAGACTACACAACTTCAGTACTTGGTAGCTTGGTGGCCACATGTCGCATGTTGTAGAATAACGTCCTGGATCACAACGTACATCAGTTTTGAGCGATGTGTCTGCATTATTTTACCTCTCAAAGTTAAATCCGTTTTCACACCAACAAGAACAACTATAACAATTATTTTGCTGTTTATTGTAATTGCCGCTAGTGCAGCCCCCGTGTACATCACTACAAGTTTAGGATGGAAATTCATTCCGCCTAGAAACAAATCATTAATTGGGCTGGTTTTTATTAACAATGACACACGCTTTACCATAGAAAATATATCTTATGGTATCAATAGTGTCTTTCTTCCCATAGCCTCTTTTGTGTGTGTGACAACATTTAGTTCAATTTTGATTGTGGGACTTCGCCAAAAAGCGAAATGGCGTAGCAAAAACTCGTCATCACATACTCTGACCCTGGAACAAGTCAAAAGGAAGTCAATACATGGAAAGTCTGCCGCCAGACGTGATCAGAAGGTGGGCAGAATGGTTGCTGTCATGTGTGTTGTTTTCATCACGTGTTATTTGCCGTCAATAATAACGTTTTCTGCGATGATAGTTGATCCAAGATTCAATGTTGATGACGGTGCATATACATATATCACCCATATTCTTTTTTCTATTTCTTACGTCACTGAGTCCATAAACTCAAGCATGAGTGCTATAATATACTATCAGATGAGTTCTAAGTACAGGGAGACATTAAAAAAATTGTTCATGAGAAATTATGGTCCTACAAAATAACAGTTCAAACTGAATGGAATATCTACTTGTGAATCATTGTGTCAGTTACAGAAATAACTGTAAAGGAAATGTGTTACGGAAAGTCTGTGAGCAGCAGTATATTCTAAATCAACCAGAAAAATTGTCAGTATTATCTAATCTATATTTCTGTAGTGGATAATTGTTTTATTTTTTTCCCAGAGCAGCGGCCTACTTTTTACTTTTTCCGAAGGATTTTTGACGTGCGCAACTTGCACACGGGACCTCCTATCTTTCGCCCTTATCCGAGAAGGCTAGTCATCTGATCTCACTACTTAGAAGATCATGGGGTAATATGACTTCATTAGGAACCGCTGCTCCTGAAACAATTTCAATCAATTATAATCCCTGTGCTTAGAGCGAACTCGGAATTAGAGGGACGCTATACCTCTGAGCCACTCTGACCCCTCATATGTAGGTGCAATGTGGCGAGTTAAGTAAAAAGAAATGTAAACGTTTTAAATATCAACAGCAAATGCTGGTCCAGACGTTTATAGCGAAGAAGAATATTATAAATAAGAAAGAGGGAAGCCGCGCTGGTGTAATGGCTTCGGCGTTGTACTGGCGACCAGGTGTTCATGGTTCAAACCCGGGCGTCGGCGTTTGAAGAAATGTTTACGGCCGGAAATTTGACTGAATAGCCTGAACGGCTCCTGTGATAAACCCTCTGTGGATGGGAAGGAGCGAAGCTCCTGACCGGGTTGGAAGGAAAGTCCTCAGGTTCCCCAGCCTCGCAATGACATGTCATTGGGCCGAAGGGCTGAAAGCCCAAGTGCCGCTGGTTACGAAAAAAAAAAAAAAAAAAAAAAAAAAAAATAAGAAAGAGAGATTTCAGTGCAATGTAGTCACATCTGTCGTGTGAAATTCTAATCCACATATATAAATTAAAAAGTAAATGTAAAGCCTAACAAATAACTTCAATAAAAGGAAAGAAGAACGGTAAAGATCAGTGCTGTCACAATGACTGTACTCGAAATCCCCCTTGTTTTCTACTTCGTCTGCAAATTGTAACGTTTCACGTTGATAGTAAAAGCCTACTGCAGCATACACACTTTCTACGATAAAACGTGTACTGCATTTCTAAGAAAAACCTTGAGATACGCAAGCTGACCTATATTCAATATTCCATTCATGTCATTTTATACACTAAGTTACCATAAACGAAAGACAGATGGAATTAGGATAGAGAGAAGGGAGGGCTGAAAGCCGAAACGCATGCCACAATAACACGCGTCTCGCTATACAATTACAGTGGCAGATTTTGATACCACCATTGTACGGGAACTAGGCCAACATGTTACCTCCTATTTGATTGGCGGAAAGTAAATGTAAGGCTAAACACGATTAGTCGGACTATAAATACTACTTCTTTGTTGTTAGGGGAAACAGTAGTAGAGGTACTTTTTTGAAAAGCTGTGTAAACATGGCTCGATTGGTTAGGCCCGCCAATATAGGCAATTAGAAGCGTCAGTTTAGCACCACATTTTCAAATAAACTTACTAAAGAACCAGTGCGTTGAGCGCCAGTGCATATTTTTTAAAATAAAAGCCTGGGACATCGGCAGATCGAAATTGTGCTATATTCATTGCCAGTCAACGTAACTGTGTATTATTCCATGAATTGTGGTAAGCTTGATATATTCAATATCTTTTTAATGAAAATTGAATGTAAATTGATAATTTATGTCTGTATATGTGTGTGGTTCAGTAGCGAACATGAGGCAAAGCCTATATAGTGCTCCAACCTGAACAGAAGGTGTCGGAGAAAAGTAAAACTGCATGAAATGGCCAAACAGTACACTGACACCTATCTTATTGACTAGAAAGAACTAATGCTGGAATTGCAGAGGCGTGGTGACCATTAGGGAGGAGTATACTGGTGTAAATTATTTCAGATGAAGCTGACAGTTGGCCTACCGCTCTGAACTCAGTGTTTGTCATGTATTGTGTTCAGTCTGGAAATAGATTATAAATTAGTTATGAAGTAGGAGGTACAACCTTCTTGTTTCAGGGACTGTGGTCCTAAAGTTATTGAGCAGCACCTGGTCTGAGCTTTGCTGAATCTGGAGGCTGACAGCATACTCCTGGGTCCAGATAGCGACTAGTGAGGTGTCTCCAGAACACAGGGGAGCAATCGAGCAGAGGAGTCTTTTCCTGCCGGCATCACGAAAGTTAAGCCTCTGTGGCCAGTGGAGCTCAACATTATGTGTCCCCTCAAAAATTGACATTTTAGAAAGAAAAAAAAAGAGGGACAATACCTTGTTTAAATTGACAGGAACTCTGAACTTTTTCCCCATACTATTTCCCAGATAAACAAACACTTGAAGTCATGATGACAAATAACAACATAGCTTGAAAAACAAAACCAGTATTACCTCATAGTACTACTACACACTGACACACATAGGATAATATTAATAAAATATGTCACTACAATGTTCATATTTATAAATTCTGTACATATAAATTGTGATTACATTTGAATGTGATTCCTGGTTCACTTTGTAGTTGAATCATGATATATAATAGTGAAAGTAATTAATACATAAATATTTGAAACTTTACCAGTGACTCATTTAAGATAGTCTTATAGAGTGTTAAATGTGTGTGAGTGTCACAGTGTTGTCAAGTGTGGTGGAATAAATTAAATTGTTTATCTGTCTGTTGTTGTTGTGACTTACACTTCATCATTTACATAACCCTAGACATTTAACGTAGTCATCACAATATTCCAGAATAATTCTGACTGAGTTATAAATGTGGTAGCAAGTAAGGTTATCTGTAAAACACTACACCTATTAGATACAGATACCTTCACAGCTGATCTCAGTCAGTACACTAAGTCCCCTATAAATATTTATATCATCCCACTTTACCACAACATCCCAGCCGCATTGTTTCCATTATAAAAAGCCTCTATTCTAACTTTACGTGCAGTGTTGGATCGAGTAATGTAACTTTCGAGGTGAGGGCGGGAGTGCGACAGGGATGCCCCTTGTCAACAACATTATTTTTAACAGTCATGGATTGGGTGGTGCGCCGGGCGGCGGAGGGCGGTCCAGGAGGAATTGGATGGGCGGCGTTTTCTACGCAGGAGGATTTGGGATATGCAGATGACACTGCACTACTCGCGCATTCACATCAACACATTCGGGACAGAACCGATGGACTGAATGGGTATGGCCAGCGGGTTGGCCTGGGCATCAATTTGGGGAAGACAGAGGTCATGACACTAAATGTGGGCAATCCTGAGCCAATAACAGTGAGGAACCAGAAGTTGGTACAGACAGACACATTTACTTACCTAGGAAGCATGGTAACACCTGACGGCGGAACGGGCAAGGACATTAACAACAGAATGAATAAAGCGAGAACAGCCTTTGCTGTTCTCAGCGGCATTTGGAGGTCTTCCCAGTGCAGCACGGACACCAAGTTAGGACTGTGTGAGAGGTGTGTGCTTTCTGTGCTTCTCTATGGTGCGGAATGTTGGAGAGTAATAGAGAAGGAAATGTCGAAACTGTCCTCCTTCCACACAATCTGCCTGGGGAGAATTCAAGAATGAACCACAGTTGGGGCACTGTACGAAGGATGGCCGCCGACCGAGCAAGGTGGAATCAATTTGTTGCTGCCCTACAAGACGCCACCAGGCGTGATGGCCGCTGACTGCTTTGACGGTTGGCGGTTATGGATCAAAGAAGAAGAAGAAGTAGACACAATCCTAACTAACGAAAGTAACTCATGAAGAATTAGTAAACATGTAGGAAAAGTACTAGAGGCCACAGAGATGTGGTTTTACAGAAGAATGTTATAAATAACAAGGACAGCTAAAAATAGTAATGAAGATGTCCTGACAGAAGCCAAATCGCAAAGAAAGCTTATTCCTCATGTTAAAAATAAACAATCCACTTTGTTTGGGCATGTTGTGAAAAGAAGGAAACTGGAGTATATTGTGACAAAAAGAAAGATTGAAAGAAAAAGAGAGAGGACGACAACAAAATTGATTAATAGTACAGTAGACAGGAAGGCGTGGAGCGACATGAGCACCTACGCCGCCAGGCATATTACTTGAAGAAGAAGAAGAATATTGTATTAAAACACCATTAAAAAAAATCACGGTACTTTAGTACCACGAGTACAGGTAAAACAGAACCTACATTACTCGACACAAGATGGACCTGGAAAAAGTTGACACGAAATATAAGCTCATGTTACCTGTATATACTTATTGTAGATCCCAGAGTAGTAGGAATTCTTGACTTCCGGCTCAAACAGAAATAGGGGAACAGTAGTCACATGTGTGTGTATCTGCGTGTATGTGTGAGCATACCGGTGGCTGTTGGGTTCGACGTTTTTTTCTCTTATCAAAGGTAGTAGTAACATCCCCTGGTCATAACTGACTATGGGGTTAATACGTCCTTGAGGTGATAGCACTCAAGATGTTTAATGTGTGCATGTGTGTGCCTGGCATTCGTTTCTGCGTGTTCATTTCTGCTTGTTGTAAAAGCTTTTCGACCAATCCGAAGTGGCGCCGAAGGGCTTCGCCTTAGGTTGCTGGATTTATGTCCACTGCCTTTATAACAAAAAGAGCCGTGGTAGTGTAGTGGTTAGTGCACTGGCTTCGTAGTTCGGATGTCCATGGTTCGATCCCCCGTTGAGGTGGAATTTTCTAGACTGCACACGGCCCCGGGGTCGACCAAGCTTCATGTATTGGGTACTAGAGCAACTTCTGGGAAGAGAACTAATGAGAGAGGTCAAAGTTCGGCAGCTAAAATACTTTGGCCACATAAAAAGGCATAACACCTTGCAGAAGACCATAACAGAAGGGAGAGTTGAAGGCAAACGTGCAAGGGGAAGACAGCGCTATAAGTGGGAAGATAACATCAAGAGATGGACGGGAAAGAGTCTATCAGAGTGTACCACCAAGACAAGAGACAGAAGACGTTGGAGATCCATTACAGCCAACCTTCGTTGTGGAGATGGCAACTGATGATGATGATGACTGCGGCCGGCGTGATGCAGACCACATCACCCCTAGTGTGCCGATGGTCAAGAAAATATTGCCTAACACCAATATTCCCAATATGCCTCAATGGGCGTGTAACGTGATCCTTTATCTCTTTACCTCTCTTTATAACATCATCATCATAATGAGGATATCCTGAAAGAGGCTGACACGGTTGGCAAAGAAAATTCTGACACTCTGTGGGTTACGACCTCCCTGGTCTTATAGCCCTTCCCATTTCTTATTATTTTGTCTCTTGACAGCGGTAGATTGGGGATACTGGCCTGTCACCTTGTAATTGGACAGATTAACTCCCCTTTCTCTATCGTGAGTGAGCGGGATAATATATGAAATCTTTTCATGTCTACTGTATGCTTGTCGGCATAATTTGTAAAGCGTCCCGAGACTCTTTTGTTGCTGGTGGGTGCGACATTCCTAGAGTTCTTTGACACTGAGCTTGGTCACTGCACGCTCTTTCTGGTAGAATAGCGGCAGAGTTCCCTGCTCTTTAACCCTGGGGAAAGCCGTTGCCTTTCACGTGACCATATATTGCTAGAAACTCTATGCCAGAATGTCGGCCCAGCTTTAGTATTGCTTTCATCCAGGAAACACGGGAAACCAAGTTCCCGGGGCCTTGCGTCATTATTACGACCGCTCCATGTTTCCAGGAACTTCAACTCGCAGGTGAGACGAACATCTGCAGGCTAAGTCTCCTATATAACTGGGCAACTCACTTTCTCTAGCACTTAATGTCTCCAGAATTCTCTACTGTAGAGTGGGCGCTGTTCAATAACTAGTACTAACGACGAGCTACATTTTTGGTGTTATAGGAATTCTTTACATTTCAGTAACAGCCCTTAATTAAATAGATAGTGGGTGTATTAAGAACGTAGTCATAATCTTCATCAGGGGCTAACGCGTATAGTGTAAGTTTTTTTTTCTATCACTTATCATGACGCGAAAGTGAATAATTGTTAAGTTTGCTATATACCACTAAACCATGAAGATGTCGCAAATAGTAACTTTTTTTGTCGACGGAAAGTGGGTGTGAGTTTATGTAAATTCTTCCTAAACAACGGTAACCCCAACTGAAAGGGCTGCTACGAGATCCTGTAAAGAATGTTCCTTGTGTTGTAAATAAGTATGCTATACTGATGACTCTTAACAGTATACTGTACAAACAACATAGAGGATTACCCATGAGTACATTTCTAAGATATACGGTAATATGGCATATATGTACGAGTAAATAATGTTGTTGGTTAGTGTTATCAGCCAATGGTTGTAACCCGATATGTGCATTGTAGTGTTGTTATTAATTTTGTAAAAGACGCCTTGCGGGCGGAAATTTTCACGCAGGCCGGGTTGAGTCACGCTCAACAGGGCACCGGGTTTGATTACATCCAAGCATTAGACCTACTTACGTAATCCCTGTGTGCTTACGTTTGTCTGCAAAGTCACCAGCGTTCGATCGGTCGATACCATGGGAAGGGGAGATGGTTGTGTGTGTGAGTGGATCAGCCGGCCCGGACTGGTTTGACTTTCCTAGCTAATGTGTGGGGAACGTACAGTGTTGTTTACTGTAAACATTGCCTGATGTACTATGAACTTGTGTAACTATATATTGAACCCTTATGTACGGACATATGCTTATAGCGGTTGTATGTATTTGTATTTCAGTAAAGCTCCTATACACTAACAAAGGAAAACTGGGAGACCTAAGTCCAATCGGGAATTACCTTCCCTATTTGGATTTTACCGGTCCCGATTGGATTCCCGATTTGGTCCAGTTTTTTTTGTTTGTTTGTTTGTTTGGAGGGGGGGGGGGGAGAGAAACCTAAATCATTTCTTGCAGTACAACGATTCCAGAGACAGTAACCTCTCGAGCTCACCAAACTCCAGAATAGTGCGCCAATTCTAACCTCGGTTGTAGGTAGCTTTGACCCTGTTGACTCCACGCGCATTCAAATTCTGACTGGTCAAGCGTCTCTCGGTTATATAAGGGCGCATTGCCTTCTCAAAACCTGAGTTTGGACTCGTCCAACTCGGTGGATATCAGGATTTATTTGTGTCACTCGTGGATATATTCCTCACTGGCGTCCGTCATCCTTGGATTTAATTGATTTCCACTCCTCATCGGAAAAGAGGAAGGGAAGAGGATAGTTTTCATGTGTAGAGGAAAAATACGTCAACTGACGGACAGGGAAAATATAGACTCAGGGACTCAGAGACGGGGTGGGAGTTAATAAATTATGGAGGGAGTGTTGGGTTGTGCTTATGAGAGAGAGAGTGTGTTTACCTCTCGGCATTGTTTCGTTGGGCTTTGTTGCGTTTGTGTTGTGGTGTATTTTCTGTAGTCGTCTCGCCATAGAGACTGGTGACCGTTGACGGGTTATAGAGTAGAAAAGGGTGTTTGTGTTATTCCAGGTACCTCCTGTAGATTTCCTAATTTACTATTATTTTTTATTCAACTTAGGCTGCCATTCTGGATTGTAAACCAGAATCGGTTTGAGATTTTTTTTTTTTTTTTTTGGTGGTTTTCTGTAAGTTAGTGATTGTGATTTTATTTGGTTTCCCCTGACCTCGCTCAGGCATAATAGTTTGTTTATTTAGTTTATTTACACGTTAATAAACATAGAAAAAACTATTAGCGGATCAGAATTATTATTTTCTTTTTAACGTACGCCGCTATTACTCGAGGGGAGAATCTCAGGTTAGTATATCTAACCAGAGACTGATTTTTACGTGAGTATTCCTTTTTTCCCTTTACAAGGACAGATGTCCACTCGCCATTCAGGCAGAATTCTCTTTCTATCTCCATATTTGTTATTGTTGAATGTGAAGTCACTTGTTGTGTAGGAGTCCCTTACTCAATATATATTCAATTGTTGATATATGTGTGGAAGAGTGGATAAGTGAGGGTTAACATTTAACAGAAGTCCGAGTGGCGGGATAAAAGAAAGTTTATCAACTTTGTACTTCTGAATGTTACATTTCCACACAACATTCACATTCTCTATTTCAGACACGCATCTATTATCTCACTCCTCTCTCAATCTTTGGTATGCCACAGACAGACTCTTTTTCTCCACTCGTGACAGAGGCCAATGCGCAAAGGCAACTTATTTCACAGTTAAAAATGAAGCAATCCACATTTACTTGGCATGTTATGAGAAGAGGTAAGATGGGATAAATCGTAACAATAGCTACAATTTAAGGAAAATGAGATAGTAGAAGACAAAGAGAGCAAATACTAGACAGTCTGACATCCTGGCATGGAAAGATGTCAAGAGGATTATTGATAAATTGTACTGGAGACACGAAGTTATGGATAGACATGATCTCCAACGCCACTAGGCATGGTACTTGAAGAAGAAGCAGAAGCCTTTATAACTCTCTTGTACACTTCTCTGAACCCCAGCCGCGGTCGCCTGGCTGTTCCCTCGCCATCCGCCAGTTGTCCGTAGAAAATATCCCCTGATATGCGACCATCTTCCATGCGACGGACATTGCCAAGCCTGCACAATCTTCGCTACCCAAGCAGTTATTAGCTCCGTTATTCTGTAGCAGTTCATTTCAATCATAACTCTTTAGCCCCCCCCCCCCACCCCCCCACCCCCCCAAGTAACATAGGTCTTCAACAAACACGTGTAAAGTCCTCATGTCACGTGTCATCAGTTCAAGGTCTTACCACGTTGTCCTCATTATTTTAACTTGTGTCTCCAGTTCTCTTCTCCATGTGTGTCTCTGTCTAACTCCGTCTCTCTTACTGTGGGGGTTCCTCAACAAGCACTACTGTGTAATGCTATCCACATGGTTCCTCAATGCGTGTCTTATCCATCGCCATCGTCGTCTTCTAATCACTTGTTTCAGTGGCATTTGTCTGGTTCCAGTGGTTCTCAATACGTAGATCAGAAAGGCATACATGAGTAAATCCGTTGCTGAGCTACTACATAGAACAACACTGCATACCTGACGGAATCTAGTGCTGGTTTCTGTTCGGGTGAATGAAGACCAAGATCTGTCCTTGAGCCCTGAAATATCGTGGAATATCGCGAAACACCCCTCGAGAAAGTAATCAGCCATTAAGAAGATCCTCTGCAGGACTGAATTGTAGCAGATAAGTACTGATAGGTACTGGAGAGACAAACCCAAGACACCTAGGCCGCCAATCATGATGTTAGCGGTGACAAATTGACAGTATATTATTTTTCAAAGGTTTGTAAATGTGCATATATATATAAATAACCCGTCAATAATGACGGAAGTAAATCAAATGCACTCTGAACACATATGGTCCACGTCCAACGAAGCGATCGATTTGGGCACACATGGATGCAAAGCCCAAGACTGAATTATAGGAACGGATATTTTAAAACGTCGATGTTGTGGATGTGCTGGGTTGCTCAAAAGATCCTTGAGATACGGAGAAAAAGGACGTCTCTGCTCTCCTTCTTGCTCCAACAGCACTGTACCTTTATGGCAGCAATATTTGAGTGTACCATCGGTTGATCTTTCCACTTGAAAATTGAGAGTGACAGAACTGACATTCCTGATCCATTGGGCAGCAGTCGTGTACAGCAACTGCATTCTCATGAAAGGCATCATGATTTGGAATTGGTGGACTACGTGCAGCTCTTGATAGTCTCACTTGTTGTGCAGCTGCTGCTCTACGTTCGGTTGCTTCTTCTGAAGTCTCCTTTGCTCGTTGTGATGCTCTCAACTGACGAATGCAAAAAGCTTCTGCAGCGCGTTAAGATTCATGTTCTTCTGCAGACTGATTTGCTCGTTGTGACTGACGCTGTGCTTGTCTTTGTGCCACTTCATGAAATATCGTGGAATATCGCGAAACACCCCTCGGGAAAGTAATCAGCCGTTAAGAAGATCCTCTGCAGGACTGAAGTGTAGCAGATAAGTACTGATAGGTACTGGAGAGACAAACGCAAGACACATAGGCCACCAATAATGATGATAGCAGTGGAAAATTGACAGTATATTATTTTTCAAAGGTTTGTAAATGTGCATATATATAAATACATCATCATTAAAATTGCTGTCACGGGATTACTCCCCTTGCTCTGCAGTGATGGTCTAACAATGGCCAATCTTCGAAGTATCTACTGAGGTCTTCAAAGGTATCTAACTGTCGCTTAAGAGTACTCTTGGCAGAGATGTAAACTGAAGAATGATGATTCAATTCTAGGGAGCCTCATAGGAATATAAGAAATCGAGCACTACAGCTGATATTATTAAGGTCATAATGAACTTAATATCTGCCCAGACCTTCCATGAAGAGAAGAGCCCCCAACAGATTTAATTCGGTAAAATCGTACTTCAGTAGCTCTTTTTATATGTACTTAAAATGACTGAGACATACGGGTGCAGTTCACTCACAGTGATACAATCAACTATAAATTTGAATGTATACATATAACAAATTTAATAATCAATTATATTTAATAGGATTAAAATAAATAAAGGTGTTGATGTAAAAATGTTGGTTGTTAAGCAGTCATCACAGGTGAAGGTCTAGTTAGCAGTTTCTTTTTTTTTTTTTTTTTTTTTTTAGTGTTCATGTGGCAGTTCTGAATCCGTACTTAACTGCCAGTAAGGCATCAGTTGGCTTCTGCTCAACCGATGATGGTTCTTCGCAGGTTGTGGACTGTTTTTTTCCCCCTTGTCACTGGTCAAGTCTGGTGGCGGTAACACGTCCAAGTAGTATCGAAAAAGTGCAGCTAGTTTTCATTCACTTTTGTCCCCCCTTTTTCAAGTATATTTTTTGCTACAGGAACGCCGGTTTCACTAGTGCAATAAACACGTGAGCTGTTTGAGCAATTAGCACGGTGAAATAGAGAGCAAAGCGCAGAGCATGGCGTAATTTATTCTTTGATCAGGGGAACACACGGGATGAGTCCAGGCGTTTAATAGTTTCTTTGAAGATTCAAGGGGGCGATCAGTCTGAGACGTATATTGGAGTGTTACATTTTCAGTGTAATTAAACTTACGAGTTTGAGACGCGGCAGAGGTGGTAATATTTCCTTTCATACAAGAATCGAACGGCAAAGTGGCTCGGGTCTGGCATAGGTGTGACTTTCGCATTAAAGGGCGATTGAACGAAATTTATCAATATATATACCATGTCTCTCAAATAGCCATTTATCAGTTGCTCAGATATCTGTCTGAAACCATTAGCTCGAATATTCTAGTATTTCTCGTACAAAGTGAAAATTATTAGATTTCTCGTGGAGTGTTTCATTTTTCTGATTGCGGTAATATATATTTCTAGTCTTTAAGTGATTTAGTGTGTTAAAAAAGTGCATTATATTTCACTGAGATTTTCTGTGCTAATTAAATAACTTATAGCTAAATTTTCCAGCCGTAAAATTAATTTAATTACTTGCTATTTTCCCAGTAAGAGATGATTTAAATTGACTAGTACATACATTAAATAACTGTCTACTGACGGCATATATTATTTACTGATATCCATTTTATGTAATTTTACTAATGACTAGCGTTCATATCACGCTTTAAATAAACGACAGGTTAAGCTAGCCACGTGTGTTTTAAATCTAATTTATAACAGAGCGGTGAAGAGGTCCTATTTTAACACGTGTTAGATATGAGATTGATAATTTGGTTAAAATGTTTATACATTCTTTCTATAATCTAGGCTGATCAAACCTGAGTACTAGCGGCTTTCTTATGGCCATATGAACTTACGATCACATGAACTTATAATATCATATAAGCATCCAGATATATTTAATGAACTTCTTGCTGTGACCTGTGCGGTCCTTTTACCTCATTTTGTCATGAGAGAAAACCAGAACAGAAACATTAAATTATAATCTTAACTGGAACAGAACTATTACCAGATTTATTTAGATCAATCTCATCAGCCAGCTGGGCGAAATATATCGTCAGCCACATTTGTATAACTTACCATAGTGTCCCAGCCACTTGAAGCTAGGCACCTAGGAACTACCTATGTTCTATTCATCCTACATCAGCGATCACCACGTATGAACCTTACTCCCACCAACTGAAGGCAGAGATAACTTATTGTATCCAGGACAAAATTAAATCACCGACTATAGCGATTCCGATGAAATTTGCAGTCAGCAATTACGGCAAACCTGGGGCTTGATTCGGCACAACTCAATTTTGACAATACATAGTCTTATTACTTATTAGTATATTTCCTTGGAATGCCTGCAACAACTACTGGGGTAAGCATAAATCTGAAAGTGGCCACTGAATGAATGTGAATTGGATGAACGGAGAAAGAAACTTATGTCTTTGATTACCATCAGTATACTTATATGGTTTCTTCTTTTTTTGTCTCACTAATCTGAGTAGTCACGGGATAACTTACATTTAGAACCTGTTCTTTTCCCATACTGACTATCTCATAACTTGATGTTAACTTTTTGGTCTTTTGGGTTAATTAACCTCTGTTGGGATCTTCTTTCTTTTCCTTTACCAAAGGGGAGAACCTATTTGATTAATTGTCATTTGTCTGTAAACCATGATCTATTTATGTATTTGATTTATGTTGTGATTTTCTATTGATAATAAACTTAATTAACCTTTAGTTATAGTGTCGGTCAACCCCTATTCATTATATGTTATTCATAGTTTGTTTTCACGTTCGTGCGTATTTGTCACAGAATTGTGCGCATGTGAGTGCAGTGTAACTTGTATTTCTTACAGGGAGAGAAAGTACGTCTGATTTAAAGTTAGTCGTCCAGATAGGCTGGATTAGATAAATTATTCTATCCAGAGACTGTCCTTTCTCTTACACGATCACCTCGTGATAAAACTATTTCTTAACCCTTACTTTCACATTTGTCAACACTATCACCTCTGTTCTGACAGGGCTATAAACAGCTATTACCTATCTGATTAATTTACGACATTAATGTGGGCACGTCCGTAGGATTGAATCTAGTTCAGGAGACTCTACGACTTAATGTCGGCTCGTCCGTAGTATTTGAGCTACATCTGCAGCAAGCGCCAGTTAATGGTGGCTCTTCGCGGGACTAAACTGTAAGTCTGAGTGTAGATTAGCTCTAAGTCTGATATTGTAAATAAAATGTTGTTTTAATCTACTGTAAGTAAAAGTAGTTTTTTTTTTACAGTATTATCCTGATCTACCATTTATTTGGCTTAGTCGACTGTATTAGGAGCCTAGGGCCAGGTAATAACAGCGATAGATTAGATAACCGATAACGGGACAGGAGGTATCTCAGTGAAATAATATAATTTTTTTTGCGTTTTTTTTTCTCATAAAGTTGGTTAAGGATATAATTTTTTTCTCTCCTTCTTTTCTTCTTCTTTCTCGGGTTAAGGCATTTTGTTATTAGCCATGGCTGAGCGAGCTAAAGTTAGAGCCATGCTGAGAGAAGAAGTAAAGGAAACAGGATTGCAAGGAGAAGTGACCACGTTTGTCAACGAAGAACTTGACAGATATGACGCGGAGAAGAAAGTAGCAGAAGCTAGGGAGAAGGAAGATAGAGCGAAGAAGAAGAAAACTGCCCATGGCCAAGGACCCCAGACACAACTGGGACATTTTTTCTAAGGATGGTGTACTTTATCGTAGAACGGGCAACCCTGATCAAGGGCATAACCAGCTCCTAGTACCGACGCAGTACAGAGGCCAAATCTTAGAAATGGGGCACTCTCTTCCCTTTAGCGGACATATGGGACAAAACGCCACTATTCAGCGAATATCGACTCACTATTAGTGGCCAGGAATGAACACTGATATTATCAGATACGTGAAATCCTGCGCCCAGTGCCAACGGGTGGCACCCAAACATTGGACACCCCCAGTTCCCATGGGTGAAATGCCAATAGTGGGAACACCATTTGAACGGGCTGCTGTCGACATTGTTGGACCCCTAGAAAGGACCGAAAGAAGGAAGAGGTTTGTCCACAAGTTTACTTTGAAGGCAATTCCTAAGCAACATCATATAACCAAGTGTAACCGCCAGAAATGTCACGGCCACCAGAAATGTAACGTACTGTTTATGCGTGATGTGAAAGCTGGCAGAGTGAACGTGTCGTAACAGGCCGCAGGAAACGGTCTGGTCTCAGTAGCTGACTTCTCAAACTGTCCACTGTGCAGGTTGACCCAGAAAGCTGGCCTACCACATTGATAAGTCGTGAGGCCCCGACAAGAATGTATTGTTGACAATGAGTGTTAGTATGAGTGTCAATACGCGAATGCATAAATGGTTCTGTAGAGTTGACAAGTTGGTAATAATGCACTCATACCCTCACGGCTGGAAGTCAATGATAACTGGAACTACTGTGGACGTTTCAGACAATTTAATGATACACACTCTGAGAGCACGGTTGACAGTCATTGGAAAAGGTTGACACAACAAAACATTGGATACTTGACAAATGGGTGGCAACATCAATTTGGCAATCTCATAGCATGTAAATATAATCGGACGATAGGAGCAAATATATATTTATGATAGTCTATCGTCTCATACCTCCACTGACTAGTAGCATCAGTTTGAGTTAACAATAATAATGGTCATCACAATGCTCCCTTACAGACCCTCTGCTGACTACGTCTTTCAGGCTAAGTCTTTTAGGCTTTAGCTTCAACAGGGTCTTTCTTTTAAGATTGACAATCTCAAATAACAAAGAGTAGACTTCAATGCAATGTAGGTCTTGGTATCGCCATCAGGTAATAAGATATCTCCGTCCTCCGATTGACAATTCAAACAGACCAACAGTGGGATTCAAAATGGCGCCGGTCCAAGTGAGCGACGTTCATCCAAAAGATATCTTCCCTATAAATGAAAGTTCCGTTCATTTGCTCATCTAATGTCTTTGGTTTTTCCTTACCCATAAGGAATGTTACATATGTCCACTCACAGTGCTGCTAGTACAGGAATCGTCTACATACGATCCATCAAATATATATATATATATATATATATATATATATATATATATATATATATATATATATATATATATATATATATGTATATATATATATATATATATATATTTATATATATCTAGATATATATATATATATATATATGACATCTACGGCGTCGTTAGGCCTAGGTAAAGTTTTAGAAAATGTTCCTTCTTTACCTTAAGTTCATGAAATACTAGTAACTAGCACACTAACATATATATTCTGGGAGAAGTATCGACCATCATAGATACTGAGAGAAAACTCCTCTCTTCCCCAGAATCAATCACAATCACGAAAAACGTCGGACTCTCATTTGTCCGACAGCCTTCAAGATCCGTCCGTCATCACGGAAGCGCCAACGACGACTAATCGTCTCATTGGGCATGCTCTAATGTTAACCTTTCAACTATATTCAAGTGGGGCGACTATATATTTACTTTCACTCGAAGCAAAACATGAGTATTCGCCCTTTGACTAGGGTTCTAATCTCAGACTCAAAATATTATTACCAAATATTTCCAAACATAACAAGTATACAAACAAATAAATATCTTCCTATATATATATATATATACATCTCTATATTCATTGTCACCAGTAATCTGTTGGTAACACCAAGCTATTTAGGTATTCTCTACGTAACACCTTATAACCCAGCACAGACTACTGGACTCTCTGAAATACAATGAAACAAAATAAACTAGCATCGTACTAATGGACAAACATCATCTACGTAATAATACATACATATGTGTGAAAATATGCAAGTACATGCTCTTATATGTCCGTGTGTGTGTGTAAATGTTGTGTGTGGTCTTACACATGTGTGAGAATATGCCAATAGATGCGCTTAAATGACCATGTGTGTGTGTGTGCTGTGTGTGTTCATGCAGGTCTGTGTATATGTGTAATCATACAATAAACATATCTCAGTCAACAATAATGCCTTCATACTCCTATTAAATACTAACTAAATCATCGAGCGAGAGAAAACTTAAATGACGCACTTCTATCTATGATGAAATATTATACACAACTCACTGGTCTAAATGACCACATTTGATCAGTATCTTAGAGGCCTAGCTGCTCCAAAGAACAAGCAGATATATATATATATATATATATATATATATATATATATATATATATATATATATTACAGCTCTATACTAAACGTAATAGGCATAAGCTACTCACGGAGCTAGAGGGTACCCTAATCTTTCTCTCACAAAAATCACTGATGTAAAATTAACCACACTTACGGCTCACAAGAATGCAGCATAATTATTACTTAACACTACACAAATAATAATAATGGTAATAAGTACACACTTGTATACAGCGCAGTGCGACACTAGAATTCCTCTTATAAATGAACTTAATACTTTACACATTTAACACAGTTTCACACTTGAAAATAGCGATGAGATATACGTGAAATTACACTAGAAAATCTTAAACCTGAAACGTCTAATATTACTAAATCTAAAGTATTATAAAAATGTAATCTTATGCAAGCATACCTCTTTGTCGTTAGTTCTCTTAGCACAGACGCAACATCTGCAATATCATCCTCTACCTCACTGGTGTATCGCACCGAGGATGCATACCGCACAAGACGATCTGGCTTCTTTTCAACTCTCTGACTCGACTTTCTCTCTATTTCCGTTTAAATCTACATATCACCTCCTGTACCACATGATAGCCACGTCAAAATGTCAGGCAAAGCTCCACCCATCCCTCAAGGGGGCAAATCAGGAGTCCTATGCTCAGTTTGGATGACATGAGATAACATCTTAGTCAAGATTATCTTCCTAATCGACACAACTCAAGTTCCGCACACTGTGGTTACATTCCCACGATATCTCTTGCCTGGAGTCACACCTCACAGTTTTGTGCAGACCCAAGTTGTGTTCCTCTGGTGTCAGACAGCGCCGAGATTTCTAAAACCAATGGCCGTCTCTCATTACATCTTCTGCGTCTCACACGTTTGTCTACTTCACGGATGGCAAAGGTATGTTTCGTTTAGATCGCCCATTCCCGTGTGAGAATGCCAGCATGAGCACAAATATATACCGTAGACAAGATAGAAAATTAATTACGCCGTCTAATATTACATCTTTCTGGCCACACGGTCACATATTCCGCCGCTAAATTTGTTGGGGTCCCCACAAACGTACTCTGCTCCATTGTCAGTTCTAAGTTTATGCCTTTTTGCTTGTCGTGGTCTGGGAGAATTGTCCGCTCGTACAGCGTCGCTACTTGGTTGAGAGTTCAGCGAGTTAGTGCCTGCAGTTGTCGGCCTTGGCGGGGGATTGCTTCCAACTTGTTTTACACGTGTTTTCCGTCGATGTTGGCGTGCATTTCCCCAATCTGATTTAGATTGGTGTCCTCTCCGGAGCGTCGGCGTGTATTCCCTCCTATATGTTTCAGATGAGTTTCCTCTTCTGAACGTTGACCGCTTTTCTTGGCAACCTTAGGGTAACAGTTGTCACGGCCATCTCTTGGCCTGCACCCTGAAGGCAACCTAGATATGTCGGTACGTTTAGAGAGGGCGATCTTTGAGGGACAAACCGATATCAAATGCTCTGGGGACTTACACTGAAAACATCGCTTCGGAAGCGGGCCCTGAGGGCACTTGGCTGCCATGTGGTCTGAAAAGTCTCCACAATTGTAGCATCTTTTTTTTTTCTAGGCTTCCTCTGTGCCATGAGTCGCCTCCTGCTACCCTTACATTCCTGGCCGCCAATGCCGCATACAAAGACCGCTTCAATGCCCCGAACAGAGGGTTTGCTATCAAACTCTACTTGCTCGTTCCTTGCCAGATTCCGGAATCCCTTTCTGAATATCTTGGTCTGATGTACGAATACATCAATACCTCCATCATCTGGCGTAATAAACCCCCATCCTTTGTCGACATTATACCACTTACAAGATCCTTGCCGCCTTTTTGGTGCATCTGTGTTTTTACTTACCTCTAAATCACTGCGTTCACTATCAACTGCCTGACTCTCACCTACAGGAAGGTCTAGTTTTTGTTCCAGTTGATCCAAACCTTGGTTCTACTCTAGGTTTTCATGCGGTTGGCATTGTTTCCTTCTTCGCGTCTCCTTTTGTGCTGGCGAACTGGTCTGTGATAGCCGTGCTAGCTGGGACTTTAGACTAGCTACTTCTGCTTTGAGTGCCTCCTCTTCATTGTGAGCTTCTGCACTGGCTATCTCCTCCAGCTTATCAGGCTCTTTGCATTCCCAGAAAACAACATAGTCCCTTACTTTCCTAAATGAGACACCCGGATTTTCTAGGCCGTATTTCTTCACAAATGACTTACTCAGATCATCTCTCAGCTGGGTAACAAAATGATCCCTGAGCATGGATGGGTCCGCAGGAGCCAAGCCTTTCTTCACCCGCGTTGCATTCAATCTCAGAAATAATTCATGCAACAGGTGAGAGAATTCCGTTACTGATAAGCTAAGCCCGTCTCATGGCATAGAAACCCCTAGTCATCTCATTGACTAGTTGTCGCTCACTGTAGGCTTCTTCCACTATTTCGAGTAACTTCTCAGGGCTGGCCTTGGCTCCGCCACGTATCCGTAATTCCCTAGAGACCACTGGAGTAACATTATTCCACACAACGTCTAACCTATCTTCTACAGTTAAGGGCCCTACCTTCCATGCAGCTTTTACCTCCTTCACAAACTTTTGCCAAGTGGGGCCTGGCTTTTCACCAAATCGTCTTTCCTCCGGCACTGTTATGTAAATCACTTCACATGCGCATTACTCTGGCTCTTTCCTGGTGTGAGGATTTCTTCACGGGAGCCACCTCCAGCTGTCGAGGTGCTCTCAGGCTCTGACCGGCATGTTGCGTCTGCGCACTGAGTTGACATCACTGCTCTAGCCCTAACCTAGCAAAATACAATGCAAAAACAGATGGAAAGAAAACACTTATTATAATATTACAATAAATAATAGAAAGTGTCTCTTATTTTTTTGCTTGCTCTTGTCTTCTCTTCGCTGTTGTGGCCTGTAGCAGTTTCAGGTGCTGCATGGTGGTACGATTGAGTCCCTGGCTGAATGTCAATCGTGGTAGGTCGGCCACTGGTTTGGCATAATAACACTGGCTTAGCAATAGTGTTCCCGTTTGTTGTGATGGAGTATCATTAGCAAGGATACTATTGCAGGAAAATTGATATAACTGCAAACGGCTGGTCCCTGGCTTGATAAGATATTCAATGGATGTACGGTGATATGATTCTTCTCTGTGCCTGCGTTGGTGCAACTCTTCACCTGACCTACGTTGGTGCGACTCTTCACTGGGGAGATGTACTGGGCAGATGTACTGCTCCGTCTGTGCTGGGTGTTGTAATACTCTTGCAAGGTTTAGCTCAGGTGTCCTTGGTGCTCACTGGTTGTAGTGCTCTCTTGCAGCATTCCATATTCCGCGTATGACTGTATGCTACACTGTCTGTCAGTATCCTGCCGACGACGCCATTTGTGACAGTGCGAAGACGATATGTGAAGAAGAATAAGAATTTGTGTGTAATGTTGTCGTCACTCTCTCTGGCCTACTTTCACACACGTTCCGCAGTCACAGAAAAACTCTCTTAATGACAGGGGTCCCACTTTTATTAATGAAACCCTATCAGGTAGCATTTGAATCATACAGAAAACAATGTTGTCCTCAAGTTTACTTTGTAGGTAATTCCTATACAACACTATATAACCAAGCTATTTAGGTATTCTCTACGTAACACCATATAACCCAGCACTGACTACTGGACTCTCTCTTTGTCGTTAGTTCTCTTAGCACTGACGCAACATATACGTATCAAATCCTCTACCTCACTGGTGTATCGCACCGAGGATGCATACCGCACATGAAGACGATCTGGCTTCTTTTCAACTCTGACTCGACTCTCTCAATGTTTCAGTTTAAATCTACATATCCACTCCTGTACCACATGATAGCCACGTCAAAATGTCGGGCAACGCTCCGCCCATTCCTCTAGGGAGCAAATCAGGAGTCCTATGCTCAGTTTGGATGACATGAGATCACATCTTAGTAAAGATTATCTTCCTAATCGACACAACTCAAGGTCCGCCCACTAATGGTAACATCCCACGATATCCGTTGTCCTACTCACACTTCGTACGGTTTCGTGCTCAACAAGGTGTGATCCTCTGGTGTCAGACAGCGCCGAGATGTCTAAAACCAAGGGCCGTCTCTCATTACATCTTCTGCGTCTCACACGTTTGTCTACTTCACGGATGGCAAAGGTGTGTTTCGTTTAGATCACCCATTCCCGTGTGAGAATGCCAGCATGAGCACAAATATACACCGTAGACAAGATAGAAAATTAATTACGCCATCTAAAACTACATTTTTCTGGCCACACGGTCACAGGAGTTTGAAGTAACTTGGATAGTTTGAGTTTTTTTTTGGTATCGAAGTTCTTGTACCACGAAACACCCTCTCAACTATGAATACATGTTTACATGCCATTGTTGATGATGATTTTTGATGTTTTAACACAAATGAGAAGGGCTCATATGAGTGTTCATAAACAGTCACGACATGACGGCTCACGAAGTCGCGAGTTAACGACTGTTCACAACGATCGTATATCTCTGTTGACGACGTTGGTAGAACAAAGGGACAGTCAGTGTGATTTTCGCTTGTGAGCGAACAAGACGTGTTCAGCCCTCTGAGTATGTGTGTGTGTGTGTGGATCATGCCATTCTATTCATGTATGTGGACTAATTATTGATTATATATATATCAACATGAGAATTCTATTGGAGTTTGATAGATACATGTAAGCTCAAGGTAAGAGTTGTGTAACTCACTCAGTGATGGCCGATTGCAGCATGTACGTTCGTTAGAGAACAGTTAAATATAAAAGAAGTACATTATCTTCATAGAAACCACGGGTTCGTATAGCATGGGACATGTCTGGTGACAGTCCTATTAACTACGAGAGCGTATTCGCCCGGGAACTGAGGCTGAGGTAGTCAGTTCGTTATTTACAAGTCAAGGACAGACTTACATGTGCTTTCCGCACAAATTCAGTACGTATCTTCCTAGAAATCACCAGCAGGATTTTTGAAGTGTCAAGCTTTCATATTGGTTACAATGCACGTAAATTGTATGCTGTTTTGGAACTGTAATGTGTCGTATAACGAAATATCATGTATTACGTAAATAAATTGTAGAAGTCGTCTATGCCAGGCGTCCGAGACCTTTTTATCTAAGTATGGTGTTCCAGATGTGTTGTGCAGTCTATAGTATCGTGGGCATTGCCTAGTTTCATAGAACACCTCCTAACACACCATCAAGTCAAGAGAAGCCATCACCAAACAACAAGAAACCCTACAGACCACTCACTAACACAACACGGGAAGATTCACACCACCTTCTCAACATTCACGAACGTAAAGAAACCTACAGCAGTGAAAGAAAATATAAGAAAAAAAGAACCCCGCAACACAGAGCAAGGGGAGTAATCCCGTGACAACATTTTTAATGATGCTGTCATCAAAATCCATAATTCTCGCCGTTTGTACGTCGGTCACATCTAAGGGTTGCAACTGTGGTTGAAAGATAGACATTAATTGTATTGTTTCCCTTATATGTACTCTCCCGAAAATAATAACACTCAACGAAGAACAGTCGGGGTAGAACCCAGTTTCGTTCCGGAAACGGATTTAACTCATCATTTTGTTAAAAATAACCTTAAAATGTAAATTTTTGATTGTTTCTTCAAGACAAAATTTTAATTTTAAGCATTGCAGACTTATTATTATGGATCAAAATGATAAGATGGCTGCAAAACGAGCTGCAGATGCTAAGAGGAAGAGACGATCGCGTCAATCACAACGAGCAAGAAAGATGGAAAATTTTCTTCAAGCGCATTGGTTGTGAGTGCTCTGTGAGCAAATTGTGTGAAAACACGATTAGCCCAGGTCCTGAGTGGGGTGGGTGATATGGATAGGTGGTGCTCATCATAGGTTGACAGTAGCAGTTTGTTTCACATCTGGGCCGGCCCATCGGTTCACTTTGCGGATTCTGTAGGTGGGGGTGACGACTAATCATTCTTTACGCCTGGCAAATGAGCAAGTTCTGGGGGGAAAGTGGGTAGACAAGGTTGGGGAAGGGGGGGACCACATTTTGGAGGGGTACGAAAATTAGTCAATGAAGGGGACGAGCGTGGAAAGTGGTAGGGAGGGTTGGGGTCGATATTTTTCCAGAGAGGTGTCTGGTCACCGCGTCACCTGTTTGGGGATTTGGGTTGTGTTTGGGCGGGTTTCTGGGGGTGGTGGCACGGACTGGCATTTTTGCGTTCCTAGTGCAAAATTAACATACACTTTGTCTTTGTTGCCATTTTACTGCCACCTAAGCTTTTGGAAAGTAGAGTTGTCTTCGTCGGCAGCGTGGATCAAGGGTCGGGTTAGCGTACAGCGGGGGGGGGGGGGTAGGGTGGGTTGGGGTTTGACGGTGCGGAGTGCTGTGGGCTTTTGGGGGCGGCTGTTCTGGATGTGGTGGGTGGTGGGAAATGACACATGTGTACTTGTCAGGTGCTTTGTGTGGCTTTCTAGGATCTGGGGGGGGGGGGATTTTATTTCTAGGTAGTACATGCCGTTATTGTGTGTAAGTGTGTAGTGATTTGTGTTAGTGTGTGTCGAGTATGTGTGTGTGGATGCTGTAGTTCTAGTGGGTGTGCTAGGCTTGGTCGTTTGTTGTGTGGTTGTAGTGTAGTAACAGTTATGATTTTAGATGAGATTTATTTATTTGTTTAGTATTCTATGACGTACGGGTTATCTCGATCGTTATATAGATATATATTCATACGATACGGGGCCCCGTGTTTATATATTACTGTTAATCCCCACGAACCCAGTTTGCTTGTGTCCCCGCATTTTCGGGGGACACCATTTTCCAGATTATACTGCGGTGGTGCCCCACCTGATTGTGTGGTTCGATTTCTACTCATGTTAATCAACTGCAGTCAATATTTAATATAACGAACACTATAAATTCACTGATACCATTTGGTTCTTATGTTACTTTGCCGTGTATTCGGCGGTGTCATGTCATCCAGTAACCTATGTATTCACTTGGTTGTGCATATGACAGAGGTACCTGTTTTCTTTAAAAAATTATGACGCGAATCCGTTCCACCTACCTATGGTCCGTTTCACCATATAGGACACATATACACGTTCCGACAAACCGGGTACGGTGGTTTGTGTTTGCCAATCAACTTCTTTGTCCTGCGTTTCGACTGTAATCCCCTCCATGAGGAAAGCAATTGTATGAGATATTGTGATGTAAATGTCTTTTGTTATATGCACCTTACTCAGTGGCTCACATGCCAACCCGCAACACTCCACTATTTTGTGTCTTAGTTGTGTAAGCACCTCTCCAACTTTCAGAGTACCATGATTGTCCAGCAAATATCAATCCAGTCGAGCAATGCAATGGGAAAAATACTTCGCCATGGCCTTCACCAGATAAAAACACCTAATCACCAATTACTAAGGTGTCACTTGATCTTCCGCCTGGCCATAGGTTTTATCGCGTATCAAGGACCCGCAATATTTTTGGACCATGGAATAGGTGCTCTCTCTTTCTTAGTGTCCTATATGACTTTCCACTATAAAATCATCGTGAACAAATTGTGGTATTCAAAGTTGAATCAATGTATCTCATAGGATAATTGACGCTATACATAAAGACACTATAGCTCTAACCCGTGTTCATTTCTAGCCGGTTGAATCGATGATATTTTTAAATCGAACTGCTTCCCACACACCGGAACTCACGTCCATAAGCTTATCGCCCGTACTTGGGTTGCATCGGTTTCTCACGTTGCCTACTGACCAACTGA